>PYXC01000543.1:507500-597500 GCA_015244755.2 Tenualosa ilisha
GCTCCTACTATTAATATCACATCTGGCTCATTTAAATAAGTCGGTAACCGATAGCAGCACCGGAAGAATCGCCGGGATAGAATGGGGAAATGGAACCTGGGATAAGCCTTGACTCTGAAGACACGGGATTCAGAGCTTCTTTGATGATCATTTTTGAACTCTTGCTTTTTCTCCCCCCTTTTCCATCCTACCACCCCCTCCACCGCCACCCACATCTCCTTAGGAAGAGATAACGCCTAGAGAAACTGTCCCAGAGCTCTCAGCTAACCTGGGGAATGGCTCTTCATAGCAGAACAGTGTAGCAATTCACTTCAACATCCCAACCAATCCCCGCCCATCCAACACACACACACACACACACACGCACAGAGGTATGCAGTACAGGAGCTTAGTTACACTCATCTTAATTCCACCCTGACACACACACAGATGTACGCAAGCATGTCGTCCCTGCTTATGCAAAACAGTTTTTTTTCCCATGATATGTCTCATGACACATTGAAATTACTTTTGTCAGTTAGCATCTCCTTTCGGGATAATAAAGTTAAGTGAAATGAATGTTTTTATCAGCGATTTTTCTTTGTGACTGGATGTGTGATCCATGTACTGCTGTCTCATGGTGTCTTGCTATGTCAGCTAGTGAGAAAACACAGAGCACACAAAAAAAGAAAGAAAGAAAAAAAGACTACAGATCTCATCAGATGCACAGCACACTGGGTCTTTGAACTGATACATCGGCCAAGGGAAGCATGAAAATATTTAATTAAAATCAGGCAAATTAGTCATGCACCCTCAAGGCACCTTTGGGATGCATTGTCGGAGAAAGAAAATCTCAGCTTGGTGTCACCCGGATGACATCCATAGCGTCAGAGCCCTGGAGAGTGAACTGGGCCAATATTGATTTGAGGCTTTTTGACAAATGTTGTAGATTGTACTGGAGTTATTGATTTAGAGAGCATGGCTGTGGCCTTCAGGTATGGGATGCTGCAAAGCTGTCTCTTGTCTGTCATGGAGAAGGATTTTTATCAACTTGTGCAATAAGACGTAAGCTCACAACCAGGGTTGTAGAGCCGAAATAGCCTGAAATAGCCTGAGTTGCATGTGATGTGTAAACTCAAACATGCTAGCTAAGTCATGTAGCCTAAATTGCTGGGCAGCTCATATGGGATGAAACAGCATAGCCTCAGCTCAGTGACAACCTAGGGACATTTTTCATTTTATATCATCTAATTTTATATATCATATCTTGTATCTTGAAACAGTGATTGCTATTTAGCTAATTAATACTTGTATGAGTGTAAGACCACTACATGTATTAAGTTGCTTACATGAACCTCTCTTTTCAAACAGTCAGATGTTCTGTCAACCCTGGAATAACAACAGCAGCAAGTTTTCAAAGACGCCAATACACATTGACAAGTGAATTTGTCTGTTCTTTGCCTTGGTGATGCTTCGACAAAGACTGAGTATCACACCCCGTGTTGTGAGACTCTCTGGGGCTGATCTCATACTGAGCACTAGTGAGAGAAGCACAAATCACACGTGTACCAAGCAGAAAAGGTGACAGATGAAGCCTCCACACTGCAAGTTGAGTTGTGTAACATTCTGGAAGGTGAAAAAAGACAGAAAGATAGAGAGAGAGAGAGAGAGTTGGCTGCATCTCTAAACAGACTTTGCAAGCATCATACTGACACGAAGAAAAGTTAGTCACAGGTTTGTCATCGCATTGTCATCTTGTCAAACCATTTTTGCTGATACAAACTGCTCAAAGACTGAACTTCGCAGAAGGGTGAGATCTCAAAATGATGTACTGTAGGTCCTATGGAAATTTGTGCAGTATTACATTGGTTACTGCAGTATTTAGGAGCCCAATTCAATGACATGCTTATCTGCCAAGAGAAGACAGAGAACAGTAATATACTGTTTTATTTAAGCTCTACAATGCACTTGGTGATGTACAGACATCTTCAAAGTCACCGTTCCTTTTAAATTAGCTGCTGCAAAGCTGTGTATATAGTACACAGCAGAGCAGAGCCTTACTTAGAGAAAAAAGGGCTTAAAACTCTTTGGATTCTGGTATTTGTAGTGACATATGTCCAAAACTGTTTGGCAACTTTAAAAAACTTTTGTCGTCTCAATTGGGCTTGTCTTATGTTACGGATGACAGACTTTTCCTTTTCAGGTCAGTCATGTTCCTGTGCATGTCTGACATGCCACTCTCATGTAATGGCTTTTGAATCGAACTCCAGGCAGGGCGGATGATCTCCGATGACCTCCTTACAAGCAAGCCAGTCTAAAAAGCTTTGACCACTTAAGGTGCCATGCATTTATCGATAAGGATCTTGTCCTTATATAACAGTCCTTTGAAGTGACTTTTCCTCTAATAATTTAATAGGCCATAACTAATGTACTCTAATTTGTTCTAATTTAATTTGACTCTAAGGTTTTACTACACAAGATAAGACCATACCCTCTCTATTCCATATGGAACAGAACTCCACAGAGCTGAAGAGCATTGTTTTACTGAAAAGCTGATTTTTAAAAAAGCTGGCTTTTACTGTGCCAGCATAATGTTGTTTTGCGGTCAGCCAGCTAATTTCAATTCAAAACACACCCTGATATGCTGTGTAGTTTTGATGTACAGCATTCATTATACAAAATGATGGCAGGTTGGGGTGCACAGTGAAGTAATTTCATGGTTATATTTGTGCCATTGTAGGGTGTCCCTCGATATCTCAACCTGTATTTTGTGTATGTTCACGTTCAGTGTTCACTCAGTCTAATATCAATCTGGTGTATTTTATTCAGCACACCAGGACTAGCCAATAGCTGCTTAAATACATGAAAATATATTGCTGTGGTTACTGGCTATTGTTGCACAGCACTAATAGTACCTTACCATTACCATTACAACCATACCATTAAGTATAACAGTATACATCATCTATACCTGTGTAAGAGCACACAGGCTGTCTACTGTATACACTTTAATCTTCCTAAGCCTTTTAATGTGCTCTGTTGTACTGTGTACTGTACAGCTTAGTTTACATAAGGCTATAACTGATTGTTTGTGGGTGGTCTTTGCATAGAAGAACCATAGCATCTTCAAAAAGTAACTGGATTAATTTATACTCAAATAAATGCTATTATTTATATACTATATATTTAGTCCAAGACCATGTTTAAGCACCATATTGAATTTTTTACCATGTTTTAGATATACTCCAGTCATAAAAGTTTAGTCTAGTCAGACCACACATCATATATAGTACAAGGCTATCCTACTATCCAATTCTTAGACGTTCTTGAAAGAATGTCCCACCAACTTGCATAATAGGACTCGATCAAGTCTCCAGCGCCTGAGAGGTGTTTGCAGTGTTCTCAGTGGATGTGTGTGTGCTCCTTCCTTCAGAAGATGGCCATCAATGTCCGCTGCTTTAAGAGCAACTGTGCGTCTCTAGGACAAGGAGCATCTGTTTGTGATAATGAGCTTTTGTGAAAATGCCTCTCCTGCTCTGGCTGGCAGATAGCTCTGTGGTAACATAATTAAAAATGTTAAAGGACTCTTAATCTCAGACCAGTTTATGTGGTACATTATTCAAATTATTGATTAACACACGCTTGGGTTCTTCCCCATTGAATTTTGGTTCATTCTGTCTGTGCAGCCAATGACAAGACGAAATACAGCCCCCCGAAATGATTTCCAAAGGCCTTGGCTTAGAGCTATGGGGGCAATTATTAAAGAAATTCAGCACTGCTGGAAAAAGCCTCACCATAAATGTCACTGTGAAATATGGATGTCCAGCACCAAACTGCATCAAAACCTCAGAGCATTTGTTTATAAAGCCCAGATTAACCTCTGTCCTTTTTTGGATTGCTATAAAAAAAAACAAATACACTGTGTAATGTCAGATATTTAAATGTCTATAGATGTGAATTGTTCAGGATGACTAAATTATGCTCCTTATGCTCCAATAGGATTGTTTATAAGTACCTGAATATCACTGCAAAGACTTAAATGTCAAATTTGTGACATAGTGTTCATTGCACAATGACAGAACCTAGAAGATACAAGATACTGAACAGGAGGAGAGGACTGTTGCTCAAATGCATACAGGCTAGATCATCTCTAACATCCCTAATAAAATATGACTGCTACTGATCGAACAAAGTAAAAAAAATCTCGTACTGTGTAGCAGCATAAAGCACCACAAACAGCTTGCACCATGCATTTCAGACTGAATGTTCAAAGGCAACCTTGACTCCCTTTGAATTCCATAATACTGAGTATTAGTTGTTTTTGTACAATATCCCCACCCCCTCCCCGTCTTGAGTTTTATAGTCTTTCTCCTCTCCCTGCCTTGCTATGTTAACTGTTAGAAAGAGTGTGTCATTGAATCAGTAGGGTTCTATTCTCCTCACCCTGCTGTGTCTCTTCATAGAGGCTAGAGCACTCCAGGACTCCTTCTCACTCTCCCCTCGTGTTTCGTTTACAACAACAGTATTTTGCTCAGTGCTGGCTCTGAAATCACGCCTGTGTCTCTGAGTGGAAGCCCGAGTGGAGACTGTACACCCTATATTTCATCTCACCTCTGCACATTTAAATGAGATTGCTCATGTCTGGACAAATTGTCTTCATCGGACTGGAAATTAATCGTATAGATTTTACACTGCTGCTCCTCCCTTTCATCCCAGCTTTATGATTTTATTCGAGGTTTATTGTGTGGCAGGCACTGGTGTCAGCCCCAGATTATGCTCCGAGATGAGACTGAAGTCATTATTGGTAATATTTGTCACTCTGTTTGTTTTCTGTCAAGCCATCTTTACTGCACCAATCTCTTATGTCCTCCATTTCTGCTCTATACCTCTATCTATAGAGGAGGAGAAGAGAACATGGAGGTAACACACACACACACACACACACACACACACACACACACACACACAATGAACACACACAGTGAATTCTGAAAAATGTCAGTCACAATGCAGTATTTATGTATAAGTCAAGGTGAGAGGGTCACGATGTGCTCCATTATATGGTAACTGCTGCTTGATGGATACATGAGAAGTATTGAGAGAATTGACTTATGGATTTCTTGTCCATTGAAGACATGTTGATGCCAGTGAACATATGTATGGAATGTGATGGTCGTTATACCATTGCTTGATACTTAAAGGTGTCATTCTATTCATTAGTATATATGTGTTTTGAAAAGGAAATCTAACTAGTGCACTCTACAAGGGACACAGACACACTGTTGAGTGTATAAAAATCATAGATTTTAATATGATGCATTTAAGTTGATGTAAGAGTGGGTGGCTTATTAAAGATTTACATAACCAGAAACACATGCAAATAAGATTGGATGATTGAATGTTTGAATTTTATGTCATCCTCTTGATAAGTAATACTGTCACATAAAAGACCAAAAACATCCAGAAGAATAAAAAATTATGTAGATTTTTGAAGATTATGTCAAGAAAGAGAATGGTTGTGTAAAAATGACAGACAGATATTTTGGTTGATTGAGAAAGCCCCTAAATGTAGTCGCCACTGGTATCTGTAACCAATTTAAGAAGGTTGCTTAAGTGCCTTTAGAGCATCTGTATGACACAAGTAGATCTCAATTGACAAGATTTGCTCAACGTTTGATGCGGCAATTCCGTTTTGTTAACTTTGCTGCCTGGCTGTCAATTTGGTTCTTGCTGTGAAATGATGCGACCTGCTGAGATGCTCCATTTCCTTTCGCTTTTGCGCTCCCTGGGCCTTTGTGTCGTGATTTGAAGATGCAATGCAATTTTGACAAATTGACTTACCCTCGATTAGAGTTCACCGATTATGAGCAAAGACTATTTCTTGCTCTCAGCCGCTCTCTCCAGGAAGCATTACTAAAATGGCAAACACAGGAAAGTACAAATAATTAGATACCACAAAAAAAAAAAACTTAAAAAAATGTTTAGAAATGAGTGTCAGTTTCCCAGCTCCCTGGAGACAGGGTAGCATACAACACAGTGTCACTGTGGGGTGAAAACGTTTTCTTTTTCTTTTGTCTTCTTTCTCCTTTCTTCACAACAAGGCCATCTAAAAATGGGTCTGGGAAATTGCATCTCTCCATGAAGAACGTCTGGATTTTAATGCATTGTTGGCCCCTTTGCCGAGACAGTCTTATTCATGAACTTATTACGGCAAAGCCATGGCATTGTGTGCTGTTGTCTCCCCTGGTGCCAGGCCAAGTCAAATGGTAATTTAGTTATCTCTGGAGCCTGTTTTTTGTGTTTTTGAAATAATCTGGTTTTAAAAGCCTATCCACTCCTCACATAACAGGCTCTGTTTGCGTTACCTGCAGCTCAGTGTTTTAGGAGCCATCGGTGTCGCTGATTGTGGGCTTCCTATGTTAATGACTATTGAATAATTGAAGCCATCGGCGGAGATGTTTCCCTCTTGATGGACTTGATTAGACTTGAGGGAGGGGTCAGGAAATTATTAAACAAATTAAGAGGGCGCCTTTTGTTCACTGGGTTGAGCATCTCAGGCCCTAAATAACGTGCTAAAACATTTAAGTGTGCTCTGACAAAACAGGCTCGGCTTTGTGAGTAAACGTTGTCTGAGATTCAGTGTGTTCTCTGAAATGAAGCAATGAACATTTTGTGCTTCGTATTTCCGACTGCAGTTGATTGCAGTTGGCTTGCTGTGCATTTGCACCTTGGTGTGTGAAGCACATGAATTCTGGCTGCTGTCTGTTTCTGCCGAGGACTTCTGGTGTCACTTATTCTCGTTTTGCATTTAGATGACTACTTGGTGTGTTTTTTTTCTCCCTTTGCTTTGGCTGGAAAGACACCTTGTTTTCTTTGTCATTAACGCCACTGAGAGGGAGTTCTGTTCCTTCCCCAGGTCGGCTGGGCGTAAGAGTTTTTCAGAGGGGTGCAAATCAGTGACTCCAAAAGCAGACACATGGGGGGGCTGCTCTTTTTTTGTCTTTTTATCATCTGCGGGTCTCATGCGTTCAAGCCTCACACAGCAGTATTTCTCAATAATGAGCTTGTCGACAGCAGATGAGCTATGATTCCCAGGAATTAAAAAGGCATTTTTCATTTTGATCATGCCAGCTCTGTAAGCAGCTCTGAAATAATATCTTCCATTGTGCATTAAACTAGTGTGCGCTTTCTTCGTTTTTTCTTCTCCTTCTCTGCTTCTTTCTTTCTTTCTTTTCTCTTTGTGTGTCTGCTCTTGGTTGCACTCGATCTGCTTTCTAGGAGGCATCATTTAGTTCAAAATAATAGAGATATCTGGCGGAACACTTGTGGTAAACAAGCTCTCTGTAGTGTTCCTCGGAACAAGATAGTTGTTATATTTGAGTTGAATAACAAGTCTTGACAGATCATAAACAAGAATCTTTTTTTCCTGTATATATTTGACTGCATTTTTTTTTTAAGTTCAGGTGCTAGCTCTCTTGAGCACAATTCGGTGTCCATGTCTGTTGAGTGTCTTAGTCGGAAAAGTACTGCTTGTTTGTAGTCACTTGACAAACATTTCTTGTCAGAAACGGGAAGATAAGTAGTATAACAGCCCTCAGTGATACAAACACCAACACCCCAACACATCCCCTCCCCCCCCTTCTTCCCATATCGAGTCCTGGGGCTTCTCCAAAACTCCAGGAAACAAATGTCTGCATTGGCTACAGCTGGAGCCTTAGAGCCTCAAGTCTAGTCTAATGCAACCACCACAGAAATAGAGAACAAAGACATCTTGGTGTTATTTCTCTTTAAATAGCCAAAGCTAAAACACAAATAAAGTTTAATCATAATGATATTTCACTTTAATTCAAATCCTTGTGTGTGTGTGTGCATGGGTGTGTGTATGTGTGTATGTGTATGTGCGAGTGTTACTTAAAGAGGTCAGGGTGTTTTGAGGAACCATTTGAAGCCCTTCTCAGGTCCGCTGTATAATTTGTGTGAAACTGCAGGTTAATAAGGAAAGGGATGCTGTTTATTCCCTTTCATTACAATTCGCCCACCCGCCTGCAGAGGAACAGCGGATGACATTTAAACGGCAGCGTCATCCCCCACCCACTGCAGACGGACAGTCATGGCTGATGATGCTGACATTATGGGGGCACCAGCGCTTGCCAAGGGGCCGATGCAGTGGTGTGGTGGGGCATGGCGCGCCAAGTCGCACCCCCAGCCCTTACTTAACAGGTAAAGCCTGATGAGTGAGGTGGTGAGGGGGGTGGGTGGGTGGTGATGGTAGGCACTAATACAAATCTTTGCAAGCTGGCTAATGTGTCTTCCACTGCTTCCCGAGAATTAATATGAAGCGGCATCAGGAAAATAAACAAACGTGAAATATATCGGCCCCTCGTAGAGCGCTACTGGGGCTGATATTTAATTAATGTGAGTTATTACCGCACCTGAGTGCCTGCTGAGGCGAGTGTTGATTTTTGGGGGGGGGGGTGACTCTTAAGAAGCTAGGGTCCGGACACAAAGGAGCCTAATTAATAATGCTTTTGGCTCGCTGAGCTTGTGTGTGTTTGCACACACTCTCTCTCTCTCTCTCTCCCTCTCTCTTTTGTTTTGAATTTTGGATGTTTCCCTGAAGGGCTTTGCTGTGATTTACAGGGCGGTGGCTCAGTGGCTGAATAAAAATTAAAAAGTTTGTGTGTGTGTGTGTGTGTGTGTGAGAGAGAGAGAGAGAGAGAGAGAGAGAGAGAGAGAGTGTGAGAGAGACTTGTTCCATTACACCAAAGGTTACATCAACAGAAGGGCCACCACTCTTACTTAAACAAAGAGCAGCATGTTTTGACTGTTCACCACTCCTCATCTGTGTCCCCATCTCCCCTGTCGCCCAGCCCACCCCTCTCTGCTCCGCCGCGCCCCTGGCTCTCGGCATGGCACAGAAGCGACGAGCAAATGTTGATGCACTGCACTCCGAGACTGGCGGAGGTATATCTGAAACTGAGCTGGCCTTTTCAGCCGAGACTTTTAGGGGATTATTTTCTTAAAAATTGTGTGGAAATACATGAAAAAAGACAATTTGACTGTTCCCTGCATTATGTATAATGATGTAGGTTTACTTTTATTGTTGCCTATTGTGGTACAGTTTTATTTAACACGCTACACGTTAATATTTACAGTTTTCTGAAACCAGGGACATGTTAGAATGACATTGCAGTCAGTCACATCTTCTTGATCCTCTGAAAATATTTTACAGAGAAATCTTGTAGGCAAAATAGATTTGCAGATTGGAGTCTTTACACTGTCTGGCTTAGGATCTTGGGTGTTTGCCATAACCTTGCAGATGCATGGATATAGTATATCACCTGTCCACTCAAAAATTGCCCTGTCTCATTGTTTTGCTTCCTTATGAAAATGTAGTTTATGGGCTGTGCATTGTTTTTTTTGTTTTTTTGTGAGAGAGTCGACAGACAGAAGCTGCCAAATCCTTGCAGGAATATTTACTCTTGGCCACAATCTAAATGAAAATCTCAGCTAGCATTGATTGCCGTGAGCACGGAGATGAGAATGGCATGGCTGTCAAGAGTGGCCCATTCTGTCAGCATCCCAGTGACACTGCCTCCGAGGCCCTTCCGCTTGGCTGCAAGCGGCCCTATCTCTCCAAAGCCATTGTTCTGCAGCACAAACTCAAACACAGACTTTTGACACCTAGCAGGACTACATGTGTGCTCATGCAGCGGTTTGTGCAAGATGCTCCTCAGGGACTGGGAACGAGCTAGTGGGTGGTTTTTGATTGGCAGGCCCATAGCTGTAAATGGGGACCCATATTAGGCTGTGGCTCCCCAGGGCTCACCAGACAGAAAGGGGTTAGGTGAGGTTCCAAATGACAAGCCATTTTGAAAACCCTGCCTCTCTTGTAGCTTGATATGTATATCAACAGACGACATCAGGGAGTGGTGAACTGTGAACATGTGAGTGGTTACAGCCCTCTGTATGGACAGTAGTAGAAATGGTAGACAAGCAGAAGAAATGGCATGGATCTCAACCCAATCCAAACTAACCTAACTACCTTAATTTCCTTGTCAAAATAGGGCTCATAGCCTGATAGACCATGTTGAAATAAATGTTATGGGCCAGTCTTAGAGAGAAGGACTTACATCCTTATGGGAAAACAGGTTACACAGCATAAACTATATATCTTCTAAAAGTGTTTACCCTTTAGATGTGATTTATCATGCACTGAGACATGTACCCTTTACCCTTCATCCAATAGTTTTGTAATATGTTTCAATGGAAAAAATGGCTTTGAAACACATTGGTTTTCAATGGATAGCTATGGGGCTGAAACTAGCAGTGCATTCAGCATGGCCAGATCTTTCAAAAAAGAGTTGGTTCTGTTGAGAGGTGGTGGGGTGCACTACGACCCTATCTGGCCCATAGCCTAACAGAGAGTGCTTGTCTGCGTGCATGTTATAATGCATTCAAGTTCATATGGCCAGTTTATATCCATAGATGGCTGTTCCTGGGTATAAATAATTATGGAGAGTTTGCCCTTGCAGGATATTACACCGTGTTTTATTTCTAGTGGAGGCCTGTCTGAAACCAAGACATGGAGTAAAAAGCGCAGACTCCATTAGCAATGTTTCTTCTTGTTTTATTGATGACTTATGCCCCCACTCGAGAAAATGACACAAAAAAGCCAGCCAGCCATTTTTCTGACTGTTCATTCTTCATTCTTCTACCTGGTCCATGACTTCCTCCCTTAGTCTGAGCCTTGCTTTTTTCCCACTCTGTCATCTTCATAAAAATGATGTGGTCTGCTAGGGAGACGTAGCGCACATACCACTACAGTAGCTCAGCCTAACCTTTTAGCCATAAAGGGCGACTGTCGCTGAACGGCGAGGTCAGTTCTTGAACGGCCACAGGCCTCCCACTGTGACTCCTACTCTCTGGGAAAGGTAACAAGTTTGCCCTCTCCCTCCCCACTGAGAATGAGGAGGAACGAGGAGCTGACGGCTAAATCAATAGCAACGGATCAAAGAGGTTTGTCTCTGATCGTGCCCATGGTAATAGCAGGTTAGCATTAGCAGAGGTGCTAGCATCGGTGCTCGCTACTTCAGAGCCTGCTTTCATCTCGTTGCCTCTCTCCTTCTCCTCGCCTCAGCAGAGATGGCCCTCGCCGCAGGTGTTTTCCACTAGCCTCGTTACGATTCCGCTCGCTCGTTTGTTCGGTCGCCTTTTTGCTCGCTCTTTAATTAAAGTCAAGGGAGATGTCTCTGGGCCTGTCAAAACTCTCGTGCTGGTGGTGAAAGACATGTCGGATCTTTTTAAGGTATTAGCAGTTTCAGTTTTTGCTCTGTATGCGATTCTGCTGAGTAGCACTCAGCCCTGTTGTACATGTTTCAGCCATAGTAACTGCATGTGAGATCACATACTGTAAAATGCTGATGGAGTCAAATACAGGCTTCAAGTTGTCATACCAATACCAAGCCTCTCTCTTCTCATGCCAAAGCATTTCCCCAGATTGATTGTGCTGACTGTTTTTCTCACTTTTCAATGTTTTGTGAGAGTTAACATTTTACACATTTTTTTGCAACTTATTTTGCTGATTTTCTAACATTTTAATTCAGCTTTGCAACTTCCTATTACAAAGATAAAAATATCGTAGATAATTGTGCTATTTGAATGACGCGTAATCTATATTTGTACTTTTTTCTGATTGACCAACACTATATGGGGTCCATGGCCTATTAGTTCTTTGATGTGAGTGGTAATTCTGAATTGTGTTTTGAAGTACAGTTTCTTTAAGTTCAGTGAAGATATTGCACTGGAGAAACAACAGTGACAACATTTCACTATGATTTCCAGCGGTGTTCCAAAACCTGGGAGTTCCTTCTGTTCTGTGCAGTTAAAAAAGTGTGTCTATGTCTGTTTTTTTGTCTTTGTGTGTGTGTAAAAAAATTTATTCCACCTTTATTATTGTTCTTATTAAAAATGTATTCCGCAGTTTGTGTGTGTGTGCTTGTGAGAATATTGTCTGTGTATGTTTTGTGTGTGTGTGTGTGTATTCAATGGTGACACAGTCTCCCCACTCACCCAGTCTCACCCAGTTGCTCTGCCTTGCTTGTGTTTTCTAGGGGAAAAACATTGGCCGGTGCGGTCGCAGAGCCACCATGGTAGGAATGGCTATTATATGTCCCGTAGTTGAGTGTTCCTCCTCTCTCTCTCTCTCTCTCTCTCTCTTTCTCCCTCCCTCCCTCCCTCTCTCTCTATCTTGCTCTCATTTTCTCCCTCTCTCTGGCCACGTAGTTCATGTCTGTGTCTGTGGTGGACATGTTCAAGTCTGTGTATTCATGCATCGCCCATGCAGACTGGTAGTGACTGATAGTGCAACATTCAAAGAATATCATTCATTTTTTTTCCATTTATATTTTATTTTTACCGGTCATCCCAAACCAAAACCTATTTCTCCTACATAGCCTTTCGCATTTGTAGTTTTCCTTTCTTTTTTTCTTTTGCTCCGGAGTGTCCCTCTGTTTGGCCTAAGAAGACTTGA
The DNA here is from genome assembly GCA_015244755.2 of Tenualosa ilisha. Taxonomy (NCBI): domain Eukaryota; kingdom Metazoa; phylum Chordata; class Actinopteri; order Clupeiformes; family Clupeidae; genus Tenualosa; species Tenualosa ilisha. The sequence continues at coordinate 520,012 of PYXC01000543.1, forward strand.
CTGTATGCTAGGCAGGGATAAAGGCAGCTTTGAATGATGTTACTTCTTATTAATTAAAGAAGACATCAGTTAAAACTGTGCTTATCCTTGTTAGCAACTTTGAGGATGCTTTCTCCTGAAATGAAGATTTTCGGCCCTCAGCTCTTGAAGGACAACACCTGATATGTCGTCTACTGGCTTCAAGAGGCAGGGTGGGGTTTTTTTATTTCTGAGAAATGTATCACTCAAGACACTGTAACACAGTTAATATGTAAAGGATAATCCAAGACTATGTGTTTGCTAAATGGTTCTGGAGTGATACACCTAGGACTGGATTATCCTGGATTATATTACTATTCAGTCACCAAGAATATTAAACAAGTCAATCCATAAATGTTTAAGGGTTTATTGTCCTTTCAACCTAGAATTAGTTAATGTAAAGATATGCGGTTTCCATGGCAACACTTTTGGGAAGTTTAAGATATCATTCCTTTCACAGCTGTTTTACACTTTTATCAAATGTTATGGAATTGACTGTTCAGTGTTCTTGTCAGGCTGGTATGTCAGCATGTATCAGGAGTCGCGCAGGTGGGTTTGTTTTTATGTGACTACAATAACTGTTTTCTTTCTACACACACTTTTCAACATGTGAGTGGCTAATATATGACAAAATGGGTGACGTTTGTTACCTACAAGACAAACATGATACTGCATATCAGCCAATCTCTCTGTGCTTGAGGTGTTCAGATAAGAGATGGTATCAAGTCAGAGCTCAACCATTTACTGTATGGCCAATAGGTGATATAAATTCAGTTGCTTCCAGTAGGAGAGTCTGGCAGAGGTGTAGGTCAGAGGCCATGTTATTGGTAAATGAGAGCTGTTCACCCCATCTGGCCTTATAGGATTGCTCATATAGCGTGCCAAAGATCCTCCAAGGTTGGATTTGAAACATCAACAGTCTATTTCAGCCCCAGTGGTCTTTATTCGCTGCCTCTGTAAAGCCACAAGACAAAGCCTTTGCAGCTGAGGGTGGGGTTTGGGGTAGGGGGTGTTTTTGAGGACACATGGATAATATCTTCTCCGCCATGACAGTGGGCCTCTGCTGGATGAATTACAAGAGCACTTGTGCACCTGATCAAATATAGAGATACCACTGACCCAAAATGTCAGCAATGGGTCTGGGCCCTAAATCCTCCCCACTGGTTTCCTTCGTCGCCTTTTTTCTTTTCCGGCATTTAGCTTTGGCGCCGCTAAATAAATGCTAATGCTCTTTGTCAGCGTCTAAATGCCATCCCTCCAGCGCGGCTCGGCCTGCGCCTCCCTGGCACTGTGGCAGGTTGGAGAGAGAAGGGCAAGCCAGCTGCGTGCCCACTCTCAACTCTCCCAGTGGGGCAGACAACATGCAGGAGGGCCACTGGGCTGCAATCACACACACTGACACACACACACACAAACAGCATCCAGGGTCAGTAATTAAATGGCAGGGGCCTTTACTTGTCTATTTATTTGGTTACCTCATGAAAGTGGAAGGGGCTAATAGAAGGGTTATAGAGGAAGGAACTCAAGCCGTGCGCCATGATCTACGGTGGTTTGGATCAGGCATTTGCTTCGATTCCCGTTCTCTTTTTCTCTTTATGTCTTTACCCTATTTTATTTCATTTTGCCCTCCCTTTCTCATTTTCTTTCTGTCTCTCTTTTTCTCTTCCTCTCTTCCATTCTTCCTCCTCTCTGTGCAGCAGGCAGTAGCGCTCTGGGCTTTTCATTAGTTCCTGCGCCGTCACCCACAGACTGCCTGCCTGCCTGCTCTGGCCCCGCTTGACAGTTTGTTTATTTAATTTGGTGGGGGAAGAATTCCACATTCGGACATAAAAACAGAATTTACGTCAGCCTGTTTGTTTCTCCCAGGTTTGTTTCACCACCTCAAAACTGATTTAAACAAGATGAAGCACCCAATCTCACTCTTTTTCTCATCGCCTTCTCTCTCTCTCTCCCTCTCTCTCTCTCTCTCGCTCATCTTTCTATCCTTTTCTCTTTTTATCGGTTTGTGTATTAACGTTTGGTTTGATACGGATAAGAATGTTAATGAATCATGATTCAGATGACACAGATGTATGGGCAGCAGTCAGATCTTTGGGGAAACAGTATGTGTGCTGCAGCTATTTTCCGACAACACTTTGAAAGCCTGAGGGTGACGTCAGGCAACTCAAGACTGGAGGCTACACAGCTGTTCTTGCAAATGTTCTCTCATGACCTTGTTTGTTTGTTTCCAGAATTTTCTTTTTTTTCCCAAAGGACTACAGATATGGAAGGACGCTAATAATGGGAGTAGTTTTCAAAGAAAGTGAAACTTATTTATGATTGTTTTTTTAATGTTGTGGTCTAATAGTATGTTTCTGGCAGGGTTTGTACAAGAATGCATAGGAAATAACTTATACTTATGTGGTCTGTGTCTCTTTACCTGCTGTTTGGAGTAGTCAGTGCCACTGCATGTCCTGGTGTTTGTTATTCTTAAATAGCTATTTAATCTTACTTTGTTGAATAGGGATGTTGATTAAACAGTTTTCCACCTCCATGCCCTACATTTAAGAACACAACAGCTGATTGCTAAAGTGTTGGCCAACTAGCTACTGTAAAATTGTAATATTTTACTCTCCAATCTGAGACCTCCTCTTTATAATACACCAGACACATGCTGTTCCATTACATTCCAGTGCACCACTTTACAAATAATTATTTTCACTGTTTCACGTTAATATAAATCTCTGAACTTGCATTCACTTCATATTAGTATAACACTTTGGTTTTCCCATGGAAGTCCCACATTTGATCACAAACATTTCCTTGGTTAGCTGTGTTCGTTGTTTACTTTGAGCATGCGGCAGCACTCTTACTTGATGTTGTATTATTTACTTGTAAATATTCAGGAGAAATGTCAGAATACTGAATCACTGGTGCCATCTGGATATTGCTATGCAGACGGGCATGGGTGGTGTTGGCAGGACACGACAGGTGTGAAACAGAGCAATGTGCAATCTGTGGATTTATTGGGCATGGGAGAGTTCACTGCTGCTCTGGTGCTTCATTGGAACAAACAGCCCCACTCCCACTTCAAAGCTCTGTCAGTCACTGAGTAAACATCTGTATGATCTGACAACAACAGCAACGGAAGCAACAAAGTTGTTCTAACCCATTCAATCACAATGAGCAATCAAGAGTTTCAGAATTCCAAAGTCATTACTCAACAAACATTACTTTCTCCAGCACTCAAAGAACCAATTATAGCCATCAGATCACCAAAATTATTGTAAGACACATTTTAGAGGTGGATATCCATGTATTATGTAAATTCCAGATTTAAAATCAAAGAAGATGCCAAAGAAGTGGAAGGTATGATTGATATGATTTTAACAAATGTGTTTGTGTCAGGGATAAAGTGTTTGTGTGTGTGTGTGTGTGTATTTGTTTGTTTATGTTACTGTTTCTGTTACTGTGTCAGCACAATTCGTACTTCCCTGAAATATTCACAGCAATATTCTCAAGATATATACCACTAAGTAATGCACACACACACACACACACACACACACACACGTACAAACACTTTATCCCTCCTGACCTCTCATCCACAGCAGATGATTCAGCTGGTGGGTGTATGATGTGCTGTGTTAGCCCTGCAGAGGACAACAGAGCACTTTGGTGCGAGAAAACAAGACCTTGGGCTACAAGAGGAGATTTAGTTAACTGTCTCCCTAAAAGCAGCTAATTGGACCCCAGATTAAGCTAGGATCATTGAACTGGACGATGCTCCATGTTAATTAGAAGCCTGAGCTGAAAGCGAAGAGAAGCCTTGAATCCATTTCTGCCTTTCATGGTGGTTTGGTTTAAGTATTAAACCCCTTACATTCTTACCGTGTGTGGTGGCCGCCTAAGTTGTCAAGAAACTACACAGCGTCATCTCCTAATCACAGCGAGAGTTAAGGACTTTGTGCTGGTCTTAACTGTATTTGGTGAAATTAAGCTTCCACTGTCACTGTGCAGACTAATTTCTGTGTATTTCTCTGTTAATAATATGTTGTGTTTGCATTCTAAGTTAGCTAAAGTCAAATACTAAAACTGAATGTGGAATCACAAAGCAGGCAAAATAAGGAAAATATTATTGTGCCTTTGTGAGTAATATCCCCTTAACTTGGAAGTGCTGTGATTGGAGAGAGCTCTCACATTCCTTGCTATTTGCATCTGTTATCTTGAGCCCTTGTACCCCTTTCCTCTCTATGACAGATGTAAATGGCACTCTGGCCACTTGGTCTAATACATTTTTAAACAGACTCAACAGCAACCCTTTCCAAAAAAACCCTTGGCACGCTTGGCTAGGCTCGCTCCGCACCAGTCCTCCATTTATCACGGGGTCCTCGCAGTGTCATCGTTGCCAGCTCAAAATGGCTGCCGTTCATCATCCTTCACCACACAGCGGACTTAATGAAAGGGCCTCTTGCACTATGTCAAAGCCAGTTCAGTGCCAAAAGTGCTGCTGCCGATGCTTCCATAAGCCGTTGCGCACTGTCTCGTCATACGCCCACCCCTAACACACACACACACACACACACACACACACACACACCAGCCATATCCTGCTGCACCTCCGACCCAATAGCAGCTGTGCCTGTGTCTCCTGCCACCCGCACGGCCACGCCGTTAGTTCGCCCGCCACTGAAAGTGACAGATGACAGCGCCATTCATTTCGCGGTGACTGAAGAGGTTCAAAAGGTGGCCAGCAAAAAGTAGAGGATATATGAGGTTTCAGTCTGCTGAATGATGGCGCTGGAAGTGTTTTAGAGCTGACAAATGCACTCCGCTGCCTCACAACTAAAGCGTGATTGGATTTGTGGGGGCCACTAGGGATTTCATTAGTGTTCGGCTGCAATGCAAGATTAATTGTGGCCATTTGAATGCTGTGACAGTGTGTCGAGTGTGAGCTTACCCAAACACTAACTGAGGGGAATCACAATGGACACACTGAGTTGTGTCAAAGCTTCTATGACACAAAAGATGATTGCTGATGATGATTGATGACTGTGGTGAGTTTGCTCTTTATAAATGTGCATGAAAAATGTATTGCAAACCAAGGTACTGTGTGCGCCTTCCAATAACTACAGTATGCAAAGGAATTAATGTGTAACAGTATGTGATTTGATGAATGAAACAAATTGTCAAATGACTGCTGTAATGTTCTATGCTAAATGAGGTCATTATTGGCTCAATGTGACTTGTATGGTATCAAAAAAACAATACATCGTTATTTTTTTCATTCTGTTTTCCAGCTCATTTAGTATTAGCGTTCCATTTCAGTTGCCATAACAACCAAACCATTTACCAGTGACGTTGTGGTCTTGTCATGTGACCCTACCGCCTTTGTTTTATTACCGTTGTGTCATGGGTGTCAAGTCTTTCCTCCTTTAGAGGGTTATGAAGTGCCCTCTCATCCATAAACTGTCCATGCCACATTCAGACTCATTGCTATCCTAGACAGTAGCATAAACCAGCAACTTGGTGAAACTCTCCATGATCCATTGGCGATATGGCTGAAACTCAACTACTGTCTGGGATGTCTGATGAGTTTGTGGACTTGCTTCACCACGACCTCTCATTGCTTCCCCCTACAGGCGCCCACCAGCACAACTACAACCACGTGGGTCTTAGTAGCCCTACACGAACACCCAAAAATGGTAAGAGCAGACAAAACAGACACCCGACAGTCATGTGACCGACTAGCCACTAAACTCATGAAGCAAGAGTCAAGAGAGTCAAGAGCCACTTTGCTCTCTCCACAAAACTGATGGAGGCTCTGCCTAGACTGTGGGTTTCTTATGACAGCAAAGTCTAATGTAGGTACTAGTGTCTCTTGTATGTGTCAGATGGCACAATTGGAACCTTCCGTCACAACTGTCGGTGATTGGTTATGGGTGTAGCACTGAGATAAGGATGGACAGATATGTCGACTAATGTATGTAGTCTCTGTCGACTTTGCTGTGCTGATTGCTCAGCACTTCTTAATATGCAGTTCATCAGCGTTATGAGACCTTTGTCCTGCTTTCCGAACGTGCGCATTCATATTCCGTGGGTGACACCTCCCCATTAACGAGCAGCTCTGGCTGCTGATCCAGCACACATCTATATGGACATGCTTCCATCACGGAGGTTAATGAATGGGCTCGTACAGCATCGCCTCCACCCCAACCTCACCCCACACACCCCCTCCCCCTCCCCCTTCTCCCACAACCCCCAGCCACCTAGCAAAAGAGAGCGATGAGGCTTTTAAAGACACGGGGGAAGTTAATGCTGTGTGGAGGACGAATGAGGCACAGCAGGGGAGCCTTAAAGGAAAGGTGCATCAGGGTAGCCTTAAAGGAAATGTGTGACAGGGTAGCCTTAAAGGAAAGGGGCGGCTGCATTCAAATGACCATCCCCCTGAAAGAAATGTACAAGCTCAGCTGTTTGAAGAGTGTATTCATCAAGCTGGTGATCATCGTAAATTGGGCCTGTGTCATCCACCGTGAGGTGCGGTCATGGGAGAGCTCTTTGGACACATGTGATGTGTTGGTGTATCGTGTTGTTGGGAGGGGGGTATGAAATTGGGCAGAATAGGTGATTTTTTTTACTGAAGCCAGCATGTCAGTTGGGTTGCGCTCACACCTTGATTGGAAAGCACTGACAAGGTTGTGTGTGATTGTGCTATGCTCTGCCAATTTCATATGCATTTATATGGTGCAACTGCAACGTGATGGATTAATGATATGACGTTATCACACACACACACACACAACACACACTCACACAAACACAAAGCCTCTTTTGCGTTTTTCTCTTGATTTTGTGCTTCATTTAGTTGGAGTGCCAGAATCAAACTCTTTCATCCTGTGTCATGAATTGCTGTCCTCTGATGGAGGAGGGGAAAGAAAACAACAGAAAAGACCTGCTGAAATCCAAATCCAAGAGATGCATTTAAAATCTCATCTCATCCAGTGGATGTATGTATTGATGAAAGGCTAAAAGGGAAGTCAGAAATGTGTGTGTGCTGTGCTCTGTAGATAAGGGGGACTCAAACTCACGGTGCTTTAAGTGAGAGCAGCAAACACACACACATATACATGAGCACACACACACACACACACACACACGCTGGCTCAGTGGCTGGGGTCTGATGCACACCCTTTCTTGTGGAGCGATTAAATCATTGCCGCTGGCGAGCTGGCGCTTTGTGACTCACGGGCGATGAAAGCGTCATTCTGTTGGCCATCGGCTAACAAGCCCCCAAGATTTTCCTGTGGCTCAGTTAAGAGTGCAGAATGTAAGGGGGAAAGTGGGCATGTGTGTTTGTATGTGTAAGTGTGTGTGTTTGTGTGTGCAAGTGACTGAAAGCATTTAAACTATGAAGTGGTATTTATAACATGTTGCTGATTCTCTTATTACACAGAATGTCTGAATTGAGCATTCTGTTTAGAAACTACATACTGAACAGCAAATATCTTGACAACCTCCTGCCCATATGGAGGTCATCAAGATATTGCCCACTATGCCCAAAAGTCCTGATCAAAACATATATGGTAGCCTAGTTCTCTTTTCTAATAGAATAATGTAAGGAATAGAAGTCCAATCATTTGTGAGTGGTGAGACTCGTAGATATAGTCAATTGTAAATATTTTCTGATGTAAGAAACTCATTTTTATATTTTTATTTAAGCTATGATTGTGATATGTGACAGCTTTGCTAGGTGGAACTTAAGACAGCAATTGGCTCCATGTATATACATATAGCAGATGGAATATTAATGGCTTTAATGTGTAACCTGTGCAATGCTGTGCAAGAAGAATTTTACTGTTGGGCTCTTAGAACTCAGACACCCAAGTGAACTTGTGAATACTTGGAAATGCATTATGCAACATTTCCTAACACTTGCTTCTCACCAAATTCTCATTATAATTCAGAGGGAAAAAAGTGACAGAAGAACAGCTGTGAAAGAGAAATGGTGGCTCAAATCAAAGTTGTTCCTTAGGAGGTGAAACTCTTAACCTAGCTGAATTCCACTAATTGGCTTTCACAATATAAACAAAGGGAACCAAATGTTTGGTGCTTGGGAGAATAAAGTTGCACTGTCTGAAAGGACGAAATAGCCAGTTATTTTGTCAGGTTACAGAATGTACTCGTCATGACACATAGACGGTGCCAAAAGAGCTTCACAATTAGTCTCTACCCTTTAAGTCACTATTTATTATTTACCCAGATGCATTTGGGATTCAACAGTTGAGGGGCCAAAGCTCATCCCAAAAGGAGATTAGATATTGTAAAGATCATATTTATTAAATTTATGTTGTTCTCGTGCAAAGTTGAGTTTGTATTATTTTGGTAGACAAAATGAGATGTTTAATGATGCCTTGCTGTGGCACTAGTGCAGAATGGCATTTAAAGCTCACATGCTTGACCGCAGATTAGAACAAAACAGTCCCCACTAAGTCTGTCTGAACCTCTTAGCTGAAATAGTTGATGTGCACATCATTTTTTTTTGTATTGGCATGTCATTGAAACATGTTTTCTCACTTGGGTTCACCAGCTCACCGATCCCTAAGGCATGGTAAGTCATACCCCACTCCCCACATTGTGCCCAGTCCCACCTCTCTCCACTACCACCCCTCCCACACACGTCTTTTAATGACATCACCCTCTGCACACTGCACATAGTCGAGTCAAAGATGGTTGCTGAGCTACCTTACATGGACCTGGATTTGGCTGCTATACTGCAATGCACCTTATCTCCAGTGTAGTCCTGTTTCAATCAATCTTCGCTACTCTACCTCTAGTTCACTCCAGTTACTTTGTGTGAGTGTGTGACAGAGAGTGAGGGAATGCGTGTGTGTGTGGTGTGTGTGTGTGCACATGTGTCCCAATAGTTCGTCATCGTAGCCCATCCTGCCATTGTAACCCCCCCCCCCCCCCAACCCCCTCATTTTCCCCACTGGCATGGTTTGGCCCAATATAACCACTTTTGTGTCTAGTCAAAACTGACAGAGTGACCCAACAAACAGCATTCCCTCATTCGCATCTCATCATGCAACACACTACGCACTCACACACTCTGCCCACGAGTGGCGGTATGTGTCGGGAGGAAAAGGAGGGACCTCAGAACACCTCTTGCTCACTTCCTGAATGGCCAACCCATTGGGTGCTCAACAGTAGCAGTTCTGCCCCCCTCCCCACCCCCAACAGCCCCACCCCCAAGCCCCTCGTTCCAGCATCTCCTTGTTTCCACAAGTGGCGTGACGTGATGTGATGTAATGTGTGACATGACCAGCCCTCATGAATACAGTCCTGAGAGAGAGAGTTCCAACCCCCCCCCCCCCCCCTTTCTAACAACATTGTGGCGTCGCTCGCATCTTTCCATTACTCATGTGAAGTCTCGTTTGGGACTCAGTTTTTTTTCTCTCTCTCTCTGTCTCTCTCTGTTTTTTCCTGTTTCTCTGCCCCCCCCCTTTCATCTGTGTCCTATCTCTGTCCATCTCTTTCTATTTGTGCTCTCTTTGTCGCTCTTTCCCCCTCCTCCCCATTGTAGAGAGTTCGCGGATGAACAACATCCTCACCTCCCAGACGGAGCCCTATGATCTGTCCTTCTCTCGCTCCTTCCAGAGCCTCTCCCACCTGCCCCCTTCCTACGAGTCCGCAATGAAGGCAGACCTCAACCGCTTCTCCTCGCTCAAGAAACTATGTGAGTGTCACACACACACACACACAGACACACACACACACACACACACACCGAGAGAGACACACACATACATACACACTGTATTTTCATTCCACTGCAGCATGCTGGGTTGGTATTTTATTATGAGATTGGTTTCACAGTGCTTTAAAGTATGAGTTACAGTCTACCATTCTGAAATGATAGCAATTATTACACTTGCCCCTTTCATGTAGGAGGATATTGGGATTGGGTCAGTCTATCTTTGTGCATGTGTGTTTGTGTTCTACCTGATCATCAGGATATGATGGCTCAGAGTGTTGATGCTCTAATTTCATTTCACTTGTTTAGATTCCATAAACTTTTTAATTATCCATTATTTGTAGGAGTTAAAAAGGTTGGAGGGAAAGAGGTGGGAATTGCTGTCTCAAATGAAACAGACAAAGCTTTATTTTATCATTTGAAGTGTGAATTTCTGGTGTGGTATTATAGTGTAATATCCCCTCCTATACGTGTCCTTTTAGGCATGGCTGACTGCCCAAAATCATGTCTGGCCCTTTTGTTATCTATTGTTAAAGGTGGTCATTTTGCTCACGACGTCTCATGATATTTTCAAGAAAAGTCAGTATTTAGTGGTGCTAAATTGCATATTCATTGAGCCCGGCAGTCTCCCCACCCCCCACCCCCACATCTTGCTTTCTCTGAACTTGGGCAAGAAGTCCCACCCCACAATTCTTCTAATCATCCCTGCCACAATGAAGGTTTGCCTTGCCCAACTTCCATGGGCTGTGCTAGGATGCCAGAAATAATTTCTTGCACCAGATCTTCGGTAAAATTATTCCCCTCAGGCTGTGCTTGAGAGAGCCTTTCAGATATGCCTCTAAAGCAAATAATTTGCTGCAGCCAACCCTCCATGGGCTTGGCTCTGTCTTGTACAAGTCCACCCCTAGAAATATAGATGAGCCATTACTTAGAGCTGCAGCATGAATTACTGCTTGAAGACCAATACATTTATTTGCAACTCCGATTTGTATGCATCTTCACAACTCGAAGGCATTGCATTGCATTTTGTAAAAAAATGCTCTCGTATTACATTTTCAGCTCATATCTGGCCGTGTATAACATGAAAGAATAGTGCTCAGTTGTGCTGAATTGAGCACTACAAATAATTTCTTTTTTGTCATTAATTACCACAAGCAGATTAGGGTGCATTTATCAACCCAACAACAGAACGCTCATTTCCACGCCAAGAGAAAAAAGAAGAGATATAAAATCCGTCTGCTCTTTTATCTATTAACAAGCTTGATCCAATCCCCTTTGGACTGCCTGTGCTGTAATTGATACCTCACGCGTAACAGCATAGTCCACACAGGTTCCAAAGTGGCACATTGATCTGTCAGGAAGACAATGAGGATTGACAGGGATCGGTCTGTAATTAATGTCCTTTTCTGTGGTAACGTATTAGCGGCAAATTAATTTCAGTAATAACTGTGATTCTGCCTCACCTTTTCTAACGGTAATAATCATAATCAGAAACGTCACATGCATGTCGAGGGAGACGTCAAGTCGAGCGAGAGGCTCAAGGTCGATGACTGGCCCAGACTGCTCTCATTATGGGCCTTGCGGAAACAATTATTTCATTATTTCCACCTCTAATTATTTTAGCTGCAATTAGCATGCGGAACGGCAGAGTCTAGATGTCCTGGCACAGTGCCTTTCCTTCTCTCTCTCGCTCTCTCCCTGTATCGTGTGTTTGGAGAAAACTTATTTTCTTCCCCCGTACACTGTTTACTGTTATGTATTCTGCATAGAAGACGTTCCGCACGTTACAGAAATAGATTAGGTGTTTTGCGGATTCTGTGAATAACGGCATGCCTGTGCGGCTGCTCGTCCTCGGGAACATCCACACGGTGTTCACATGACGCCTCCCTTTTGGCGCTCGCAAATCATATGGGCACCAATTAGTCACATCTGTGTGGGTAGACTCACCATGATTCTTCATAACGTGTCCATCTGTAGATATCGGACTAATTGGTAGTAGATGGGAGACTTAGATTTAGTGCTGTTCTGTTTGTCTGTCTCTGCCTTGCTGTCTCTTGCTATTTCAGCCTTGCATTTAGTTTCTGTACTTTTGTGTCTCTTCTCTCTTTCTCTTTCTCAGTCTGTGTCCTCTTAATTATTAAAATAATTTCCTATGCTTTGTGGACCAGTGTGCGATGGGCTTAATTGTTTTCCCAGCTGTCCTTTGTCAATAGCAGAAAGTTTCTTTGCCTTTCATTTGCCCCTCACTTAATCCATTCCCACATTGAAACTCTATCCTCTGACTGCCTAAAATACTGCATCAGCCGTAATCATTAGACCATGAAATGTATGCATGTCTGCAATCGGCATACCTTTGTCTTTATTTTGACAGACAATGAAAGGCAGGCTGACCAAAAGTATTAATAAATTGAAATGACTTAAGGCTTATGTGTGTTTGTGTGCTGAAAGTTACACTTTTTCAGCCAATTCAGTTGATATACAGACTGTTTAATAGAGCAATCGGAGTGCTTGACCCTCTTTAAGCAGAATTTAGCAATGAGAAATGAGATGTAGCATTGCCTCAATAGCAGAGTTCTCATGTTATGGATGCTATGACTTATCTCCACAGCTGACAAGGATGTGGATGACCACTACAGCCGCAAGCGGCACCTCCCTGACCTGGCCATCCGTGGCACTCTGCCCCTCCATGTGATCCGGAACCAGGAGTCCCAGGGCAGCCAGCCGACCCTGTCTCAGCAGCAGCAGCAGCACCAGCAGGCAGCCGCCCAGCAGCAGCAGCAACAGCAGGGGGCGCCGTCCCAGAGGCAGCGTCCGCGACGGGTGCAACGCGCCATGTCCCAGGACCGCGTGCTGTCGCCAGAGCGGGGCCGCACAGGGCACGAATACGCTGCTGCCATAGCGGCCACCGCCTCATCATCGTCCCGCGGAATGTCGTCGGCATACGGCGGCATGTCGCCGTACGGCGGGCGCATCCTGAGCGACGAGCAGCTCCTGTCGGCCGAGCGGCTCCGCTCCCACGAGCGCCTGCTCTCGCAGGAGCGCCTCTACTCGCACGAGCGCCACTATTCGCACGAGCGCCTGCACTCCAGCGACCGCCTCTACTCACACGACCGCCTCTACTCGCAGGACCGGCTGCACTCACAGGACCCGCTGCTCTCGCCCGACAAGATGATGTCCATCAAGCGCTCGGCGGCAGCGGCGGCCATGTCGGGCTTCCGCTCAGACAAGTCCATGTCGCGTGCCATCTCGCACACGGACGTCCACATGCCCACCACGCCCCTCATGGACCGCTACAAAATGACGAAGATGCACTCGCATCCCAGTGCCTCCAACAACGTCTCGCAGCAGCCACCGCAGCAACAGCAGCAGCCGCCGCAGCAACACAACACCCTCAACCGCAACCAGACAGCCTCCAAGCGCCAGGCCTTCGCCTCGCGCCGCACGCAGACCGTCGAGCAGTTCCAGTACATCCCCAGCCAACAGCAGCAGCAGCAGCACCACCACCAACACTACCGCACGGGTAGCAAGACCGAAGTAACTGTTTAACTGCAAAGACACAGGACACACTGAGAGAAAGATGGAGAGAGACAGACAGAGAGAGAGAGAGAGAGAAAGTGAGAGTGAGAGTGATATTTTAAGACAGAGAAAGAGCTAGAGAATGCCAGCATTTCTGACTTAGATACGACCAGAATGAAAGCAAACCATGGAGGCAATGAGAGCAAAAAAACGGAGAGATGTAAATCCAGCAAGCCTGTGATCCACAAATCCATGAGAAGGTTTCTGGAAATGGATGTGAATATGGTTTGCACTACAGGAACACAACCTCACTTACACTGTTTTTGTTCCTCTCAGCCCTAGCCTATTATTATCACGTCATTCAGTAGTAGAGCCCTTAACCTGTCTGTGCACACACTCATATGTTTTTGTGTTTTTTGTGTGATGGAAAAGAGACAACATAAACAGAAGGACCATACGAATATTAAATCTTGAATCGTGGTCATTCTCCAGAAAACGAACTCGACACATTTTTTTGACCACCTTACTTTCAAGGGCTTCGCTTGGTTGTACTCACAGACTGGCCTTTTCAGTTGGACGAGAAGGGAAGGAATAAAGCGGGGGTGGGTGTGAGGGAGCACAACAGGACTCAACCCATCAGGCTCCTTGACTGCGGACACAGAATCAACACTGTAATAACTTTATAAATATATAAATATCGCTTTACTGTTTGTACCTTCAGTCATTGTCATCTAGCTTCAGAGATTCATTTACAGAAGAGATGCGTGCACTTCTGTTCGTGCCTCTGAGAAATGTTCCATTTCGACAATGAAGTGGTTTTTGTGGGTTAAAAAGCACAATCAATTTTGAAAACAAAACAAAAGAAACAAACAAAAAAAAAATAAGTAACATTCTACTTTGTTTCATTTTCTCTGTTGTTTTCTGTTTATTCGTTTTGATCAGTGATGGCTAGCAGCACGCATCAGTTTTTGTTTTCACAATCAAAATCGCCCATTTCTTTGCATAGATAATTGTAAATACGCTATTTTAGCAGCCGTGTATGGACAAGTCTGTTCTGGTTGGCTTTTGTACTATCATAGTCTGTTTCTAGCAATGCTGACAGAGTAATAATAATGACAACCACAGTTTTGTTAAAGGCAGAGTTAGGCAAACCCCACTAACCATATATTCGACCATCTAAATAAATACTGAAATGTGTGTGAGTGTGTCTTTCCAAAATTTGTAGAGTGAGGATTGAATGAATGTTGTTGATTAAGAAAGATAATATATATATATATATATAATATATTATATTGAAACGTATAAATAGATAGATATTCCACTACTGTTGATATCTGGCTGTAGACTGTGTTTTCAGTGATTCACAAGACAACTGGATATATTAATGCTTGGTGTAGTAGCTGCAAATAAAACATCCTTATTTTTCTAAACATTTCCTTCCTCTGGATTGAATGTGTGTTCTTAGTAAGACAAATGTCTTTCAGCCCCTCCTTGCCCTGTGCTGCCACCCTCCCACCTCCCCCTTGCACCTCTGTGTTATTATACATGAAATGTTCCAAGTATGTAGTCTCTCCACATTCTTATTCTGGCTTTGACGGCAGCAGTAAATCCACATGCACTTACAGCACTCTGTAGGTACCTTTATTCATAAAGTTTAATGGTCGCACTGTGGTGGATGAAGCCATGTGTGGAGCATGTGAGGTAAAGGAAAGTAAAATAGGGATTAGTAAGTATAGGCAGCCGATGCACTTGAGGTGCCCCTGCTCTTAAGGCACTGAAAGTGATGACGGTGTTCTGCTGCGGTGGTAGATTGAGCAGGAAGGCATACCATTTACTGTAATGCAGACAGCACTGGGGTAGTTTTATCATAAACTGAAACCAGCTACGGAATAAATCTTGCCGCCAGGCCCCAGTAAATGAATTCTCAGTGGATTGATTTTTAAAATGTATGAATAAAGATAAATGCATGAACCTCAGTGGGATGTGATGTTGATTGACTAGGGCAGGTGTGCCATAGTCTCTGTAAGCAGTGATGTTCTTTAACATAATCTTGTAGGAGCAGCAGGATAAATCCTGACTGTAGCAACATTCTAAATAAACAGTTTAGATATATGTCAATACATATGTACATATGCTGTTCTAAACTACATTTTGGCTAAGAAGAATTTTGTCAGAGACTCTGAAGATGTGTGGCTTCCTAATGGTGTTTTAATGGCAAAGTGGAGTCCGTAATTACAGAAGAAGGGCTAGAGGCCTGAGATAGCATGCTGAAGAGGTGGAGTAGGAGATGAATGCATAATCAGATGGAGGCATGAAAATGTGCCATGCAGATACACATGCAGATTAATGCCTACTGCTTTGATACCATGGAGCCAAATTCCAGCCCTCTTTTAAATTCATTGAACTCCGCAGGTGCAAATGCAATTCTCATAGCAAACAAAAGCTCACCCACCCCCTCCTCACTCCTCTCACAAGGACATTCCTATGTATCCAGACTTGGTGGAGGAAAAAACATCACTTTTCAATTTACACTGATCTTTTTTCCCCATCAATATTTAGATGAGAAATATGAATCTTCAGTGATTGTCCAAGAGGCAGCCTCTATACTAACACTGGAAAATGCAAAGCTGAAGGAGTTTTTGCTGACTAAGACAAAAGATTTTATTTTTTTCCCTCCTTAAATCCAATCATCAGTTTTCATCTTCTTCACCACATCTGTAGTGTTGGTGGCTGCCTCACAGTCAGTTATGAACTTCAAACACTTCCTTGATGGAATAATTCAGGCTCATTAACACAGTACACTACAGTTTCTGCTTGCCGGGTCGTGAACTCTTACTGATGCCTGCAGTTACACCCTCAGTAAGAGTAATAATCAAGTGATACTTCACCTCATCCCAACCATGTCTCTTGATTTGAGGACAGGCTCTCTTGTACACTAATTTAAAGTGGAAATCTAATTGCTGTGAAGGCATTTTTTTTTTCTGTGAAGGCCAAATGACACAAAATTTCTTTCACACCTCACAATCACGTTCAATTCATTAAGTGCTCCGACATCAAAATAAAGTCAGTCACCTGTGTAATAGGCAGTGCTGTAAAAAACCCATCCAATCATTTAAAACGATCCGTATCTATCTAATGGACAGCGATAGGCCTATCAAAATCAGAACGATGTTATATGTCTCCCAAAACAAGCATCACTTTTCATATTTCATATCTCTTCTTTACAATCTAAATTTTGGGTGGCCGTGGTGATGGTCATGTTGGCTTTACACTGCAAAGCAGGTAAGGTGAGCAGTGTTGTTCTTCATCACGTGCCAGAGGTGAATGCTTCAGCGTTGATTTATTTGTTTTTCCCAACAGACACATTTCTCCTCTAACTGTCCTTCTATGTATACTGAAAAAAAACACAAGCTCATGCACTTCCCTGGTGCTATAAACTTGGCTTTGACCGAGCCATCCTCTGTTCCAGCCAATCAATACACTACTTGGAAAAGCATGGGAGGACTCTAACCCTATTGGCTATTTCTCTCAAATATCAACACCCTCCATCTACACTCAGTCCTGCACCTTCAATTTGTAAAGTAAGGCTTTTTGAACAGACTATCTATGTAAGCTGGTCTGATTGCCTGTTATGCAGTCGATGTTTGCAGACAGCAGTGTGCAGCAGAGGGTTTAGTGAGGTCCTCATTGTCTGTTTTACCACACAGTGCCTAATTGCTTTTACATCCTGTAATGGCAGCATCGACTGTCTGGCATACAGCTCTAAGGCCCTGGCTCAACTCTCAAGAAGGTCACCCAAACAGATGTATCCTCATTTTCTTTTTCCTTCACCTCACTTTTTTGTGCCATGAAAAGCCATTGTAATAATACAAGCTTATTTCTCTGTGAGAGGGCAGTGGGCTGTGCTGTACAGAAAGACCATGTCATGCTTTGTGTAATAAGTTGTCTTAAGCTCCTCTATTGATCTAGGGGCACTGGTACTTGAATTGGACTCTCTTGTCTTTAAAGGGTTGACCCGCTGAAATGGAAGCTTACAGTAAAAAAAATCACTTGGAAAGGGGACAGATGTGGAGAAAGCAAGACTTCAACACAGATCTGGGGATAAAGATAAAGTAACTTTAAATGGAGGAGGATAGCAGCATGGTTCGGTGGAGCTTTCCCTCAGCGAAGCCCAAATATGCTCTCAGTGAAACCCTGGATGGTCCACTGGGTTGTCTGAATCGTTTTTTTTTTTCTCTTTAAAAAACTCTTCAGTCTGAACAGAAGCTCACAGCATAAGCCTACAAGTAGAGGTAAATATTTTACAGTATTTTGATTGGAAAGCCTAGCAGTAAATAATTTAGCTCACATTTTTGTGTCATGGAACAAAACAATTATAGGAACAGTGAAGCAAAAAAAAGGACAGTGTTTATACAGTACAGTGTACTGGCATGGGAATATGATGGCTGTCCAGTTTGTTAGTTTTATTTACTTGAAGAATATGTATTTATCATATGAGATTGACCCATTATATAACAGTTATAAGAATTAATATTATGACAAATGTCATTGCAAAAATGAACAGCTATCTTACTACTAGAAATACATGATTCTTTTCTATATTAAATGTCTGCATACTTAAAACAGAATTCTTGCCATCAAGATTAAAAGTCCAGATAACAAGTAAAATGCAGACAGAGGCACACAATTCCACTGTCCCTGCTTACTCTGTAAATATTGTGGGGTGGATTTCTTCTTTTTTTGCACCTGACTGGGTTTCTGGTCCTCCCAGCCCCAGTGTGTGTTTCCCTGTGGCTCCACTCAGTTGGACTGCACTTTGCCTCGGCCTCAGCTTCCTGCCTCTGCTTCTTCATTGGGGATTTCTACCTCATTGCACCCCCCCCACACACACTTTCACAACCACAACACAAACATTGAGCACTGAGTAGATCTGGAATGACAGCGAAGACTGGATTACATTACATTACATTTCCATTAGGCTGTCTCTGATGGCTTAAGCTATAGCAGAGAGGGTAAAAGCAGAGCAAGATTCGCTAACGTACGTAATGTTCCATGTTCTATTTTCGCAAGGGGTTGGGGGGGTGGAGGGGGTTCCCCTTTATGCAGACCACAGTCGAGCCCTCATACGCTGATACAGAGGGTCACTGAAAATTTTATATTGTATTGTTATGTGACTCTCCCACTTATGCAGACCAGAACTATTCATGTTTGCTGCCACTGTAACGTATAAAGTTACTCTATCATGGTCTGTACTCAATGATCTTTGGCTATAGGCTATGAGAGTTGGAATATATTGTCATAAAGGACTTTATTCCAGTTGTCACATTTAACAATTAACAATAACAGGTCTGAACATCCAAAGCAAACATAAGAAAGATCATATGTCCATGACCAGCAACTAGTAGACTACAAAATCTTTTTAATTTGCTCAATTTCAGTTTATTTACATAACAGTTTACAGACAGTCTTTCTGATTTCTTAAAATACTCTAGGGTGCACACAGGACAAACAACTTCTTTACTTCCTGCTCATATACTCTGCAAACAGCAGCAGGTAACAAACTGAAGATAATCAATCCTGACTTGACTTACATACAACCTTTCTTAAAAGCTTTTTCACATGAAGTCATTTGTTCAAATGCCAATACAGGTTATCTTCTAAATCTTATGATAAACCAGTGAGTTTCCTCATGTGGCACATCCAAAGAGTAGGTCCAACAGTCTCCTATAGTGTATAATTATTTCTTTTTCAGTCTGGCGTCATATGCAAATATACACATGACAAAGCATTCACAAAGAGTGGGCTGTAATCAGCCCATAGCAATACTGTGGTAGAGAGTCTTCCATGGGAAACCAGGCACTGAATGTGTCTGAGGACATTGTCAGGTTCACATGAACACAAAATTGATAACATAAGTCCCCCTCCCCAAAACACAATTTCTCAACTCCTTTGTTTTGACTAAAGAGACCATGAATATCAGACCGAACACCACAACAAAAATGACAGTTATAGCCAGTTGCGAGGGGACGAGAAGAAAAACAAAAAGGAAAAATACTGTTCTCTGATGTAGTACATATTCTGCTTTAGAAAGACACTTTACGAGCCTGAAGATGTGCTGTTTAGTTTCAGACCCAATGCCATGTAGAAGGTCATTCCATCAGAAGCTTCTTATCTTACTGAAAGTGGTTTAGCCTCAGGCAAACAAGCCCTTTGATTGGCTGTTTCCTGGCTTGATATCTCCACAGGAGACTGGTGACTATTTCATTTCTGCAAGAGACAGACACTGATCATTCATCACTGTGCCCTCTCCAAACTATCTAACGGGAGCCTCAGTGAAAACAGAAAACACACCATTCTTTTCCAAATGACCACAGAGTGCTTTAATGTTAGTCCAATCCCTGCCACCATAGATATCAGTGCCTGCCACACCTTCAACAGCTTTTTACTCTTAAGCACTTTCTAACCTGTAGCCTAGCAACCACTGTTTCTCCTAGAAATTATTAAAGCACCCTTCTTTACCATTCTGAGCATGAGCCTCTGATAGATCTCTCCCACAGCCTGTCACACTTTCACCACAGCATGCTGCGCAAAGAGAAAACAGCTCTGCGGCACTATGAAATATGAATTGTCAGTCGGAGTTTGGCCCTCAGTAACTGGAGTTGTAATCTGTGCTGCAGTTACGCTAGCTCAAGAACCAACAACATCCATTGGAGGACCTGTAATGTTTTGCCTACCAATATGTCAGCGTTTGTTTATGTGTCTATAGGATAGTGGGATGAGGTGGTATTACACTGAAGCCAATGATGTTCTTAGTGCGTTATGGAACAAAGGTAAAACTGCAAATTGGAAGGTATGTTATAGTTGTTACCATAATTACCACTTAATTAATCTTGCTAGTTAAGAAGACTTCTTGAATTATTGGGATAGATATTAAATTGTAACACTGTTGGTCATGCAGGACAAATGTAATAGCAAAGGTTACTCTTGAGGTCCTCCTGTCACTTATCTTTGTGATGAGGGATTAATTTCGTTCTAGTATATGACCAAATCCTTAAAATGGTTCCCCCAAGACCAGGGTGGTATTAAAAGGTTCACTTAAAGAAACCAGAATGGTGTGCGTTCCAAAAATGCATTAAGATGAAAGGCCTGAAAAGCAGTTTTATGGAAGTCATTCCTAACGGAGTAGAACACCTTGCTTTTTTTGTCTCCAAGAAAGCTATTTTATGGTTTCACTCCTCAATAACTCTTCTGGGTGGATGCCATTCTTCAGGCTATAAAGATGAAGCTTTACTCAGCGTTATGTCAGGTCAGTTGCTCTAAGTGAAGCAAAACTACATCCCTAATCTAATCAAGTTCACACCTTTTCTACCTCAGAGAGAGAGAGTGTGTGGTGATGCTTTACATTAATCAGATGCGGGCAACAATAAGAGCATCTCTGAATTCCAGTAACCCCACTGAAGAGTGTGGCTTTGGCAATGAGACCCTGCTGAAGAGTGCAGCTTGAGCAAATGCATCTCAGTGCACTTTGTACTGTGAGACCGTTCTTGTCCTTTTGGATAACTTAGCTTAGTGCCCACTGTCCTGGTAAAGCAATTAAAAGGATCTTTCCACAATGTCAAGACCTCAACATATAAACATAGGAAATACAAACTCACTGGTAAAGATTAAGAGGAAATGTATTTACTTACTGATTTCAAACATATACACATGTAGCTAGTAATCCAATGGTTACAAACATATACACATGTAGCTAGTAATCCAATGGTTACAAACATAAAAGTGTGAAACTAAATAGAAAAGAAGCACAGCCCAAAATGCCCCTACTATGGCTTATTTAACAGTTGTAATGCAATAATTCATTCAATAAATCATTTGTGGAACACGGTTTCTGGATTAATTACAAATGTAAAAACCTTTATTAAAATTTAACAACCTCATCATCTCTTGCAGCTATGCAGAGCACAAAACACAAGGCCTCTTCATGAACTCTTGTGCTAAACCAACCACACATGTCTGACCTGACCTGCAAATTCATAGCTGGATCAGTCAAAGAGTCTGTGCAGTTATCTGAATAAGTAAATCTCTAAATCTGCAGCAGCAAGGCCACTCCAGCCAGAGTCCATTTGGAGGGGTTCTCTTTGGTCTTCAGGTTGAATGTCCACACATAGGTGGGCCCTCGTTGTCTGGTCTTGTACAACGGGCACTGGTAGACGTTCCGCGTCTCCTGCTTGTCCACGGGGATGGCCCTTATAAAGATGACGGGTACAGCCGGGGTCAGCTCCTTCAGTCGGGCATCTACAATTATGCCAGCCTGAACAAAACAGTAATGGGAGAATAAGGCATCTAAAATGGAGACTCACGGTTGGCATTTCCATTTACTGTCAAGCACTTGTGCGTTGCTGTATCCCACAGCAGATGATAGCTCTGGTTGTTATTTGGTCCCTGTGGGAAACCCCTAGCAAGCATAAGAAATTTGACACATTTCCTGTGTACAGTATATATGAAAGGTAGGTATATTTTCAGCCCAATGTCTGTATTTCATAAAATCGTACACAAGGGGTGTCTGTCTTTTCTTAAATTAGCCTAAGCACAGAGATTCTGCTTCCAGCTTTCGTATGCTATTGTGTGCATTGTGTGTGTAAACTATTGTGTGCATACCAACTTTCACAGAAGGTCAACAGCATTTGTATCAAATTCCACAACTTTATACATTTGAACTGACTTAATAAACAATTAGTACATTTTAATTAATAAGATAGTACAAATGTGAATCCAACTTTGAAGTCGCACTCTGACTACTGGGTATTTTGTCAGTTGTATCACTTGGATTGGATTTCTGTGAGTCTGTGCCCTATGATATTTAACATCCCAAAATCATTTTCAAAGACTTTTTTAAAGTGTAGGCTCTCATGATTGTCTTCCCCAATCCCACAGTCCCCTTGAAAAACACTCAAAGTCAATGGATTTGGGAACAAAATCGGCTTGTCTTTGCCACCCACCCTTCTGTCTCCGGATACTCTGGAGAAGATGGGTCCTTGCGGATGGTTATTTAATTAATCCCCTTCCACTTAACAGATGACAGACGTAAGTTCGACTCCTTTGCCGACTTGAGGGACGTGAGCTAATGATGCTGACTTTGTTGTGAGTCCACAAAGGACGCTTTTTATGACTGGACTCTCATCAGATGTTCTAATTGCATCTGAGTCGCCGTAAAAGTTTATTGCGCTCCTTCCATTGCAATTGCTTCATGCCTGTTTAAATAAATACAAATCAAAGAACACTAAAGCTGTCGCTGCGTCGTTTCAACTTGCGTCGCCCAAGCACAGATCGTTTCACATCAGTTTACGGAAATACAAATTACAGGACGATAAAGTCATCAAGACCTTATTTATTTTTAGTTGTGATCAAGCATTTTTAATGGGCTCAAGTGACATTGGGGATCTCACTTAAGAATCCTAGGCAAAAAAAAGTGGTGGGGGTGAATAATAATAAGCCAAGAAGTACCAGTACCAGCAGGATGGACAAGATAAAGCCCCTTGATGGTCCCTGAAACTGTCCCTGAAAGTTCCTCTGCATCTCGCCAGAGGTTAGAAAGCTCTCATGAAAACATGGCAAGACCTGAGAGATGTTCCTTACTTAGATCCTCAACTGAGTGGAGCCACTGGGAAACAGACACTGGGGCTGGGGGACCATAGACCCAGTCAGGTGCAAAAAAGGGACAAGTCCACCCCACAATACATATGAACATATAAAGAAATATAAAGAACCATGTATTTCTAGTAGTAAGACAGCTATTAATTTTTGCAATGACATTTGTCATAGTATTAATTCATATAATTGTTATGTAATGAGTCAATCTCATACACAATTCTGTAATTAAAAGACAAACAATCAGAGCCACTGTCGTTGTAAAACAAAAGTGGTGCTACATAAAGATTGTTTCAGTTCTGCACATTTGTACTGTGCAAATACATCACAAACAAAACTGCTCTTTTGACCCACACATGTAACTCGCTGTCATTCAGTACACAACCTCAAGAACATGGCCGTCCTAGTATAAAAAGTCTAAAAAAACACCCTGACGATTCACTTGAGCACTCTAAGGACCACCTGACAAACAAATCTGAATAAGTTAAAAATGATTACTGTTCATAAGTCTGCATCTTTCTCATTCCATATTCCCCATGCATCTTGAGGAAGTAAAAAAAAAAAACTTGTCTTCCTTTCACTAACACTAACAACGTTGGAAAAATATTTCCCAACAGGACCATCGGGCGCACCTGGTTTCCATCCTTGATTGGCCGTTATGATATACAGAGGTGGCAAGAGTGCTCGACAATAATTAAAAACTGACATCAGAGGCTGTAATTAAAGCTGGCCTGCAGAGACTTTCTTGGAAAGCCAAGTGCATTTACACAGAGCCTGGCAAATTAGCAGCAAAGCCTCAATCTGGAGATGCTGTGGTATATGCTGTAACTACTGGCACTTCAAAGCCTTTCTATACATACCAGGAGGAACTTCAGAGTACGCATGTATATTTCTCTCCCTTGATCTGATAACAGTATGTGACCTCCACTGTTTTTAACGATCAATATACAGAATCACGCAGCTATTTTCTAATTCTTTGCCGTGGATTTTACAAGTTTTCTCCTTTTTTTTCTCTGTTGATGTGTTTAGAATTAAAGGGCAAAAATATAGACAGGTATTCAGGGAGGTAAATTTTATGGAAGGTAAAGTTGCTTGGAACGATAGAATACTGCAATTTTGTGACCCACAAGAGCACAGAGGCAACAACACAACTAATACGATCAAGCAAGTTTGAACAAAGTTTAACAGGCCTGCAGCTTTCCAATGTCCCACTAGGCAATAGTAAAGGAAAACAGGCAAATGTATTTGGACAAGGGAGGTGATCTGAGGTTATTTCAAGAGGCTTGTCTACGGTGTTCAGTCAATCCGCAGGTACCTTGTGTGATGAGTGTGTGAAGGTGTTATTAACCTTTGGCAAACAGTGTGGATAGCAGGGATTTTCTCCATTGTAAATTAATAATGCGGTATATCACTTGGTTAACCCACCAGTCAATCATAAATGTGTGTAACTTAGTGTGTGTGTGCCAATAAGCACATGTGTGTGTGTGTGTGTGTGTGTGTGTGTGTGTGAATGAGACAGAGAATGAGAAATGGGGGGAGAGAGAGAGTCTGTTTGTGTGTGTGTGTGTGTTTGAGTACGTGTCTGTCTATCTTGGATGCGCTCAGCGGAAGATATCCATTACCTGTGTGTCCCAGCGTGCCCCCTCCATAAAGAGGCCATACACATAGGCCCCCTCCCTGGGTGGTGAGGCAAAGTCCTCGCGGTTCTTCTTGGTCACGTCGCACTGCAGACACATCTTGTCCAGTGGCCACTCGTTGCGACGCGCCATCGACTGCATGATGGCCGTCAGGAAGGACTGCGGATTGAAGAAGCCAGCCAGCCACACGGCCGACGGCAGCAGGAAATCCGACGTCCAGCTCTCCAGCTCGCGGATGCGGTTCAGCAAGTCTGTAAACCACAACGCAAGGCCCAGCATGGACGGGTACGCCCGTCGGGTCCACGACTCAGGCACCTGATCCAGGTACAGCGCGTTCTGTAAGCTCTCCATGTCACTCGTCATGGTAAGCTCCCCCTGAAATGAAATATAAAATCGTCACTCTCTATATACTCTACATTCATATCTTCATCCATCCACACCTGCACTCCACAATGAAGGCCTAACTCTAAGGGCGCAGACTTATATCTAGAGGGATTCCCTGTCTTCCACCTCCTGCTGGTTTATCTTATTGCAGGGTTTAGGCAGAGTCTGCTGCAATACAGCAAGGTCAGTCTATCAAGCCCAGCGGGAGCATAAGAGTATTTGTGGATGATATGTTAGATGAGGGCTGGGTCTCTGCTTGGCAGGAGAGGAGGTGAGAGGAGAGGAGGGGAGAGGAGAGGGAAGAGGATGGTAGGAGAGGAGAGGGAAGAGGATGGGAGGAGAGGAGGAGAGGAGAAGAGAGGGGAGTGAAGAAGAGGAGAGAAGGAGAGGAGAGGAGAGAAGGTGCAGATGGTAGCTGAGGAGATAGAACTGTCATTGGCAACAGGAGGCTTCCAGTGTTCAATCCCAGTCCTCCAGAAATGTTGCAGTGTCTTCAGTGAGGCACTCACTGAGTGGCTGACAAACGCCAATGAACAAGTCTGGCACGTTCAACAGCCAAGTTAGCTGTCAGTGGACTAGCACGAGGTATTAATTGCAAAGTGCTTTGAGACTGTCAAACTGGAACAGGCTATCTAGAAGCAATCCATTTCCCGTTTCGCAAAGAAGACTGGGAACCATCTGGTAAATTTCACAGGCCTGACCTTGTAAGCAAAGCAGTCTAATTTGAAACTGGTGAACCGTCCTGCATGAGAGCATACATGCATGCACATGTGTGTAGCAATTATGCCTGAAATCCAATCACCAGCAATGTAACACAAATAATATCATAACAAGGGCGCCCAATGTCAAATGTTAAATTCACATTAGTCAATTAATGATAACAGCAAACGATACCCTTAAGGCATCATTTTAATGAAAGTACAGTTTATAGAAGACCCTGTGGCTGCACAAGACTTGACAGACAGAACATGCATGCTACAGACAAATTAAATAAAAAAATACATTTACAGCAAGGGGGAGACATGGCAGCAGTAACAGTAACTTTACAATGTCCTTCACGGTGGCTTTCCCCAGTGAGGACATATTCAAATTTGGCCATGGCTATTATTTACACTTTGGGAAAATATGAGTGTGTATTTGATATTTTTGTAGTAGCCAGGAACCCATGATTCGAATGAGACACACTGAGAGAGACCAGCATTTTCCAGCAGGTCATATGAAGCACTAACTCTAAATGTCAAATCCAAGCAGTGGCAGAGCGTTATTTGACAGATTTGAGACCGCATAGGAAATTGGAACAGCTGTGTTCCAGGTGTCTTGCCTGGGTTCTCTCCTGGCTTTCACAGTTGAGGGTGCTAACCAGGTGTTGGGCATATTTAGTTCAGTATCACTGACAAAGAAATGCAATCACTTAGCCTTGAAATCTTACCAGGGGTTTTAAATGGGAAACTGGGGAATGGTGGTGGTGTTGGTGGTGGTGGTGGAGGGGACTAAAATAGTTGCTTTTGCTACAGGGTAAACAGAAAGCCCATGGACATGAGACATGGGTAAACCTTAACCTTCAGCAAATATCACAGACAGCTCTGCTATTTCCTTGAAGGTGTGGAGTGGAGGAAGAGAGTCATCACCATGCCTGTAGTGGTATGAATAAGATACCTATCTCCTCTGATGGTAGGAATGGGTGATTGTGAGCTCATGGGCTTAGCAGGGAGCTCACCTTAAGGCCTAGGCTGAGCTCTTTGAGCGAGTGCTTAATCTCCTGTGTGAGGAGGTTCATGCGTTCACACTCCTGCAGAGCCACCACTACGTATGGCGTGCGCTCCTCCGCCTTGCTCAGCAGCTCCACCATGTTAAACTCTTCTGGAAGCTTCTCCATAATCTCGTCCAGAATGGCTCTCACCTGCGAAAAAGGGTTAGGGTGGGAGAGAAGAGTCTTCCATCAATGCCATTAAAAAAATATATAAAGTCCATTTTGAACATCCTCTCCATCTTAAACCCTCTTCGTTTCTGCTTCCTCCATTTTAAACTGCTTTGTTATGCTCACACCCCCCGCCGCCGCCTTATTATGATGCCCCTGTTGGTCAACACTATTTTAATTCTATGTTTGTTTATTGTTTATTCTATAATTGTTTTAGCCTGTTTCAAGTTGCATGCAAGTATTGTATTATCATTATTATTAAGCACACAAGATGTCTCACATGAACCATAAGTCATTAGTCAGATGT
Organism: Tenualosa ilisha; assembly: GCA_015244755.2. NCBI lineage: Eukaryota > Metazoa > Chordata > Actinopteri > Clupeiformes > Clupeidae > Tenualosa > Tenualosa ilisha. Next base: position 547,173 of record PYXC01000543.1, read on the forward strand.
TTTGCTTCAGGGTCAAAACCCCTCGAGGGATCCAGTATGTGTCAGTAGGTATATTGTGCTAGGACCTGCCAGTCACACAGTCACTTCCATGCAAATTGATCCTTACTTTAGAAGTCTCAAAATCTCTTAACTGGAAAAGGGCAACTGTCATAGCCCATTCAGACACTCTTGCCCAGATCCCATATCTAATACCTCTTAAATGTCAGTCCCTCCCCAAATGGGCATGCGTTTGGGGAATTAGCTCAATTTAACCGAGCCAGACAGGCGTGAACAGGCCTGCAAGAACATGGCCGTGCTCGTGATGACAGGGACATGGCACAACACAGAAAGATGATGATTGTTAGCAATTTGATTCATTCTCTATATTAGAAGAACAATTAGGCCAATGGAAGCTCTGCTGTCTATGACAAAAGGAACATTATCATTATCAAAATTATCATGCGCACAAATGTTTTGAATGTTCTTAGAAAGGCATGAAATTAAATCAGCTGTTTACTTTGGCCTTTGTCCATACGTTGGTTTGTTTAAGCCTGGGTTTAAGTCCTAAATCCAACGCTGAAACAGGCTCTGGATGACGTATAGTCTAAGTGTAAGTATATATTTGATCCCATGAGGGAAATTTAGTCTCTGCATTTATCCCAGTGGTGAATTAGTAAAACAAACACAGCAAACAGTGAGGTGGAGCAGGGGGCTGCCCGCTACAGCAGTGCCTGGGGAGCCATGAGGCGTTAGGTGCCTTGCTCAAGGGCACTTCAGCTGTGGATGTACTAGTCGGGTACCCTTTGGTTTCAAGCCCAAAGTCCTAAACCAGTAGGCCATGACTGTCCCCAAATATGCTTACAAAACCTCACTCACTTTCCCCACTCACTATTACGATGTCTATGAATCTACATCACCTTCTCCTCTCGTGTGGAGCCTCCACCCTCCCCAGCACCGCCGTCCCGTGGCTGCATCTCCAGGACGGTGCGGAAGAGCTTCTCTGATGTCTGTGTCAGGAAGCCAATCTCAGCGTTTGGGTGGAGGCCATACAGGTAGGGGGACTCTGCAGGGAGGGCCTCGTCAATGTACTGCAGGGGGGAAAAGAGGTGATCTGGAATTACAGTGTGTTCTGCCTTCTTTCCTAACTAAGTTTTGTGTGCAATATATTCACTAAAGTTCAAGACCTTTGAGAATAAAACCAGACTTTAGTGGAGAAATGGTACTACTCATTCATATTAAAAGCATGGCAGAATCTGAGGCTATATCTAACACAGACTGAAGGGATAGTCTGTCATACACATTCTGTACTTAGGTGAGCAGAATCACAATTGAAGTACCATTATGTAGTGATGCCCCTTGACATCACTATTCAAAAAGATGCACCTCAACATCTGGATCCCAGCCTCCTGCAGTATAACCCTGAAAAGATGCACCTGAACATCTCGATGCCAGCTTCCCAAAATATATACATTTTTTCGTTGATTGTCTTCTCCACAGTAGCCCTTTCCCTATCATCACCCTGTAATGAGCAACATCAATAGCACAAGCCGGTCGCTTTAATGAGCACCACCAGCCCCTGTCATTACACAACCTCCTGAAAATTATCTCCTAAAAATAAAAATAAAAAAAAAACAAAAACAAACAAACAACAAAAAGTCTCCAAATGTTTAACCGTGAAAACATTTGGCCTCATGAAACAAATCCCCAAGCGGTCTGTGATCACCATGGTAGCTGGTAGCTGGGTGTCTCTCACAGAGACGTGCCGCAGTGCAAATGTGATGCGTCAGTCTGCCCAGACTCAGTGGGGGACTTTGACTATGCTAACCAGGAGCAAAACAGCATTCATCTGTAGCACAACACACACTATTTGCATGACTCTCTGTGTTCCATTACTTTATGTCAACTTCAACCAAACCAATAATAAAACCTCATTAACAGTAACCTGGCCATTGTAAAAAGCTGTAATTTTTTTCTCTTTGGGATAATTTCAATTTAAATGGAGTATCTCAATGGAATCTGCTTCACATTACCACAGAGTTTTTCCAATTTCCACCAGACTGAATGAAAGACTGCATCCATTTCTGCGTATGGGCCCAGGCAACTGTCCTGGACTCCCTGGTGGGAGAGGAGAAGATGGGAGGTTTTTCGGCAGTGCGGTGCAAAGTGGTGTGAATGTGGCATGTTGTTGTCAGTGTGGCCCCTCGTCGATCTGGCCCTGTTTCTCCACAGACTTCGCAGATGGCACGGAGAGCCGCGGGAGGACTTGCCCTCCCCCATCACACACACACAGACACACACACACACACACACACACACACACACACACACACACACACACACACACTTGCTCGCTTACTTTCTGTCTTTCTCTCTCGTTCCTTCACTCAGCGAGTTTTTTTTTCTCTTCACACTCTCTAGTACCCTGGTACTCCCATATTCACTGGAGGCACAGACACGGGCATGGGCCAGTGTGTCTCTGTCAGGACCAGGCACGCCAAGGCACACACACACTCAACACAATCCTACCCTCTCTCTCTCTTTTCTCTCTCTCTTTCTCACACACACACACAGAGATACACAGATACACACACCCACTCAACCCAATCCTACCCGCCTCTGTCTCACACACACACACACACACACACAGACACACATACACAAACACACACACACACACACACACACACACACACACACACACACACACACACACACACACACACACACACACACACACTCAACCCAATCCTACCCGCCTCTGTCTCACACACACACACAGACATACAGACACAAACACACACACACACACACACACACACACACACACACACACACACACACACACAGTCTCTCTTCTCTCTCTCTCACACACACTCACACAGACCCTGTTCCTTACACACTATTTCCCTGGGGAGGCTGCGTGAGAAGTCTGGCCAGCTCCAGTGCCAGCAGTCATTTAGCTAATTAAATCTAACTGGGGCCAATCATGGCGGCGGTGGCACACAAACAGGCAGAGAGCGGCGCCCACCATGTGCTTGATGCTGTAACATCATGCTGTCTCTGACAGGCCCCGAAAAATAGTTTTCATTTTTTTATGTGTGCATAGGCGTGTGTGTGTGTGTGCCTGTGTGTGTGTGTCTGTGTGTGTGTGTGTATGTGTCTTTTTTAAAGTGTGTCTCTTTGGCTTCTTGGGAATAGAAGATTTATCTCTTATCTGAAGATGTTGACTCAGACCGAATGACTCAGTGTACTGCCTTTATTTCTCATCTTAATACATTTTTTTTGTGGGGAACATTTTCTGATTTATGCTAATAGATGTATGTCATCTTAAGCCTTGGCCAAGTCTAAAACTCAAAGTAAAATGCTGGAACAATTTCAGGCTTTTCTTTTCCCCTCTAAATATCACACCGTGCGTCACGTATGCAGAAAGGCAAATGAATGGTCTTCATTTGCAGCCATATCAATTTCCTTGGTCCACAGGATTACTGCAGGCTACCACTGCAAATGTCAGACATGTTGAACAAGACGTATAGGCATGAGAAATATGACATACTTGCTCACACACTCTACTCTCCCCCACTGGAGATGGAGATTATGAGACAGACGTGTAATGTTTTTAATGCTGAAAGCATGACTTGGTCTCCATGAGCACATCACTAACCTCCATGTGTAATTGTGGAGGTTGTCGTGGTGGCAAAAATGGCAGCGAGGATTTTTTTTTCTTCTTCCTCTCTGCCCTTCATAGAATGAGATGGTTGTCAAACATGGAAAATCATAGCATAGCAGCAGGTTGCTGCTGGAGAGGGTACATCTCAGTAAGCACTGTGGGCTGTTCATCTCTACATGTTATCTGGAACAACTCAGTCTGTATTGGCATCCACACTAAGAAAAACTATGCACAAACAGCTCCATATGCTGTGTATGGGAAGCCAGACTTAGAGTTTTCTTTTTTTTTTTTTTCTTTTTTTTTTGAGACGCAAATATAACAGAATTGTAAATATGACTGATTCTGCCTCATACTTCTGGACAAGCCTCTCGGCCACATCTCCTCGACACTTTCACAAGAGAACGTGGCATTTCTGGGTTTTGGAGACTGGACAAGAGCACTATATAAATGAATGGTGAGATTTATTGGTCTTTCTGGCAGACCAGAGAAGGACAGAAAAGGACGTTTAAATAGCTTGTTTGACCAAATGAAAATTCTGCTCAGAAAGAAGAACCCCATAGTTGACAATGTGCTTATTATAGCATAGTCATAAAATGATTAAAGATCTATCAGACTAAAAAGAAAAAGACTCATAGATAGATATACACACAGACAGACAGAGAGAGAGAGAGAGAGAGAGAGAGAGGGGTAGGTAGTTAGAAAGGTGATAGTTCCAATGAGAGTGTGTAGCAGCAGTGTTGGAGTGCAGTACCACTAGACCACCTACCTGGTGGTAACCATTATAGTCCATGTTCCCAGGCAGCAGGAAGCCCGGGGCCAGATAGTGCTCCCCCTCCATCATTTCCGGCTTGATGAACTCCTCCAGATAGGTGCGGCACAGCCGCCGATCCCAGTCGTCAGTGATGTGGCCCCCATACATGATCTCCCCGAACAGATAGCGCAGGTCGTCATAGGGCACCTGGCAACACATCGAAATACATATCAGAAGGAATCTCCTCTCCATATCTGCACTCATACACTGCTAACTGGAATGGAATGTGCTAACATGGAATGTGCTTACTGTCATGTGAGTGCATGATGTATACTGTATCATAAACCCTGCACAGCAGATATAAAAACAGCGCTGTGCTAACAAGCTGGTCATCCAGTCTTTTGCAAGGGGCAGAAGCAGAGCTGTTATTGCCATGATTTCATTCAAAGACAACAACAGCAAACGCAGACAATACGAGTGTACTGCGCATTAGCAGATAATTGGCAGATGCACAACTCCGAGTACTGAATTAATCAAAGCCTTGAGATATTCCAAGGCTGAGAGCCAAAAAAAAAAAAGACTCTGCTTTAATGCACTCTTGACATCCGTGACAATTATCACCAATCCAACAGCATGAGAAGTCTGAAGAGCCTTTTATACTATAACGCCTACACTTCCACGCTAAAGCTGTAAACATACTGGAGGTTGTTATTTAATACCCTGCAAAGTAATGTACCAAACAGGATAGTGTTGTTAATCAGCATAGTGATTAAAATCCAACTGCAGTAGTCTGTGCTTCTAATAAAGGGAGACTTGAATGCTTGTGTAGCCTCACATGATCAATGGCTTTCATTACGTGCACTAATCACATGCATACTGCGTGTGAGCCTCTGACCTCTCTTAACCCCCATAGCACTGGCTCATATTGGGAGCTGTGGACAGTGCTCGCGCTGCCTCCGGGGGGGAAAGTGATTAAACTGACGTGGGTGGTGTGTGTGTGTGTGTGTGTGTGTGTGTGTGCGTGTGTGTGATCCACTCCCAGCTGGGAGAGGGTTAATTCCTACAGTGTGACCCCTGGTAATGTCGCTCGCTGTGTGATAAAAGCGGCAAGCGCCTGTGGGGAGGGAGCAGCGACCATCTGAGAGAGCCTCATACAGTGACCATGGAGGGCAATTTACAGCTGCACTTTACAGCATTGATAGGAACAATGGGAACTAAAAGGCTTTTTATCTTTCATATGAAGCCTTTCTGCAAGGAGAATATATATATATATATATATATGAAAGTCTCCATATATAACCAATGAAATATGTTGATGCTGTGGGAGAGAGTGAGAGACAGAGAGAGGAACACAGAGAGAGAAAGTAAAAAGGTGTTCATTTTTAATTATGTTTGCAGAATAAAGAGCAAACACTCCATTTTAATGTTCCACCATGCTAAAAGGGCAAATGTATTAATCTGAAACAGGTTTGGTGTGTGGGAGTTGGAAGGGAATGAAGGCACAGACAGCTACGGCTTCAGTCGGCCCTCCCTCTCTCTTTCTTTCTCTCTCTCCCTCTCTTTTTGTCTCTCTCTGAGACCAACTCCAACTTCATCTGATTCCCTTACTTTCTAATATGGCAGAGAGCATTAAGACTTTAGGGGCAAAGGCATGTACACACAGCCATGCCAAAACACAAAGAGAATTGTAATGAGATGACTGGAGCTTGCTCTGAACGGAGTTCCCGCGTCAGTGCCGGGCTCTTGAAAGACAAGTGATACAATAAAACAAAGATCTGCAAATGATCACCGAGGGACCGCTTTTCTTCACATCAGTGAGTGAGTAAAATTTGATGGTGCAAATCCACAATGCTACATTCCACTTTATCCCAAATAGACAAAAGGCTTTTTGAGAGAGAGAGAGAGAGAGAGATGGGGAGGGCTGAAAAATGATTGCAATCAAACCATGTTCTCCATGGGTTGAAGTGTTTCTGTGGTGTGCTCTCACTGAATTCAGCCCCATTACATACTACAAAACCATGCAAGTACTGGTCGGTTCTGGACCGAGGGTTGGGTCTCACCTTTGAGTTGGCCTCGAGGTAGTTGTAGAGCACGTTGACAGAGATGGTGAGGTCACCTGTGTTGAAGGGGTAGCTGCGGTTCCAGCCCTGTGGCCCGAACTTTCGCCGTTCGGCCACCACAGCGTGGAAGTAGCACAGCGAGAACAAGATGCTCTTGAACTCGTTCTCGCGAGCGCACATCTCCAGCGTGTCCTGAGGAAAGAGAAAAGGGAAGGAAGTTTGTGAGAAGAGAAAAGAAGGGAAGAGTGAATCACAACAGTGTTTTTTTTTTTTAATGGCTGCCAGTGAGACATTTGGTACAAAAGTGAGGGGTGCGTTGAAAGAGAAAGACCCTGTGGCATTTGCTTTGTCATCTGCTCTCATTCACGAGCCTCCCAGCGGAGGGCTCACTAGAGTAGACAAAAGGCGTGACTAGATGGCGATAAAAATTCAGAGTAGGATATTCGCTTTTAATTGTCACCACTTGTCAGGGCTTTTCAACTTGCCATCGTCCCGAAGGCTCATTATCACAAATGACTTAAAAAAGGACACACACTGTGCGTAGGCTGACACAGACATAGACACTATAAACTGCATGTGTATGTGGGGACTGTATATTGCACATGCGCACACACACTCTCTCTCTTTCATTCTCTCTCTCACACACACACACACACACACGAGTATCCATACATAATCAAACACATACTAAACTCAAGGCATGGGTGTTTAAAAGAATCATACCAATAACACTGTGTAAACCTGTGTGTGTAAATTCACATCTTTTTTATGGCTAGTCTGACAGAGAGAGAGTAAAAGCTATAAAGACAAGAGTAAGAGAGAGAGAGAGAGAGAGAGAAAAACAGCAGCAGTGTCGAGGGCTCTCTCTCTCTCTCTCCCTCTGTCTTTCTCTCTCTTCTGTGCTACCCAAAGGAGCTGACTTGTAAACCAGCAGTGGAAAGGGCCGCAGTGTGTGGAGTTTCTGCTGCAGACATGCGGCATTAATATTCCAGAGGCGTCGCGGCGCTGAGCACGGCTTGGAGCAGAAGAGAGCAGAGCAGAGCGGAGAGGAGGGGAGAGGAGAGGAGAGGAGAGGAGAAGAGAGGAGAGGAGAGTGGAGCACGCCTTGGAAGAAGCCCACCACCAGTCAGAGTCTCCACCAGACAGAACACAGAGTGCCTGTGGTGATGGACAGACACAACTACCAGGATGGAGACAACGCGTAACTCTTCAGTGGGCTGATGTTATAGTTATAGTTTTTGAAAGGCTTATTAAAGAGGGGCTTACTTAAAAAATCACAGGAGAATAGGAGATTAATATGTGATGCTAAGTGAAACATTTGTGATTTGTGGGCCCAGACTGAGCATTTCTTTCTTCCATTTATTTACACCAAATGGCCTCATCTGGCAATTAGCTCTGCTTTGATGATCAACAGAGGACAGAAATCGATTCAGGTCGTTTCCCTCTTCTGCGTTAAAAAGGGCAATACAAAAACCACTGTCATTTTCTGGATTATTGCGGCTTACTTGTGTGGGAGAGCAGTTTTTTTTCTCCCTCTATCTTTCTCCCCTCTCCCTCTCCCTCTGTCCCTCTCTCTCTCGCTCTCTTTTTTTTCTGGCTAGCCATTGATTTGCTTTCAAGATGCACGTGAATGGAATATGGCTAAGGCATCCTACCTGAGGAAAGCCCTTCTGCTTTCCTATGATGCTGTTGTGTTGGCACACACTACACTAATAGGCCACACAGCCATTAGAGCAAGTGTGAGGAGGCTAGGGAGAGAGAGGCAGTCGGAATAATGGCACAGGCTGGCTGATTCGTCGATAAGGCATGCAGAATTTTAAATGATCATTAGTTGGACTGCAGAGTCCCTGTGTGTGTGTGTGTGTGTGTGTGTGTGTGTGTGTGTGTGCGTGTGCGTGTGTGTGTGTTTGGTGGAATGGTGGGCTGGGAGGTTGATAAGCACAATGGGCCACACTGATAATGTCCAATTTTCCCAGCCGCACAGATACGCAAGGCTGTAAGGCCAAAAGGCTGCTCTCTTCTGAAGAGACTAGGAGAGAGCATGAAGCTGTGTGTGTGTGTGTGTGTATGTGTGTGTGTGTGGTCTGAGATGGCACAGTTAGCAATTTGGAGTTTATGGGGAAGAATTTGCTGTCAGATAGGGTTTTATACTATTTGAGCTGCATAAGGGATGTTAAGAGACTGAGCTCCTCATATATGTGTTGCATTCGATCACTTATTTTGTGATAATTGCTGTCAGTTTGTATCCAGCAAACCTGTGCCTCATTTTTTCCCCTTTTCACTAAAATATAGTTGTACATCCAAGGTCAATTCAGATATTACAAGAGGCAACTTCACATGGACAGGGGTCAAACTTGTCAGACTGCGTGTAAATCCTGCATCAGCGGGCGGTGGAACCCTAGAGAACCGCTCGTCAGTTAGTCAGCCGGCTCTCGCACTGAAGCACCTGCCTCCAGCTCAGACTGGGCTAGGAGCTGAGGGAAATTACCACAAATCAACGGGCAATTCTTCTGACTTCAATTTACTGCACAGCTTTAGAGCACAATCACACGACAACAGAAGATTTATGACAAAGAAGATAAGCTTTTTCAATGAGTAGGTTATAAGCAATACTGATTAATCCATGTGCGTCAGCCTGAGTCCTGATATAATTTCTTGTAAAACATAATTAATTTCTTATAAAAATGGCATGATGTGGATAATATTCTGATGTCTATAATATTCTGATTCTTCGTTTCTATATAGACTTTCATCAAAATGTGTGAAATCATTGCACAGATATGTGGATTTCCTATACTCCACTCTGCTGTTTGACTCCAGAGCCTCTGCACACCCTGCTATCCGAATAAAAAATCCTAATGGGAATTTTTTTTGTTTTTTTTGCATTATTTTTATGATTTCCCAAAACCCCATTCATATCCTCAAGGGGATGTTTTTCTTTGGAACTAGAATGTGCACAATACTAAACCGATGCATGCAAAATTGCAGAGGTCTCTTCCACACTCTGGCAGCCTATTTCTTTCACAAACTGGCTTCTAAAGTGAAGGCAGGTCCTGAACACATGGACATAATCATTCCTGGGTGTCATACCGCCACTGTCACTTACCTGGTTGAAGTTGTCGAGGGCCTTGTGCAGGTTGGCGTGCATGCCCATGGGCGGCTCGTTGGTGATCTTAATGGAGTTCTCCAGGATGCCCTGCGGGATGATGTGCCCAGCGGGGGTGGCCGACGACTCTGCGCTGATGAAGACGCGCAGCTCCGGGTGGCTGCTCTCTCCGTGCTGTTCTAGTTTCTTCTCCAGCGTACCCAGCCACTTGGCCACCAGATGGATGTTCTGGCCCGACAGGAGGGAAAGAGAGAACAAACACAGACATCTCAATGCACTGAAGACACATCCCACTGCACAATCAGTTATTGTGTAGACCTCAACCAGGAGTGAATAGTATGGAATTAATGACAAATAGAATATGCAATATGTGTATTTCACCATTAGACTGACTGGAATGATATCAGCACAATGTGTCATAGGGATCAGAATTGTGATATAACAGATATGACCTTGTACCAAAGAAATATCTTGACTCAGATATGACTTTATATGACCTTATATGTGCTATGTGAGGAAATGCTATGGTTAGAAATATAAAGGGTATCTGAGGCACGTGTTCTCATTACTGCAAAGCTCCAGTTCGACCGATAGATTTTGTGGTTTTATATGAACAACAGCCATTTGCCAGAAGATCTGAATGAGCACTTCAGAAAACATGACGCATGGACGGATACCAGTTGGAATGGTAAGAGCCGAAGTGCTGGCTTGACAAACCGAATCAAAGCAGTGGAGTTGCACAGTGCATGTTTAATTCTGTGTGTTTACTGGTGCTCCTGTGGCTCAGAGACACCACGGGCCTGAACACACTGGGGTGCTTCAGATAAGGACGTCTGCCAAGAATAAGGTCAAGCAATGTTCAACAGGATAAAAACAAAAACTTGCAAGATTAAATGCACAAAAGTCTACAAAAAAATCGAGAAAAGTGTGTTGCAGTGGTGAAATACCAACATACAAGTGAGAGAGACAGATCAATTTCATTTTATAGCACGCATTTTACTTTTCTGTCAGAATTTCAAATCTGCTTTTATTGAAATGTACCAGTAAAAGATCTAATGGTCGAGTAAGGTCAGACGAGAGCCTTCATGATGATCTGATGAAAAGATTTTTTTTTGTGTTACAAAAATCTTTCAAATTCCTTTAATTGCACACTGTGATCTCACAGGCCTTCTCAACTATATTATTTCTCAACATCCAAACACACATTTTGTTTTTTGCAAAACTGTTATTCATATTTTATGGCTTTTCTTCAGTACTGGGCTTGCAGCTGTTTGGATTAAACGATTAAAAAAAACAGTGAGAAAGACAGAAACAACATAATTGCTCCATGTAACCGAAATTAAAACATTTTTCAAATGTGCGCGAGAGCGAGTGCACTGTCACTAAGTAAAAATTAATTTCTTATGAAGTCGCCTCACTCCCAGCAGTTTTAGACTCCTCTGCTTACAGCCAGGGTCTTCAGCACTGTGTGTGTGTGTGTATGTGTGTGTGTGTGTGTGTGTGTGTGTGTGTATGTGTGTGTGCGTGCGTGTGTGTGTGTGTGCGTGTGTACTTCGCTGGCTGTTGTTAACAGTCTTCTGTGTGGCTCTGATGCAACCCAAACAAAACCTCTGGGGACCTATTCTCTGCTTCACGCCCTTCTCCTGAAGGTGTCAAATCAACAAGTGCTGCGTGGCATATTGTGAACAAAATTGAACCTATGCAAAAGACTGATGCAAGTGTGACACTGTAACACTGCTCATTTGTCCTGACATACTATCAGTTTTCTCCATTTTATCTAAAATTTTTGATGCCTCATTCGGCATCTCCAACTTCGTCCAGTATTTCCTGCTTGCTCTCAGCGAACAACATGCTAGACTGTCTGAGAGGAATCAGCCATTCCTGCTCTCTCATATTCTGCCTTCATTTCCCAATTTGAATGCTGTGAATTCCTTCTCCAAATTCCACCACTTCAGCCAGGCCGAGTCCCTCTCCTCATAGGCCCAGTCACACAGTCCAAATAGTTTAGGCCACTTGATTCCTGGGCTGCTGAAATTTTTCCCCTCCAATCTCTTCAAATCGATTCCCTCGGCTGTCTCATCGGCTGCCTCTGGTTTTCTGTGTCTCCGTGGGCTGCGGGCCCAGCGTGCTCCCTCGATATAATTAACCTTCACTGGAGAGGAACTTTCCATTGACCCGCCTGCTCTGGCAGGCTAATGCCTGCATTCATAAGAGGAGAAGAGGCAGAGGCGTCTTGAGAGACGGAGGGATGGTAAAAAAAAAAGCGGCTTGGGTGGGCTAGGCTCGGCCGCTCGTGTGTGTGCGGGCCTCAAGATAAGAGAGACAAGTAGCACTGAGGTCGTGTATGTGTGTGTGTGAGAGAGAGAGAGAGAGAGGGAGAAACAGAGAGAGAGAGAGACAGATTGTGTGTGTACTATGGTGTCTTTCGAGGAAGATCGATACAAAGTCTTATGCAAAGGTAATTATCTTTGTGTTACCCATTCCCTGTGGCCTTACTTGCACTTTTCTGCAAGTAGGGTGATTTGAAAGCAAGAATGTTCTTTGTACCCTCGGCTGCCATTCATACACCCATCAATAAAAACCCATTAGGATTCTGTAAAGGTGACTGTTTAAGATGCAAGAGGTGTAGTCCTTCCTAGAAAAGAGAGCTGAACAAAGTGGTATGTGTACTACACTGCGGGTACATCTTTCTTCAGACAAGTGAAAACTTAAAAACACACTGACAGGTGATTTGTTCATCTGTTGAATCAGACAGCAAAGAGAATAGGGGGGAATGATCAAGTAATTCCCTTGTGTATATTAACCATTCCCTGGATTCATTTTCCCCATTACTTTATGTAGCCAAGCACAATGTGTGTTTCTGTAAATTAGATGTTCATATCAAATGTGTGTGACAGGCCTGTGGTGGATGGCCTGTCCCTTGGCTTTGACATTTGGATTGAGAGTAAGCGGCCTAATAGACTCATTAGCGAGGTGTACTTCTGCAAAGTGTGTATGTGCATATGTGTGTGTGTGTGTGTGTGTTAGAATGTGCGTGGGCCACGGAGCTCCAGGACACACTCCTCTCCACGGCTCTCAGCAGGGGATCCCTCTGGGTCATTAATCACCCAGCAAAACACTCAGACACTTCCAGACAGAAACAACGTCCAAGGCGGACCCAAACTGATGGATTCTCAACCACACACCCCACACCCCTCCACAACCACCCCGCCACCCCCCTCCCCCCCCAGCACCCACTCCACTCCACTTCACTTCACTTCACTCAGCCCCCAAACAACCTGCCCTCCTATCCTACTCCGTCACTCCTCACCCCCACTTACTTTATCCCCCAAGTTCATTAAGGTGCAAAACACCGAATCACTCAATAAGCAGCCACTTAGTTGCCCAGCTGCTCTTAGGCTAGTTAAACATGTAGCTACAGAGAGCAAAAAGCTGCAGGCTAGAACAAGAAGCAAGAGCTCTTTTTTTAGTTTTGTCCTCCGAGGTCCAAAGAGAACTCTTAAAAAGCACCATCCTGAGATGTTATTTAACTTGTCCTCAGAGAAGTGCCCTTACACATAGTACTTGAAACCGTTTGTTTCCCACCTAGGGCCCTTAAGCTCAAGAACCCTTAAAGTGTAGAGAGCCTCAATCTACACTCATTTACAGCCATCTTTCCATTCAAGTCCATATCATCTACTTGTACAATATTTATTTGTACAATGGCATCAGTTATTGCCATTATCTCAAGATGCCTTACAAAACGCCACGCATCAACTCCCTAGGGTAACTATGTAAAAAGGAGGAAAGTGTAAGTTTGCTGATATAAGTAGGCAGCATGCACCTTCATTGCCATGGTCGTGAAGCAGTGTGTGTTCATTGGCTATTCATAGACCCAAGGAGTAATGTGAAACTATTTACAATGTCATGGATGAAGGTGAGGAGAATTTGGCTAAATTTGGCCAAAAAAAGTGGAAGAAAGCAATCCGCTGAGTCTGGAGGAGAGACTGTGTTTACCTGCAAGATGACCCAGTGTCCCTCACGGGCAGCGAGGTCGAGAGCCTGCTCAGCCACCACTTCCTGGCCCTGACCCAGCGACACATTGTGGAAGTTGCCGTTGTCAAAGGTGTAGCCTAGTTTACGGCCTGCAAGGAGAACCCAGAAAGAGAGGAGTGGAGAAGCGATTAGAGGCAGAAGCTGCATGAGAGAGGGAAAGAGAAATATTGACAGAAGAGAAAGTAACAACAAATGTGTGTGTGAGTGAGAGAGAAAGAGTGAGAGAGAGAGAGGGATGAAAAGAGAGAAAGGAAAGGAGGGAGACAGAGAGATAGAAGTGGAGGGGAATTGCACATCAAAAATACCACTGGCTTGGGTGGGGGGTCGGTTGTTGTGTGGGTGACTAACCTTTGAGGTTAACTACTAATTTTTACTGTGACGCCTCTGACGGAGAAACTGTATTTAAAGAGCCACTGCGGCTAATTGATCAGTGAGCTCTGGCTGTGATCTGATTAGTCGCGCCCGCGGACACGCGGAATCAATCTCCACACTCTCCCCCAGGAACCATGCTGGGCAGAGCCAACACTGCCATGTCACGTGATGCAATGGGACGTGACGCAGAGTCAGCAAACCATTGCAGCTCTGGGAAAAGATCTCTGGAACCTGCACTCGGCATCTAAGCCACCTAACGGCAGAAGCTACATAACGGCAGAAATGGAAAACTTATGCGATTATGATCACATATGGTAGCACACAATAGCCATTAAAGAGACTTTCATTGTTACTAATACTACAAGATAATTAATGTTCACTGAGATAGTTAGTGTATCATCTCATTTATTTCCTTCTGAAAACTGAAACTGAAAATACTGCTTTCAAAAATCAATGCAATTGCCTTTACAGCGTCTCTATCAGGGTTTACAGCTCCAATGAATATTTAACCCCACTGTTATTCAACTGCGAACATCATCAGAGTTTCTGGTTATTGGGACAAATCAATCCTGGCCTTTAAGCTATGCTGACTGGAGAGAGTGGTGAGTTGGAGACCCAGTGTTGATCTGTATCTGCTGCACTGTGTCAGACCAGCACTGCAAATGAATAGACACAAACTCCTATCTTCCCATACTGTTGCACTCATTGGTGTCTTATGAAATTATAAGAAATACACTGTCTTGGCCTGGCAGCAATGCTTCGTTTTTGTCTTCAATAAAAATGAACATAAACAAAAAAACAAAGCAAAATAACAAAAAAAAAGCCTTTGCACATGTGTGGTGCCTCTGGGGAGGAAGAGTGTTTACCATGTTTCTCCACATCTTTGAGAGGGTCCACACCAGGAGACAGGATGAAGAACATGGGAGTGGCTGCCCCAGATTCTTCAAAGGAGACGGCGAAGTCCAAGGATCGGCCCATCACATACTTACTGCCCAACTTCTCCTCCACAAAGTCCCTGAAGGATAGGAGTGGGTGGAGGGGAAGATCACATAATGGCACCGTCATCACCTTGCATGCTATGCTAAAGAGCTGGAGAACATCTCCGTGTAGGTAGAGAATGATCTACGATCGAACCCCAACTGTGTAATCAGCAATTTTTGGCACCGTTGTGCAGAAAAAAATATAATGAACGGTGAAAATTCTAATGAACGGTGAAAAATGAACTGGAAAAACTGTTATGCTAATGAGAAAATAAACA
Source organism: Tenualosa ilisha (assembly GCA_015244755.2). Classification (NCBI taxonomy): domain Eukaryota; kingdom Metazoa; phylum Chordata; class Actinopteri; order Clupeiformes; family Clupeidae; genus Tenualosa; species Tenualosa ilisha. The sequence goes on from PYXC01000543.1 coordinate 562,401, forward strand.
AGCTTGTTGTCCAGATGAAATAGTAGCACTCTAGGGAACGTGTACACCAAACAAAACAAAGAAAATGCAGTTGCACATGCAATGTGCGGCAATGACAGTATATCCTCACATAGAATTTTAGAACTGATGTGTGACACTTGGTTTGATATAGAAACTAAAACGTAGTGAAATGTAATGGAAATAACAAAAACATACATTTTCAAGTTCTGCTTACATGACTTCTGTATTCCTGATTAATTTGGCTGTTGAAATCATTAACTTATTCCCATCCTCACAAGTCAATTAGGTAAGAATCAGAATGTGATGTTCTAGCTCAATTTGTCTCGGGGTAGTATAGGGCAAGTTGTATGTTGTATCAAAAAATCCAATGAAAAGATGTTTAAGATCACCAGAGGAAAAACAAACAGCGCTGAATGCAGTCCTGCATAAATGGCATGGGGCCTGAAGGGTAGGCCAGGTAGAGCAGACCTATTCACTACTAACTGTGGAAATGAGCACTGTTCAGATCAAATGAAATTCTAGCCCTCCTATATATTCAGGTATTGCGATGCTTTAAATATCAAAAACTAAATCTAAGACATTTCAAGACTTTCATTTCAATCCATAGGGAGCCTATAGAAATACACTTATAAAAATATAAGCAGTAGAACAGTCCCCTAGGTCTAGCTGCTGCTGCTGTCCTTTTACCTTGAGGGTTTGACCCACTGAAAATATTTAACTTAACTTTCTGTTGACAGATGTTGTTGATTTATTGATCCAGCCTTTCAGACCACAAGCTAAGCAAACTGTCTCTGCAGTTCAGACCCAATGCGAAAGCTAGGCACCTTGGATAAGCACCTCCATGTTTTCCTATAAGTTGCCTCAGGGAAAGTTACCCCCAACTTATGAAGCACAAGAACTTAGCATGTCTCTACAATAAGGTCTCCCTACCTCACAGCATAGGTCATCCTGTCTGGCCTGAGGGCGCGCATCATGCACAGCCTCTGCAGAGCCGACTTGTTTTTCCACTCCTGTGGGAACTTCTCTTTCTCTGGACACTCAGACTCCACAAGTTTTTTCCAGCGTTTGGCTGAGCCCTCGATGTCCCGGTCCAGGTTCCGAAACTCCTCCATGGTGCATAATGCCTGAGGCAATAACAGGGTGGTATGTTGCAAATTAAATGCCTCGAAATCTAATCTCAGAGCGATCCTGAACACACGAATCACACACAACAAGATGGTGATGCTGAGATGACACGACCAATAAATAAATAAATAAATAAATACATACATACATACATAACATAAAGTAACTGTAGATAAGAGTTTATGCAACATGCTAAAGTGTGCCTCACCTGGACATAATGTTGAATAATGTATCTGTGGCCTATTCTGTATACAGCGAGGGAGTACTTGACATGTAAGTCCAGACTGGAACGTTTGCAGTACACTGGACTACCATTGAGAGGCTGCGCAACCAAATGATGTGGGAATGGGTGAACGCGGGCCACGACCCACGCCCTAAGGGCTGCAATGTTTAAGATGTGCCATTATTTTATGTGCTGCGCGCTCATCAACTAGAGAAGTGTGAGTCAAGTGTCTTTGTGCTCAGCTAAGATGTCCTATGTGAACTGGAGCGTCTTCATCCTTCTGCTCCTCAGAGCACAGTGTCAGAGATGCCTAGGCAAGCAAAAAGGAGGGGCTTGCCTACTGTGCATCTATATTTAAACCCTCATCCCTTTTTTTTTCCGGAGGAGCTACGTAGTGACACACGCCCATTCGCGGCCGTCTGCTTTGGGCAGCCATGCGAAGGGAAAAAAAAAGTGCTGGAAATTACCGGGGGGGGGGGGGGGGGGGGGATTGGGGACTCACAATTGGACGCTTTCTTGTGGAAAATGTGCAATCCATAATTTATAACTTCACAACTTATTTAAAAAAAAAGGTGGAGAACCAAAAATGATGAGAGGAAAAAAAAAATAATTAGACTTTTAATGACCCACCTTGTGAACAGTGCCATATGTGTATTTGCATCAAATTACTGGGGAAAATCTCACTTGGAAGTTTTGTTAAATCAGAGATAAAAGGAAATTAAAGTTGCCAGTATTTGCAATATGGCTCATTGCCAATATATCAATAAACACTGCATTATTCACAAAGTTACAGTAAGTTAACAGTTAGCACATTTACATGCAAATCTTAAAAGCTATTTAGCAGATGAATGCATAGACATAATTATTTTAATGGACACTAATAACTGTATTTAAATGGCATCATTTATCTCTGTCTCATCTACCTCCTAGTGGCACATCACCAGACCAAAATGTGATCAAAAAATATAGCCAAAGCATACAACACAAATGTATTGCATTCTCTTCAGAGGAAAACATTCAGTATCTGTATTTGTGTCAGTGTAACACTGAATATGCAAAAACACACTTCAAATCACGTACTACCAAGTGAAAAATAACAGAAGCTAAAGAGCAGAAGAGCAGCACAGGTCTTTTTTTCATGATAGCATAAAGTTGTTTGCATTGCAGATTTCATGGTTGATTACTATCTTATTGAAAAATAACAGCCTACATTTTAATGCAGTTTTGTGAGAATTTGTTGTAATGGACTGTGACAGACTGGATCTCCCTCTGCCAGTGTGGGTCTATTAATTTTGTAAGACCTGTGAAAAGTGATAGGGATTCTCTCAAGTTGAGTCGGCGGCATGGCAACACAAACCTGCAAGTGGAAGCAAAATTTTCTTCCCCCATCCATCTTTCAATCAGATTCCCTGGCCACTTAAGATGTCAGAGTGTGCGTGTGTTTCAAAGCACCGACACAACACTGATAAGTGATAATGTAAGACAAGGAAGAAACTTTTACATTTATATTTCATGGTCCAACTGAAAAACATGAGGGAACCATCATTTGGTGAAATGATTTCATTTTCTGACTTGAATCTAAGTAAGAGGATAAAATTCTAAACTGAGGTATGCAAGCCTTGGCATGTTCCCCAATTTGCATAAATCTGACTATTATATATAATATATATATATATATATATAATATCTTCAAAAAGATTTTAATAACCTGTCATAAATCTTACAATCATTGCATGAATTAATTTCCTTTTTAAGTTTATTTTCAATGAACATTTGTTTGTTAGTCAGATGAATCATGTACTCATAAATATCAGGATTGGCGCGACAGGATTTCAATAACACAACACACACACACACACACACACACACACACACACACACACACACACACACACACACAGCATGAGGCAGTGGAAGCTAGACCACTTAATTTACATAAGCCAAACCTCTGTGTGGTGCTAGCTAAACCAGTCCACCATATTGTGCGCTCCAAAAGACTGACCTAATGTCAAATATTTTTTTTTGGTTCTAAAATATTCATGGCCTGAGCGAGACCCAGCGCCACACTGTCACTGTGTGTTAGCCTGTGTCTTAGCAGACATGACAACAGGCCTCCCAATGTAGCTTTTCGGAGGATGCCCACTGGAGAGCTAACACAGCTAACATCTGTCATTTGAGGGCCTGTGTCACAAACAGGCTGAATAAAACATTACGCCAGCACTCAGACCCAGACGACTGACGAGGAGCCACTCACAACATCAACACATGCAGGTAACTGTGTCAGCATTCAGGCTGAGAGCTCAGCCAACCTAACCTGATTACTGGATTTGGATGCAAATTAGCCTGGATAAATTCCAATCTACAGTATGTTCCACAGAGAAAGGCTTGAAAGCATCAAAAAGGTGTTATGGCTGACAAATGCCATCAAGGTGTGTTTATTAGCAAAATTATTATTGGTGACAAGGGCTAGGCCTATGTATTTTCTGTCACATTCTCTCACCTTAATCCCCCCCCAGGAGTGATTGGACAGGAAGTCGACGGGAGAAGACACTCCAGGCAGCACAGGGTATCGTAACAAGAAGTCCAGCTCAGTTGGATTGATCTCTTTGTTCATTACTAGGATCTAGCATTGAGAGACAAAGGGAGAAGGGGAGAGAGGAGAGAGAGAGAGAGAGAGAGAGAGAGAGAGAGAGGCATCAATGTTCATTCCTGAAGCTGCTTCTCCCACACTTGCTCATGGTGCCACATGCCCAATAAAAGGGTATTGCTAGCTAGCTCTCACGCTGTGCAGTACAAGACAAGTCAAGATCTGAAAATAAAGACTTCTGATTAACTTTTAATTTATCACAGTCTACTTAAAACAAGTCTCACAGTAAAAAACAGCCCTTAAGAAAATAGATGTACCCTTTCTTGTGCTCATCTTGTTTTTTATTGCAGACCACGGCATTGGCCTTTAACCCAGCTGACATTTAAAATGACTCTTCCTACAAGAGCTAAATTGTCTTCCTGAGTGTCTCTTTGCTATACACGTAAAGACACTCAAAAGCCTCACCCTGCAGACAAACCCCTCTCAGACTTGTTTCCTGTATCCTGTAATGTTTCTGGACTTCTTACTGTGACAATGATGGGATTTTTTTTTTGTGAAAGTCTGGGAAGCTCAGGGTATTTCTTTTTTTTCTGTGACAGCAGTATGCTTCTAACCTGGAACACCAACTGGGCGATGTAGGTGAGCTTGTCGCACTCAAACAGTCCTCGTGTGGTGTACTGGTACACGGAGAAAGTGATGCTGTCGATCAGGTTGGAGACTCGCTGCTTCAGCACCTCATCTGCGGTGGCCTTCAATACAGCCTTCTGAAACACCACGCTAAAGGCCTATTATAGACACACACAAACACACACACACACATACACACACACACAAACACAAAAAACACACACATATGGGTCCTGACATTAGATATATAGTACTCTTGATATAGGTGAAGGACATTAATATTTTAATTAAGGTTTGGATATGTAGCATCTGACTGCTCCTGCATCCAATTAACACGTTGGTCGATACTTGTGTAGCTTTATATTATATTATTATTCTATGAGAGAGTCCTTCGAGCATTTTCTTAATTTCATCTATTTTTAAGGAGGAAAAACTAACAATATAGGAATAATCAAGCTGGGACACAAAGTCAATAATGCAGCCCCAGGGAACCAGTGGAAGTGAGATTATTTGTCATGGACAGAAACCTGATGCCAGCTGCCCTTGCTATAAGAGCCTAAGGCGTATAAGGAGAAGGCGTATACACAGAAGATCACCAAAATATACTTGTAAGTGTGCAGTGTAATAGTGAAGGTACACTTTTCGGGCAAAGCAAACAAAAAGCAGGATCATAAAACCATAATAAAATCCGACAAAAAAATGTGCAGGAACACACAGCCCATCACATCAACCTCTAATTGAATAGAGGCAAGGAAAGCAATATTGCTTGGCAAGACAACATCCCCTTCACAACACACACATTCACCAAACGCTCCCATCATTCCTGGACAAACATACTCCCTGGTTCTCTCTCACACTCACATACATAGGGGCGCAAACAAACACATGCCACCCAAATAGCCACCCATCACCCAGACTCAATAAAGTGGTACCTTGAGAGAGAACTGGTACATGGGATGGATCTTATTAAGGTCGTTCATTATGAAGTAGAGCAGAGAAGCCCTGCCAGCGGCTGGTCTGTAGTGCTCCCGGGCCTCATTGATTTTCACCTCCGTCACCTTGGCCTCCTTCACCTGTGAGAGAGAGATAGAGAGAGAAAGAGAGAGAGAAAGAAAGAGACGGATGGATAAAAAGAGAATGAAAGATAGGAGAGTGAGAGAAAGAGTGATAAGAGACGAGAGAGAGAGAGAGAGACAGAGAGAAAGGAAAGACAGTGGGTTTTGATGAGGTAGGGATTTAGAGAGAGAGAGATAGGGAAAGAAAGAGAGAGAGAGAGCAGCCTTGCAAAGGAAGGGCCAGCTAGATAAGGGCCCCGATCATAATCATTAATGTGATAACATCTGATTAAAAATACTAATTGAGGCAGAAGAGGAGTGATTAGGCTCTCTGAATGAGACGGAGGTGCCCTAATCAATTCTCCCTGCTGCCAAATGAGACGCGGCCCCGGGAAGCAACCATGAGAGATGGAACTATTTACAGTGCCAAAAACCGCTCCGTTGTGCAAATAAGACCTCCGCTTGCTATGCTTGGTGAGGTGGCCTGCAAAATGCAGATACCGTGGCGTCCGAGCAGTGTGTGTGTGCGTGTGTGTGCGTGCGTGTGTGTGTGAGCACAGCTGTCTGAGTAATGTGAGGAGCAGGGAATAAATCCGAAACTGTCGAAATATTGCAGCGCAATTCACCATCAACTAAACACTAGCTCTCAGATCTGAGCTGATGCAGCTGCTCAGCACAGAGGAGAGGAAAATATCCTGATTGCTAGCAGGCTTCAGTAGACTATAGTGAGAGCATTTCATGGACATACAGTGGATGTTACACCGTGTCCTGACTGCAAGCAACCATCAGGTTGTCATGTAGCATTGACAGTTTCCTGTCTACAAAGGGTCCATTAAATATGCCAGTCTATTCGGAAAGATTCTCCATGCAATCTAGCTGAGCAACGTGACATGAACAACAGAAATGGAAACGGACAAAGCAACAAAAGTTCTGTTTTAAAAGTCGCACAGCATCACGTCGTGCAGCACTGTGTCACATCGCATTCAGTTAGAATATTCCAATTGAAAATAAACACAATCAACCTGTTTTTACCACAGTCACATTGCTTGCAGTTAGGACACAATGTTAAGAACTTATTCACATAAAGGGACACAGTGGTTGTAATCTGCCACCGGCCAAACCACCCTTTGGCCTTCTACTGGCCAAAGTAGAAGTACACAGTCACATCTTGATAGTATAGCAGTAAGTGAAAAATGTGTGTTCTAAGGAGATTAGCAAAATGCTATTAGAAATTAGCAGATTAGCAGATAGTTATATATAACAGATAGTTTCTAGAACTCTTCATGGAGCACTGGCTGTTTCGACCCACTCCTCTGTAGAGGCTACATCTTAATGATGTGGTCTGGATATCAGTGAGCAGCTCCTTTCATCATTGCTGTCAGTACTCTGTTTAGTTCTGTTGGTGGATAACAACCTCGGATATAAAAAAAAAACAACAGTTCTTTTAGCCTCGGCCAGTGACCATGTGGTGAAACAAGTTTCTAATTTGAGTATTCATTAACAAACCACTGAGTGTAAGCATATGGCAGAATTCAAGTAGCCGTTTTTATTAGAAAACTAATTGCCGAAAACCGTGGGTTTTGATGGATGTTACCTTCTCTTCAATTTCTGCCGCAGTTCGCTTGGTTATTTCAAGGTTCTCCACCAGCTCCGTATCCCCAAGGAAGTTTCCGGAAGCCGAAGACAGACGAGACAGAAGGCTGTCCTCCAGCGTCTTCAGCGTGATCTTAAATCCGTTCTGCTGCTTGGTGAGGTTGGACTGGAACAGCACAAGACATTGAGATGAAACAACAACACAGAGAAAGACACAAAAGACTGACGTCAACAGTAGGTAATACATTATTCATCCTGTAGCCATGCAGGTAAGGGCCAAATCGACTTAGCAGAATTGAAGATATCAGAGGCATCTGTTGCTGTTTTGGGGGGAATGATCAATGTTACCAGGTCAACTGAGCACCTTGAGACTAGAACTTGAGTGCAATGTCTATATGCACAGCACATTTTCCAGCCAGATAGAGGGTTCTGACCAACCTATATCACATTCTGCTCTGCATTCTACAAAGGCAAAGACACAAGCCAACATGAAATGAAAGGAAAAGCTTTTTATTCTCCCCTCTCTTGAGAAATTGCTACATCTTCAACTTCTGCCAATACTCAAGAAACCTGAGGGATCGTCAGTTTCTTTCTTTTTTTTTTGCTCTTTTGTCCTCTTGGCAATCAAAAATCCTCCTGCTGATTCCACTCAAGCTGTTTTTCAGTGAATCCAAAAACCCTACAGGCCTGTGGCTGGGGCGCCCTTCGCTCAAGAAACTTTCTTTTTCTTCTTCCAAATGAAATTGAGGGCTCCATCAGAACTTGCATTCATTATTCCACCCAAACAGCAGAATTGCTACTGAACTGAATTCCAAACGTTTTAAAGAAAAAAAAGCCATATAAGGACAAAGTTAAGGTGTAAATGCACTCTAATGGGAGTGAGTGTATGCATAATTGTATGGTGAAAAGAGGTGGGCGAGGGCGTGAGCGTCAGTGTCTGCTTTGGGAGCTCGGCCTTGACCATAGGGGAAGCGCAGGCAGAGCGACCGGATCTGAAAATTTAATGAGTCAGTTATGAACAAGTCGGTCTCCTTTGGCGCTCCGTAAATCTAATTACCCTGGACCCCGAAAAAACAAGCAATTAACCAGTCAGCAGAAAGCCTAATTGGGATTAAAACGAGATAATGCACTCAATGCTATCATTTCGGGCGAATCGCACTGGCAAAAACACACACACACACACACACACACACACACACACACACACACAAGAGAGTGCAGTCGATTGCGTTTTGTTGAGGAAGTGAAGCGTTTTTGCCTCATTAACAGAGACAAATGCACCACAACAAAAGAGGTCTGTGTGGTTTGGGACTGCGTTCCAGGCACACTCTGGAGGGACAGATGACATTTTGTGGCCATTTTCTCGGGGCCTTTAAAGCCCACCCGTGCAGATTTACACTGAAGCTAACACACACCCCAGGACGCATTACAAATGTGCATTTCGCAACAATGCATCTTGAATGGGGAATATAATATCATTCCATTTTTTTCTCACAAATTATCAGGGTAGGCATTATCTGTGATGACACAACCAAACACTCCGCAGCGACCTCTGTGCCAAACCCTCTGTCAGTCATGTGTTCAAATTCAAATGCAGCACAAACACCTCATAATAGTGTAAGATGCATAAAGGGCTTGCCGGTGTGTGTGTGTGTGTGTGTGTGTACCGCTCTCAAGACAAAAACACACAAGACGTTGAATCCAACACCTCATTACTGTGCTGTACCCTATTGCAGGTGCACTGACATTGTCACACTTCTTTGGCAACTTTCAATATTAATTAAGATGATAACAGTGTAGCGGATCACTTTTTCCTCCACGTCCTCATTCCCATATCCACCCCCTACCCCTACACACACCACCATTCCTCTTCTAACCATTTCACTGTAATGCTAATTAAACAAGCTTCATTAAGTCACATTTCACTTTCCCCCCTTTCTCTTCCTTGCTGAGGGGACAGCCAACTCCAAATAACTGCCCCCCCTCTCCTCTCCCCCTCTACGCCCCCCCCCCACTCTCCATCCTCTCTCATTAAAAATGGTGATTTGTCCACGGATGAAAGCCTTCAGGTTGGAATTTAACTAGAGCCTACAGAAACAGCTGGATTCAATTTTTATGTATATGGGAAAAAATGAAAACAAGGAAACAGTCAAAATGGAAATTTGCGTTTTTTCTTTTAGTCTGTTTTTTCCCCTTCATCCCCCCCTTCTCTGCTGTCCTTTGCCCACCCCCCGTTTCTTTTTCTCTCTCTCCCTTACTGTACCCAGACTTCTGAAATCTGATGAAACAGACAGGTTGCTGGCAAGTTTCCCTCTGCCTAACATCGGGTCACTCGCTGTCCTACAACCATCCATCCTACAGACGTGTTTGTACTTCTGTGTGTGTCTGACTAAGCAAGCATCTAATTTGCGCGACGGCCTCGCTGAAAAGCTGACAGAAACCTTTGCCACGCCGCCTCTTATGAGTTTACACCATCATTAGCCTGTGAGTTTTGATCAAACCAATTAAACATAATTACACCCACTTCCACGTGTGCATATCCCTCAGCCCACATCAAACTGAGCATCAGAAAACAAGTCAGTTCAGTGGTATATGGCCATACCATTTACAGCATTAACACACCAGTCAATAGGGGTCGGGAGCACTCTGGTGACAAAGATCACGTGCTTCCACGGAATATACGTAGGTGCCTTGCTTGAAATCAAATCATCACATGTGGTTGACGTGGGTGATGGGAGCTGGGTGAAATATCTCCAAAGGCCCCTCCGGTGGAATGCAAATGGTTGGACTGAAAGTGTTCATAGAACAAAGCAATTATCCTGTGTCCATCTAATTCCCCAAGCCAAAAAAGGGTGGGTGGATGGATGTAGTGGTGGTGGTGGTGGTGGGTGGGCGCTTATATCATCTTGGGCTGTAATGAGAGACTTTCTAATGCGTAATTGACTCAGATAGCTCAGTGCGTTGGGAGTACACAGCACACATTAACAATGATCTCTGTGGCTAAGCACAGACTTTATAAAGCCCCATTCTGTCTGCCTGTTGCTCTCCACACAGTTTTTCACTGGGAGTATTTGCTTCAAGTTAGAGCAGCTTCAGACCTTACACCTGACCCTCAATATTTGTGTTCTTGGCTAGCCATTTCTCTTTCCTTTCCAGTGGATTTTCTCTCACAGTCTATTCACCAAATACTGCAGCACAGAGATCCCAGAGGTGCTTCCTCTTTCCAGAACGACCTTCTGAGCTAATAAGAGAGATATCCTCAGGACTTAATAGCACGCTGTGAAAACACAAACTTTGCCTAAGTCTTAGCTGAGGCATTATGCAGGGGCATGGCTGAACGTCAGCAGAGTCATCATATGAGAAACCTTTGGCTGGAGTTCAATACCCAAACTTGATGTTATGGGATCCTGTCGCTTCGTATAAAATAACCTGCTAAACCCCAGACTATGCTTTAATTTGATGTTCCTTTACAAGAAAGAGAGGTCTTAGAGGAAGTGACCTCACCTTGAGCTCCTCCAGGTCTGGCCGCTCCATGCTGACTACGGCTGCGAGGAGCTGGTCCTCCAGGCCGTCGCGAGTGACTGTGAAGTTGACCAGCGTACACTGGGCCTGGAGCTCTGGCTGGTAGTGCGGGTTGGCAAGCTTGGTGTGCAGGATGAGTCGGAAGCTGGGGTTGTATTCACACTCTTTATCTCCAACTCTGATGTATCTGCAGATGACATGAAATGTCTGCGCTGCATTGATTTTTCTCATTTCATATCTAATAAGCGTGGTGGATATTTTCAACTCAGTGAGTGTGCCATTTACATTTTTCTTTGAATTAAGAGCTTAAATAATATTTGCTGTTGTTCATACAGTCAGTGCATGTTAAGGAATCTGGGATTCTCTATAGCATGATCTAATTATTTAAGGACATTTGCATTCAGCAACCTAACAATTTCTGTGAAATGCCAAACACTCTTAGGCTTTTGTGAGCAAATGTTGATTTTGGCATTTAACAGATTACAGTAAACTGGCTAATTAAACAATGTGTTTCTTCTCCTCTTTACAAAGTTGTCGTGTGGTGTGAAAGATTAAAATGACAAAAGTTGTAAACAAAACTTAAAAAGTAAATGAAACATGCTGAGAATATAAGTGCATACAGTAATTTCCCAAATATAAGCTGCACCATGTACAAACCTCAGGTCAGGGTTTTATGAAACTAAAAAAACAAAACCCTGTATTGACCTTACCCTTGTATTAACCTCACCCATGTATTAACCTCAGTTTACTAAACATTACCTACTGAATCACAATCAGATCCGATCAGGTGGAATGATGAAAAGAAATGCAATCCTGTATATAGCCCTCACCCATGTATAAACCTCAAAGAAGAAGAAATTTTACAAAAATCAATGTATCAACCTTGGTTAATAATCAGGAAATGGCCGTATTTGCATACTGCAATATCTTAAAAGAAGAAATGGTCACAAAACTGGCATCCATTCTGTGGTTAAAGACAGCAAGCCCTGTACTCAGCAACTTGTTTTTAAGTCACCAGGTGCTGGTGAGTTGCCTTAACATGTTAAAAAGTAGAGTAGTCACCATACAGTGGAATAACAAAAATGTACTGATTTCACTAGGAGTGAACACTACTCTGCAGGGAGCAAAGCCCATTGTTCCTTCTTAAATAAATCAGTAAATTCAGTCATTTGGTATTGGTAGGTATTCATGCTATGTTTCTATGTTGCCTAATAGTACAGCAGAGAAAGTGGGGAGGAGAAGAGAGAAGAAAAGTCAGACAAAAAGTCAGAGAAAAACAGAGGAGAGAGAAGAGAGGAGAGGAAAAGTCAGATGAAAAGTCAGAGGAGAACAGAGGAGAGGAGAAGAAAAGTCAGAGGAGAACAGAGGGGAGGAGAGGAGAGGAGAGGAGAGGAAAAGTCAGAGGAGAGGAGAAGGGAGGAGAGAAAAGGGAAGGGAGATACTATTGTGCCTTACCTGCCCTTTTTGATTGTTTCCCGGCTGAGCAGAGGCCCAAGGACGGGATCCACGGTCTCCTCCAGATTCTCAATCAGAACCACCTCACCAGCGGCGAGCGCCCTCTCAATACAGTCCAAGTAACTGATGGAGGGAAGCCATTAAATGAGGACCCAAATAAACGTGTTCCTGTAGCTGAATAAGTGTGTTAGTGACTCACCCAGATAGATTCATTCAGTAAGACTAACAGAAAAGCCCTGAGGCTCATAGCAACACAAAGTCAAAGTTAAGTGATTTTATAAGGGTTTGCTATTTATTCAGAGTTCACTTAGTCACTAAAGTCACTAAATAATTGCCATACCCCCTCCTCTGGTAGCACAACAATCAATGTAGGCATGGGTTTCGACTGCTAGGCATCACACACAGTGCTAAAATCCATACATCTGCTGTGTAGCTGGTTAGCTTTAGCATCTAAAAGCGGTGAGGTACCCTCTCTGTCCGATGCGGATGACACGCAGGGCCTCTCCATATCTGGTCTTGATCCACTTGATCCCCTGTAGCTGTGGGTCCACCATGAGAGGCCAACGCTCGCAGCTGGTCAGGATGGTGGCATTCTCTGTTGACATACGGTCTGCCGGCAGCCCCTCGTTCTGCCAGGTGGCAATGTCGGCATCGTCCGTCAGCATGGTCAGAGGATCCAGGTCAGGGGTCACTGGGATTGGCACCTGAGGAGAGAACCATGGGCATATTCATACAGGCTGCTCCACCATCACCTAATTAAGCCTCTCCCATTCGTCCCATTCCAAAAGGAAATGTAGGATTATATTTTTTGAAGCATTTTATGTGTTCTTCTCAGTTAAACTGAGGGGCCACTGTCCAAATTATTATGGAGTTTTAACCTCAGCTTTTAACCTCAGTTTGACTGAATTTATTAAGTTCACTCAAGGTCCTGAGGAGAGAATGATGGCCACATAACAAATTTACACATTTATACCAGCTGGGCACAACATTCATGAAGCTTCAGGCTTTCAAACTTGCTATGCATGCTAAAGAGTCTCATGTGGGTGGTAAAAAAATATATTATATTTAATGATACACTGGGCCTGTTCTATCTATAATGTACTGTTTTGAATATACTCAGAAGACTGAAAATATGAAGGGGATTAGGCTCTCTGCTGTTTAAATAAGACCTCACCATAAATGAATGCAAGAGGAGTGATGTCCTGGAGGTCGGCACCAAAGTCATATTCTAGCATACTTAAACCTTCTGCCCATCATCAGACAATACTTTAGGTTCTTCTCACTTAGATGACATATTGGAAGACACTGTGATGTCCTCTAACACTAAGAGGAGGAACAGTTCCTCACTGTCAATGTCAATAGTGTCAGAACTGACCCTAAAAGACACAGGCACAAGCATCCATAATTTGTAGCTGCTATATGGCAATAATATAAGAGTGTTCCATGAGTCACGGTGTGAGTATGTGCATAAAAAATGCAAAACACGTGTATCATGAATCATGCATGATGAACGGACTCCCTTTACATTTTTGTCATGGGCTGATAATGCACTCCCCGAACAGGATGGTGTCAGGAGACTCGGTTTCTTCTAAGCACTAGAAATGTAAATAATGTAGAACATTCCTATGTACAGTAGTCGCTACACGAGAGCAGATTCATGGGTTGGAGTGCTGTGTGGTAGGTAGCACTGTGAAATGAATGCACAATTTGTTCAAATTCTCACTTTAACACTCTTTTAAGTGGAGTGGGCTCTGAGCCAGGGGCATGAAATATGCAACCTGAAAGTCGCGATTTCATGAAAATGTTATAGACCACCGCTTAATCATTTGCTAATGTGAAAACCCTTTCCCCGTAGTGAACATGGCACCTTCAATAGTAAAATTTTGAACATTTTTACTAAAGCTTTTCTTCAGTTTGAAAATATGATATTTGATATTTGATAGATCTGATGTTTAAACAGGCCCGGTTTGCTTGGCATTTTCTTCCCACTGAAGTGGCACTGTAAAGAACAAAGTAGAATGAATGCAACATTTTGTCGACACAAAGCCGTATTCTTTTAAGCTGTCTCTTTTCGCTGAGACGACAGCACTTCATAATTGGGCGAAAAAACCAAACACCAGCTCCACATTCAGCTTGTTAGTCTCCCTCAGGAGCAAAGTGATCCTGATTAAATGCCATCGTGATATGAAAAAGGAAACTGTTTCATCACAGATAGTCGGCCTGAATCGATATGCCCTACATTCATTCATGAACAATTAGTCATCCGGCAGATGCTTTTATCCAAAATAATGTGCATAACATGTGCCACAACAGAAGCAAAAAGCAGCAAACAGCACCCTGGTACTACCTAGCCAACTGGCAAAGAGGCAGCGCACCTCCTGCTGGGGCTGTGTTGGGTTGTGGTGGGGTTGGTGCTGCTCTGAGAACTGAGGTGGGAGGAATCAGCTACTCTGAGGCCTGGAATTGGAAGTGTGGTTGTTTTCCGGCTGGTCCAGAGGTCCTCTGGAGAACTGGGGTTGGAGGGTCTGGGCCGGCTCTGGGGGGCTGGAGTAAGTTTTGGAGCTGCTTTGGAAGGGTCTGGAATTGCTCTGTGAGGGCTTGGTTAGGGGTTGTGGAGCTGCTCTAGGGGGCCGCGTGTGAGGTGTTGGAGTGGGGCAGCAAAAAGAGACCTTGAGCTGGCTGAGGTAGGGCCTCCAGGTGTCATCCATCAACTGCAGGCGGTAGCGCTTGGTGAAGTAGCCCAGGTAGGAGACAAAGGCCGTGATGAGCAGCACATCCCCGCACAGTGTGTGTTCCTGCTGCCGGAAGCTGCTCACCGCTTCAGCCCAGCGCACGTTCTCTGAGGCCAGCCCTCCCACCTAAAACACAGCACGCACACACACACACACACACACACCACACACACACACGCAGGCACACACACAAGAGGTGAATACATAATATAGAAATATCACAGTGTTAGCTTCTATTCCCACAACACTAGGAAACTAAAATATTAAATTATTCTAAAGTATAATATTTCATATTGGCAACATTCAGATACAAAATATGTAGAACATAATGGAACGCATAAGTCAAATACCATCAAAGGATGAGCTCCTTTGGAACATAAAATATCTTGGATGACCAGCATAAAAATAGCCCGTTGTCTGATTCAGTCTCACAGCAATTTCTCTCTGGAGTGAAACACTGCTAATAGACAGCTGCTTCATCCATGCTTAACATTTAATACTGACATCCTCCTCCGACCACAAGGCTAGGAGTTGTGGAAACTCCAAAGGACGTGGCCCATACAACAGCCAACTGGAACCAAATCAGAGCCAGATCTGGCCTGGACTTAGGGGTCTAATGTCTGTGGTAGTATGCTGTGCTCATCTCATTGTTGGGTGAAAGTTGTTGAAAGGTGTGCATTATATTTTAATAAATCTATAATAATCAGTGCATCTCTGGTTTAACAGATCATCGTTATTTTCGGTAACACATCTCCTGCTTTTTGCAGGTAATTACTGTAAGAAAAAGATGCTGGCTGCATCAGAATCTCATGGATTGAATCATTTATCTCACAGAGGGGAGAGCATGCTGTTCCTGACAGGAGGTGGATTTTGCTTTTTTTGTTTGTGTGTGTGTCTGTTTGTGTGTGTATGTGTACTTGTATTTGTAAGTAGGCATGCATATGTGACTGAGTGTGTGTGTGTGTTTGTGTGTGTATGTCTTTTGGTAGGACTGCATGACTGAATGTGTCTTTGTGCATGCTTGGGTGTCATTTTTGAGTGTGCTCATGTTTGTGTGTGTTTGTGAGAGGGAGAGAGAGTGTGTGTGTACGTGTATGTGTGTGTGTGTGTGTGTGTGTGTTTGTACTCAGTGGAGAGTGATGAGCACACACACCAGGCGGTTGGCGAGGGAGATGGTGCGCGCTGTAGCCTCGGCCTCCTGTTGGCACTTGAGCTTGTCTGCCGTAGCTTTCTCAAACTTAGCCGTCAGCTTCGCCAAGTTCTCATTAAGGTGCTGTCAGAGAGAGGTTGGGGGAGGGGGCAGGAAAGATGGAGGAATAGCGGGGAGGAGGGGTGGAGAGAGGAGGAGTACTTAGAGACAGGCAGAAGTTTCTAGAAGTTCTTTACATGACTAAGAACAAACAGGCTCATTTCAAGTAAAGGAACGAGAAAAAAAAAATCTTTCAGAGCTCTTGGAAACCTGAAAAAGTTTCCTCAAGAACTTATCAATATAAAGAGTGAAGTTTCAAAGGCGTTCAAACAATTACCACAAGGACAAACAGAATTAATTGGTTGAGGCATGACGACTGATTCATTGGAGCTAATTCTTATTTCCTTTTGTTGAAAAGGAAAACTGACTCAGCATAAAAGCTGAAAAAATAGCCGTCTAAGAGTTATGATGTATTTGTTTCTGCAGGGGCTTGGTCGGCAGGAAACCCACAGATGTGATGAGAGCATCAGAGAGGATTTCAGGCTTCACTAAGTTGGTGTGTCCTCATAAAACTCAAAACTAAGTGTCCTCATAAAACTCAAAACAGCCTATACTTTTGAACACTGTAAACCTCAACGTACTTCACCACCCTGTTTCGTTTTTCTAACAAAAAAACATCCTTTTGCATATAAAAACCTTCACCTCTAAATGGCAGCTGGCAACATCAGAAAGTAGAGTAGCTATACCAGGCATGTCCATTTGAAGAACAAAAACAATCTGGAGGTGTCAGCATAACTGTTACATATGGCTCGGCCAGAAAAAAATATGTCAGTCATTCAGTAAGTAAGTAAATAAATGTTAATAATGTGTATGTGTGCAGGCATGGTGGAGGGTGGAGCAGTGGTAAAAACCACCAAATACCCTTCAACTTTAAATACCAGTCAACCTCAACTTCAACTTCAACTTTAAGTAAGTTAATAATAGGTGCATGGTTGACTGGCAGACCCACAGGCATACAGTAGAGCCATTCAGAGAGGCAAATAGATAGACAGTTTAACAAATTGACAGACAGAAAGACACACCGACAGATTCCCACTAGAGAATGTGACAGGCAGTAAAATAACCGAAAACTCATCCAATCGCTCACGTTGATTTTAGCCTTGATGGTGGTGAGTTTCTCCTGGGCGGCAGCCAGCTCAGCGTTGGCCTTGTTCAGAGCCTGCCTCTTGGGCTCCACCTCACAGTACACTTGGTAGAACCGCACAATGTTGATTACCCACGAGCAGAGGCCTGCGGCGGCGTACGACTTGGCCGCCACCAGCTCGGGCTTGAACTCAGGGTCCTGCAGGTAGGGCTGGATAGCCTTGAGGCAGCTCTCGGGGATGTTCTCCTTGTTGAAGTTGATGAGTGAGTCCAGGAAAGTGTCCACCTTGGCCATCATCACCTTGGCGGCTTTCCAGCTGCGGTCCTTGGGCACGCGGCCACCCGGCGCCATCAGGACCATGACGGCGGCTGTCACGTTGGTGACGGCAACCACTGGAGAGCCAAAGGACTTCAACTCTGTCAGATTGTTCTAGAAAATATTCAGAGTAGTGAAAATTTATAAACACAGCAGAAAACTATTCGGTGGATTTTTATCATCCTTCTACACAATGTGTGTCCATTATAAAAAAGTTAGATAATTGCATTCCATTCCATTCTGAAGGAGCTCTAACTTACCTTCGACTATGTTTAGATTTCATCCCTTCTCTGAAATGACTTTCTCTTCTATGCACAGTTTTCACTGTACGTCATGCCAATATATTGCCATGCCAACTGAGTACTCAAGCTAATTAGCTAAATAACTAATATAATACAATATAATAAAATTTTCATGACTGTTTGAACCTGAGGCGCTGATGTGTACAGACCCAGTTAAAATATGGTGTTTTCATATATGGAGAGCTTTAGGGTTTTATTATTAGTTGTAATGCTCATTTTAAGCTTGACCTGACTTCACTACACAAAATCATTCCCTGGGACAAGGGAAGACTTGCAGAACTCTGGATTGCTCTATATCAGGATTAGTTGTATATTTGCTACTGATTCATGTGAGTGTGTGTGTTTGTATATGATTCTGGACGTCACTTTCACGTAAAGGTCCCACTGCTATGTTACCTTATTGAGAGTGTTGAGAGCCTCCTGGGCGGCCACCAGGGCCGGCTCGGCCTTGGCCAGGTCCTCCTCACAGTCGCGTTGCTTGCGGCTCACCTCCACGGCAATTGTGGCCACCTTCTGCTCTTCCTCGTCGGCCACAGCCTTCTCCCGTGTCACCTTCTCCGTCTCCACGCCCACCACCTGGATGAGCTTGTCAGCGTCCTCGTTCTTCTGCTTCAGCTCCACCTCCTGGGCTGCCAGCTTGGCCTTCAGGTCATCCACCTGGCAAACAGCAAGAGGCATAAGTGTATAGAAGCTGTCTGATTTGTGTGTGTGTGTGTCTGTGTAGCCTGCATGACATTTTACCAACGCGCCGCTAAGTCCAATTGTTGACTCCAATTGTGCACTAAGTGTTATGAGAGTAACACTTTCAGACAAGTTCAACATGAGAGGCTCACTGAACATAATCAAATTCCACTGGCTTATATTATGATAATAACAATTTGTGACATGCATGATTAGCTAACACTTAACACATTTTAGTGCCTCCTTCTTTCAGTGTAGCTGCCCCAAGTTAATTAGTGACTTGATAAATACTTTTACTTATTCTGCCAATAATCTAATGCAATCAGGCATCAATACCAAATTAGGAATTTGGGAGGCATACACTGTTAAATTACTTAAACAGCACAGCTTTTTTTAAAAAAAAAGAAAAGAAAAGAAAAAAGAAACATTGTTTGTGTGCATATTTCAAATGCTAATGAATTAGGCATTATCATCTAATTGAATCTCACATGTTTTTAATGACAGCTTTTTTTTAAAGCGTTGTCAGTCTATCTGAATACAGATATTATCATATGAAAACTAAATGCCTTTTTAATTCGGCAAAAACAATAAGAGTCTCTTCCAGAATAAAATAGAACAATAAACAAACAACTGTTTCCCAAGATAGGATTGATGGAGAGGTTTTTTTTTTAATGGAGGAAGTTTTTCTAATCACTCTGCTTCAGGACTGCATTATGTAACTGCTGTCAACTTTTACGGTACATAACAATAGTGAAAAAAAGCCAATCATGGAGAAAAATTGGAATGAAAGATGAAGACAATCATTGGTCAAGACAATACCAGGAGACTGAAAAAGACGGGATCATTCAGGGGCAATATGAAGTCTTTACTAAACACACACACACACACACACACACACACACGCACACTAACACACACAACCCCGCCCTCCCCAAACCCTCCCAACACACACAGACAACGCCAGCGGAATTATGTCTATATTTGTCTAGGTGCGGCTCAGAGGAGGAAATGAGCCTATTTTTAATCTCTCAAAATAGTTCATTAGTTTGAAGGCAAATGAGCTCCAGAAGCTGATTGACTGTAACCGGCAAAACACACACATGCAGCCCAGACAAAGTCGCTATCAGATGATCGATTAATGCGAGAGATGAAAATGACAAAGTACAGGGCAGCGACAGATGGAGGCCACTTAAATTCCACTTTATAAGAAAAAGGTTCTCTCCATCATAAATTAATGCAAACCTAATAATACTCTTCCGCTGAAAAAAAAATGCAGAGACGAATCTCTGCGCAAGGAGAGTTCAGGGTGCAATGCTTTAAAAGATTAAAAAACAACAGGCCTAGGAGTGGAGCAATTTTTCACAATTACATAAATGGACACTCTTACAGAACTAAACAACTGCCCTGAGTGGAATGGCAGCCTAAAGTAGCTAAACGAGACTGGGATTTGTGGAGGTAATGGGAGAGTTGCTAAGCATCAACTCTAAGAGTCTGTGCAAGCAAAATCACAGAGAGCAACTTACAACTGCTGGAAATGGAAATTTAAGTATTTTATGGTAAATCTGAAAACATTACCTTCAGCTTCTGGCATTCCAGCAAAAATGATAATGTAATGTACTGTAGCACTGGAGGCCATTTCTGGTTTCACAGAAATGCTAAAAATGTTGTAAATGACAATTTGTTCAAGTCTTACTTTTACACAAAACCCTATGCTGATGTTTCCTTCAGCCAAGTTCCTATCACTGTTATAGGCAGACTTTAGCATTGGGTTTGACTAGGTTTGTTTCTTATTGTGTCAAACAAGCTTTGTCTGTCAGCTCGTGGGATTAATTCCTTCCTTCAAAAACAAAACAAAACAAAGGAACTGAACCAAATGTCAGCTTTTGTTAATGCAATGAAATCTCCAACGACAAGAAAAACAATACAAATATAAATTGGATTACTAAAGAATTTTTAGACAATGTCTGGTTAATCGTGCTCAAACAATACCACCAAAGCGTTGTATTGTATTCGTTTTTTACATCTACACCATTCTAAATGAACTGCTCATAGTTTGAATGGCAAAGTGTTCTCACTCCATGTGAGATTTGGCATTATGTAAAGTGTCTCTCCCCGTCTTTTAAGCTTCCCCACGCAGCAGTGCAAAACTCTATGAGGGCCAGCATCACACTCTCTCTCAAGTAAACTCATGTTGAGCATGCTTTTCATCACACACAAGAAAACCAGGCTGCTTGGCCGAGTTTTCAAAAAATTCAATCACAGCGTTCCCAATTAACAACCCCCCCCCCATCTCCCTAATACATACACACACACAAACACAATCCACGTCCCACAAATGAGTTCCCCAACAGCTTTCATATTAAAAGGCCAGAGAGGAAAGGAGTGAGGCAGGGGACTTTGGTATCGTGAAAGCCATTACCTGGGAGTGGAAAAAAAAAGGTGAGGAAGGAGAGAGTTTTCTGGAAGCTTTTTCTCAGCCACACATCTCCAGCCTGACAGGGCCAGGTGTGCGTAGGAAGAAGCTCTGAAAGAGCGGACCCATTATCCGCACACAAACCCCTTTATTTGTGCTCAGACTACCAAGAGGAGGAATGATTGTTCAAACTTATTAACGGGGGGCTGTTGTGGTCTTACACCAGCCTGCCATGAATAGAAACAGTATAAAACGCATTTGCCAGTCAATATCATGTGGCTGACATTACAAAACATTTACCTTGCCCTCCCTCACCTGCCTGATCGAGTAAAAAAGAAAAAGCACTTCAGTCGATTCAATAGCACTAGGTTGAGTTTCCAACCCATTCATTTCAGCTGTCTAATGTCTGTCTCACTACTGATGGAGAGCTGTGTTTTTTCCACCCAAGTCTGCCTCGACTGAAACTTTTAATGAATAACTTATTAGAGCATTATTGCTCTGGGTAAAATGGAGCCAACATCCATTACAGAATATTTTGGGGGCTCTTTTTTTATGATACGCAAAGGAGACGATAGTAAAAAACATATAATGTGTTTGGTGAGATATATATTATGGGTCCAGGAATGAAAGGTGTGGGCTGTCTGGCTCCTTGGGGTCCACTTCAAGCAGAATGTGCCGATGAAACAACAGATCCAATTACTGTTGCCTGCTGAACCATAGAGAGGCTACAGTGTGTGCCTGTGAGCTCGGCTCAGTGAGGAGAGGCTGTGACGGGCAGATCAGGCTGCTACTGTATACACCTGTCATGCACAGCTCTTATAGTGATGGTTGTTGACGGGAGTTTGGGAGTATGTTGAAAATGAACAGATGAATGAATAAATTAATGAATGGATGAAAAAGTGAAGGACTCCATGAACGAGTGAAGAAATGGACTCAATGAACGAATAAATGAATGAAGAAACATACAAATAAACGAATGGGCATGAATGGGCATACAAATAAATGAGTGAACAAACAAACAAACAAACAAACAAACAAACGAATGAATGAGGTTTTGCAAGATGCAAACTAACTTAAATTACTCTGTTCACATTATGACAAATATGAACAGGGATCATTTCACTCAGCTGCCAACTGTAAACAATAAGTGAAGTGCTCACCAGCCTTCATCTGCTCTTTGCAGTGGTATTTGCTCAGACTCAATGACACACCTTCAAACGAAATGGGATAGCCTACTAAATATTCGCTTTGCATGACATACACACATTTTCCTTTGGCCTTTGGCTGAGAATCTGCATTCCATATGAATCTCAAAATAGACTCATCTTAATCATGCTTTAATTATGAACAATTATTTCATCTCACAGTCTGAAAGATCAAACCCACTCTAGCATGACTGAAGAATATCAAGCAGCTCAATGTTTAAATTAGTTGTTAAAAAACACTCAGAGGCACAAAAAGACCTGTCTAAGGGCTGAATTTCGAGAAAGAAAAAAAAAACTGCGGAGCAGATTGAGAATGCAAATCACGCCTCCATTTCTTAAGAAATGTATCAGCCTCATTCAACATGCGCCACTCGGTGGGATGCCATGAATTACAATGACAGCAGCCATGACGGCGGAAGAGAGTGGGGGTCACATTATAGTGCAGCAACTGAGCGGTGGACATTAGTCTTGGGGAAAACTGCCATGTGGAGCTCAGCAGCCCACTGCTGCAACACATTTCCAACAGACAGAGGGGTACAGAGTGGGCTTGGAACCAGGGGGTACAATTAGAGAGCCAAATTAGCCTGGCTCTTGAAGAAGTGCTGTCAGTTTTTTATGGAGTTTGGGTTGAACGGGGCTGCAGTGAAACTCTAAAACAAAGAGCAGAGTGATATAGCTTTTAATAGACACTCCAGAGATGCACTGGCCTTAAGTTCACTAACATGCATGAATGAGGATTTGGAGTCTCATTTTTAGCACCTACTTTTGATATGGATTTGTGGGATGAATAATAGTAACAGGAGACACTATCGGTCTGTCCTTCTTGTGGTTTGGTTTTAATGGTCCGCCCTTGGTATTGATTGTCTTGTATATAACATATTATTATAACATACTGATAGTAATTATGTCCATACCATGTAATTACATGTTATTATGCATTAATAACCATATTAATAGCAACCTACATTTGACCCCAACAGATCCTGAGACCATCTTATAAAGAGGTGTACTTCAGGCATTTAGCAGTTAGCTCGCTATTAAAATAATACTTTAGAACACTTCACTTGAACACTTAATATGCTGTGCTGCTGGGCAGCCCTGTGAGAGCCCTGACCTGAGCTGAGGTGCTGTTGAGCTTCTGCAGGCCATTCTCCAGCCGCTCCATCTTATTGGTCAGGTCCTTGCTCTTGAGGGCCAGGAGGTTGCGGTAGAGCTTGATCTGCTCCAGGAAGGACTTTGGGGTGGTGTAGTTGTGGCGGCGCTCGTTGGCGAGGTAGCTCCTAGAGGTCTGGTTTACGCTGACGTGCACGTAGGCCATGAACTTGCTGACGGATTCCTTCACATCAGGCTGCAGTTATGAAAGAAACCAACATGTCTGATGTTAAGATTTAAAGGATGATGCTGGCATATGCTCTGGTGTCATGTGTTGACTTCCGCACTCTTTCATCTCTCTCAAACAAAGCAATCTGGCTGCGTGCCTCACTCTACCGTGGAGTCTCTCTCAGCAAATCTCACTAAACCCATTCTGTCATTAACAGTGCATGAACACCTGTTTGTTGTAG
Organism: Tenualosa ilisha; assembly: GCA_015244755.2. Lineage (NCBI taxonomy): Eukaryota > Metazoa > Chordata > Actinopteri > Clupeiformes > Clupeidae > Tenualosa > Tenualosa ilisha. The sequence continues at coordinate 586,131 of PYXC01000543.1, forward strand.
CTACTGGAAGAATGCAATCTTAGAGGGAACATCACTGAGAAAAAAAGGCACTTGATGCATGGGATTATTAGATAAAAGTCATCCTTGATGATGACAACAGCAAACTGGAGTGGGAAAGATTTAAGTTTGCAAAACACTGAAATTCCTTGTCAATTACCGTCACACTAAAAATCTCTTTTAGTTTAGTTAATCACTTTTTTCTGTTTTATATGCTGATGTGATGCACTTTATGAAACATGAAATGCTTATTTATTGTCAAAACATCGCAATTTCAATATATATTATTCTGTGTTTGTTTGCATTTATTAAAAAATACTGAATTTAAAAAAGCCATACTATAAAAATGCTAAAGAATAAAGAGAAAAGTGTGAAATTTAAACCTCTCATCTCTTCAAGTTTAAACATCCCATCTGTTTGTGCACATACTGTGAGACTGACAACAGGTGCACTGACAGATCACAAATTCAGTTCCATTGGTTCACCTGAATGTTTTCCACATCCTGGAGGAAGCGCAGACTGACCGACTCCAGGGCCTCCTGCGGCCACTCGTGGAACCAGTCAATGGCGGTGCAGTTGACCATAGCTGGGAACTTCCTGCTGCGAACCCTCAGCGTGCTGCCCACGGGTGAGAAGCAGAGCGCCACCTGTCCAACCAGTGAGGAACAGTTGGCGCTCAATCATACACAATGCTGAACGAGTGCAAAAACGAATGTAAAAAAAGCCATCATGCAAAAGCGTGAAATGAAAAACTAGTGCAAAAACAAGCAAAAGAGAAAGAGAGCAAAAAACAAGTGCAAGAGTCTCCATGGTGAAGGAATGGCGAGAGGCTGTATCCTCTTCCCGTCCCCACCCTTGGGAATATGGAATCAGTTCATTAGGCAGTGTACAGGTAGGGACATAAAAACACACAACAGCAGTTTCACCTCTAAAACTGCTGTGAATCAACTCACTGTGCCTTGGGAATAGGGATGATATATGCTCTCATTTGTGCTATCAGGGGGCATTTTCACTTTCAGATGGAACATCTATCTGCTTAAACCATAGCTATAACAGAGAGTGAGTACTGTTAGGGTTTTTTTCTCTCTCTCTCTATCTCTCTCTCTCTCTCACTCACTTTCTTCTTTTCATTTCCAATTTTCTCTGTTTTCTCAGTGACTGTTATTGGTGCATGTACCTTCAGACGCCTGCGGACGCGGTCGATGAAGAACTTCCAGCAGTTCTCCCTGGTGTCCATCAGCCCCTGGCCTCGCACTTCGTTCCGCAAGCTACTGACGATGTTCTCCACCTCGTCATCAGGGAACAGGTCAGGGATCTCACCTGTGATGGGAAAATATTGACATGATGCCTGGCCATGTAAACGTGTGCTGACAGCACAGTGGGAATTGGGCATCAGAGTGAAAAACAGTCAACTATTCAGCGAGACAACATGAGCTTAGCCTCACATCAAAGATTCTACCTCCCAGAGGCGACAAACTGTGAAAAACATTTCATGTTGCAGACACACGGTTTCTCTTCGCTTGGGTTGAAAACAATGTTTATGGCTTCACAGAACCGCCATTTTGGCAAAAGTTTACATTTTATACAATAGCACAAAAGGCTGAAAATTTTTACAGTAACACTAACTTTGAGCAATTGTGAAAAGTGCTGTTGATCAAACTTACCCGATGCCAACAGGTCATTCAGCAGGACTAGAAATTTCTCATCTGCCACCTGGGCGTCTGTCATCAGGAACACGGTGCCAACATTCTTCACGCCGGCTTTGATGTAAAGCGCCCCCAAATCACTCTGAAGCAACAACACACATTGTCAGCTGCTCACTTCCATCAATGTCCGCCTACGGATGCTCAGGAAGAAATTTATGGCAGGCGTTCAAAAAGTCGTCAAGGTACAACAGAGGAGAAGAATAGAATGACAGTGAGAGCCAAATCACTCAAGGAAATAGCGTGTGTAACTGGCCTATGAGATCATTATACCGAGGAGATCTATAATCAGATTAAATAGTCATTCAATTTAAATTTTTCACTCTCATGTCATTCCATTTTAGAAGCATAGACATGTCAGGTCAGGTAGTATGGCAAAAGAGGAAGCTAAAAATATGTCATAACACTTCATAAAACCTTTCAGACTGGTATGAAATAATGGATTTAAAAAGTCTCGGCAGAGGGGCAGTGTTTGGCATTTAACTCACAATATGTACTAGCACGTTGTAAAGTTGTAAAACCTTTACCTACTGCAGTGAGAGAATCTGCCAGGAGGTGTTGGCATGCAAAACTGAATTAAATGTAATAAAATTATCAACTTTAAAATTCTTTCTAAAACACTTTAGCGCACACTTAGCGTGTATAATTCAGATGACACTAATCTTCTTTAATATCTTATTCCATTCCAATTACATGCAGTGTCATTTGGCTACAAAACCCCATGGTTTGAAATTCTGGACCACCACTGGTGTGGTGGGTGTGCATAGTGGTCAATTTGTAAACAAAATAAATCGAGGATGCTCTAAGCCTCTTAATGATTTAACATGTTTGATGAATAATGCACAGTATCATTTATAAATGGCAGACGGGTGGGATAGAGGGAGGAAAGAGGGAGATGAGAGAGGGGGATTTTTTTCTTTTTTTCTCCCCTGTGCATCCCTCCTTCCCACACCCCTCAGAGGAGCCTCAACTGGGGCGGGCACCTTGAGGTCGGGGATGCTGTAGCCCTTCTTGAGCGTGATCTGGAACACCTCCAGGGAGCTGATGAAGGCGGCCAGCCGCGTCAGGCTCTGCTTGCCGCTGCCGCCCACCCCGACCAGCAGCGCGTTCCCCCGGGGCGACTCCAGGATGCGGTTGATACGACAGCTGAAGAAAGGAAAGTAAGAGAAGATGAAAAAAAGGAGGGAGGGTGAGAGAAGTGAGAGGGGTGTGAAGGCGGAACAGGGTGGGTGGTGGTGGATGTGGGGATGGAGATGGAGGTGGTGGGAGGGGGTGTCGCTGTGTTCCAAAAATTAAGAGAGAAAAATGGGTGTCTGTCTTGGAAAGAAGAGGTGCCTTTGTATTTGAGGTAATATCATTGCTGTCTGAAGCGTAATCGCGTTCTCAAGACAAATGACCATTATTGCCTTCATTGTCACTACAATCAGACACAGCAGCGAGCTGTAGCACCCTCTCCCAACGCATTGTCACCCATTATCCACACACTCTCACAGCCGCCGCCGCCAACGCATTGTCACCACCTCTCCCATTCCCACAACCATTATCACTCCCCCCACCCAAACTGTCAGAAAACGTGTCAGTGATGCACTATAAACTGCCTGTTTCGTTTCGTGCGTTCGCTCGCTTCCTTCAACCCTTACATGTGACACATGGCGTCCTCGAAGAGGACCAGGTTGAGGGCGGCGTTGACTTCGTTGTAGCCATCCAGGGCCTCCAGCAGAATTTTGTTCAGGCTCCCCCAGGACTGCACAGGCATGTACTTGGGCTCCCCAATGCCTGAAGCAAAGTGGCAGTACATATTCATCAGCCTGGCCTCCTCCAGTGGCTCCTCCATGTCCTGGCAGAAAGAAAAACCTACAGTCCACATTAATGTCTAAAGACACACATAACAACAAGAGACGAGAGTGTGTGTATGGTGTATGGGGGTGGGGTGGGGGTGGGGGTCCATCACAAAGTGTTTTAAAAGCACCCACTACACTCAATTAAAGTGGACATTGGGTGATTGAGTTTAGATTGGATTTTTTTGGGACGGAACGCTACTCTTGTGCTTTCTTGTCAGGGTTTGTTTTTTCCGTTCTCTTTCTCTCTCTCTGTCTCTCTCTCTATCTCTCTCTTTCTCTCTTTCATGAGTGATACATTCTCTGCTACACGCTCACGCTCACCAATTCCCTTGCTGTTAGGCTTGTTTAGAGGCCTCGCTGTGACAGAACAGGCAGGTGTCGGTGAGTGGATGGTGTGGCTGTGTTTTGGTGCGTCAAGCCACACCAAATCGAGCAGCACCAGGAGATTCGGAGAGATGTCAGCTTTCTCTCTGGTGCTGTCGGTGTGGATGTTTTCCCATGGGTGAAGCAATGCATAGTGGTGGAAGAAAAAAAAAGGAGGAGAAAAAAAAACACCAAAAAAAAAAAGCATTATGATGTTTTCTCCTCCAATTTGCTGGACTGATGGTGGTGCCAGCTGACAGCCTCTCCTCTGATTAGCATTGGCTCCATGAAGACAGCCCTTACCGGTCAGTGCTGGGTATCTGCCAACTTGGCCCCGTGGTGCTGTCGGCCCACGGCACCCTAATGATCCTCCACATCGCTTTGTTCTCCAGCCGGAAATGAGAGAGCCACAGACCAAAAACCCACCGCCCCCACCCTCCCTCCCCCCCTTACCTCGTAAAACTTCCTGGCTGTGTCGGCCTGTAGCTTGTCAAAGGTGGTGAAGTCCCTGTCCTCCACCATCTTGTCGCGGTACACACGGTTGGACTCATGCAGGTAAATCTTCAGCAGGTCTTGTGGGGTTTTCAGGCACTCGCTGGTGCAAAACAAGATGCCCTGTAAACATGAGAGGGAAAAAACTTTTGAGTTGTTTGAGAGTCTCTGCTGTTCCTTTGTAATCCCTCTGTTCTGTCCTTGTGCTACCCACACAAACAGCTGGTTGGTTTGTGCAAAATAGTATCATAATTATATTTTTATTATTACAATTACATACATACATACAGCAAATACAGGTAATTACACTTAGTGTGGTCTTGAGCACTCTGATAGTACTTGATATAAGCCTGTATTAGTATTACGGACACAATGAGGCAAATTTGCTAAATTTTACTGAATGTGTTGGCCCTACAACACCCTGATCAAGCTGTGAATTTAAGCCATACAGCACTGAACATTAACAAAAGTTCAACCTTGAAGTGGATCTCATTTAATTAAATATTAGGCTCTTGCCCTACAGACGGTGCTGTCAGAAAAAGTTCCGGGACATTCAATCATCTCTGAAGAAGATTACGTACAAGTTCTGCATGCTTGTCATTACAGCTACTTACAGTAACACTGCTGAGTAAGAATGTTTGAGCGTACATCATGTGTCTGCCCTTCAGGGAGTCATACTTTATTTAGGTCTGACGACACAGCGCAGTTCAGAGGTTAAGAGTTCAGCCACTCTTCTTTTTGCTTTTCAAAATTTAAAGTAATAGGAAACAAATAAAAGTATAAAAGTACTTATTGCTGTTAATCTCACTTCCTTTCATATCTGGTACAGTGTTAGATATGTGATTTGATGGATGTCAGAAAGCATGAATCTTGTGCGGCAGAACTGGTTTTCAAGTGAAGCGTTTTGTTTTAAATTAAGTATTTGATTTGGAGGCCTTTAACCTTGAGACCTCTGTGTCACTGGGTGAGAACCCCTGTGAGAGAGAGAAACTGCTGAATCACTCTAGTTTTCCATATTAAAGGAAATCGCAAACAGAGCGATACTCTTTTTCAATCGACAGGACATTCATATTACAGTAACAATATCATGGAGCAACTGTAAAGCCCGAGCTGAAAAGTGACAACTTTTTCAATGGCCAAACTTTTTTTGAACCACACAGCCCCACACACCATAAATCTCCATAATAACCAATGATGGTTCAGCGCCAATGGCCGTAACGCATGGCTGGCTGGGTGTTTGTGTTTTATTTAGAACATACACAGTCAAGGTCGTTGTTCATGTCTGATTAGCTTTGCCACCCTCATACTGGCAGAGACAGGTACACAGATGGCCCGAATCAGTTCCGTTTAGTTTCCGTGGCAGCCGCACCACTGGGCAGGGCTAGGGGCATACGCCGACGTGGACGGACGGACACACTCCTTTCTCACTTTTTCTCTGTCTGTCTCGCTTTCCCTCTCTCTCTCTCTCTCTTTCTCTCTCCACTGTGGTGTGTTCACAAGCTGCTCCTCATCCCCAGTGCATGAGGGGCAGGAAGCAAGGGACAACACAAAAAATTAACAAACAAACTCACAAACACACAAATAAAACACACAGCACACAATGCATGCACACATGCAAAGCTGGGGTGCAGGCTCGCTGTCAAGTTGGGTTAGCAGGGGTGACAGTCCCATTAGACACAATGGTGGATGCAATGTGACAATTGTCCACTGAATCCACTGCTAAATGGAGCAGGTAATTGTTGTGATTGGACATGGAAGCTGGCAGAGACTGACGCTAATACTCAGGTGCAGAGATTTGAAGTGCCAGTAGACACTCACACGCATGCATGCATAAACACACACACACAAACATATGCACACACACACACGTGTCCATATGCACAAACACACACACACACTCACACTCACACTCATAAACACACACACACACACACACACACACACACACACAGAGTTAGGGCTAGCCGTCCAGACCACTGTCCTCATCTTTGCTCACTATGCTGCTGTAGCTAACGATCCACTGTGTGCTGGCGAGGCAATTATAAGCCTGTTTGTGCATTCAGGGCTTGCAGACAAAAAAGAAGACAGTGTCTGTATGCAGAGGTTGTGCCAAGGTTGCCAGGAATTACAGATACAAGAAGACGCGCAATCAAATTAGATCAGACTAAATGAAGCGATTTGGCTTTGGGTTGCCACTCATCTTCAGTTGGTGTGCGATGTAAGATTAGCTAATTCAATTCTCTTGTTTGTACTCGTCTAAACAGTGATCAGCAGGCAACAGAGAGTCACTGCTGTCTAACTCTGTGGGGTCTTTATGCGATAGGTGTGCACCACAGCTTCTTATGGGCAACACAGAGAGGCATTGTGTAGCACCGTTGTCACAACAACTGTTTTCACAACATGCACACTGACTCCAGGGCAGAGCATCGCCTCATTTAGATGGAAGGCGCTGTGAAATGTCACCTGTATCTTGGTTTTCAACATCTAGAGCAGCACCTCCACACAGTTTGATGGTATAAAATTGAGTTACTTGATTGACTGATTCCTTAACAACAAAATATGTCACCAAATGAGCATATAACACACACAGTTTGCCACAGCTAGCTATTTTTCATCCCATCATTAGTTACTGTAATAAGCAAAAGCGACACAGACTCACAATGTGGCGTTCAGGAATCAAACCCATGTCAGTCGAGCCATGTAACCGCTGCTCCCCCGCGCCATCTCTCTGATATCTACCGTTGCTTGTGTTAGTTCACGCAAGTGACACACATTCCTGGAAAGGTGTGGACAATACTGCATTGAATTCCTTCCCATAGCACCGCTAAGCATTTCTCAAATCATTAATGATGATATAGGCTCATTGGCCTTTCAAATTAGAACCCTACCTGTCGTTTGGGATCTAAAAAAATGGAAAAGACACAGGTTGACTTATTGTAATAGTTTCCATCACATTAAATAATCACTACATTGCATTGGACACATTTTCCACTGACCCAGCAGAATGTGTTAACAAATAACATTTGAGGCAAAGCAGCCTTAAAACTATCCCCTCTGTTTTATGTGTGGTCTTTCACTAGACATTAAGCAATGCATAGGCCCTATTTTACAGTAATGGCCTTCTGGACAAAAACAAATTATCACTGCTAAAACAGCTGACACTAATGTGATCTGATCTATGTGAGTGTGTTTATGTGTGCAAGGGGTGGCCTACATTTCCTCTTATCAAAGCTGAGGGAAATTGACATGCCAAATAGCAGCACGCGGCTGTCAATACACACAAACTATCCTAGTCAACACACACTTTTCGCACTTTTCGAGTGCCAAAAACACTGCCGCACATGAGCGCTGAAGTACACAACGAACGTACAGCAAGTGCTACTTTGAAAACACAGATGTACCGAGGGCCAAAAAAACCCAAAACAAACAAAAAAAAAATACACACACACACACACATGCGCACACACACAGTGGCAGGCTGAGCCTCCACACAGCTTGAGCTGGAGTCTCTGTGCTCTTGCTCGTGGCCATGCCAATACAATGCGGCAGGAAGTCACTTAAGATGATGCAGAGCAGACAGCCCCCCTCTTCTGCCTTCTGGTTGTGTGAGACATGGAGAATAAGGCAGGGGGGTGTCTCAACTCATACTGGCAGGTAACAGTGCAGTCTTACTGAAGCCTAAATGGGGGCTAATTAATTAAGCATATCCAAGCTCTCAGCCCTAAAAATTAATTACCAAATGTCTGTCAAGCCTTTTTTAACAAATAAAGGACTGCACCTTGCAGCAGAATATAATTAAAGACACAGTAAAAAATATATATATATATGCAGTGATGTTTTTAGTGAAAAACTTTTTGTAAGGGTGTGTGTGCGTGCAGTGGTAAGCCTCTGCTTGTTTCTCATTCATTACAACAGAGAAGTCTGCTTGAAAAACTTGTGGGTTGAATGAGTTGAATCCATTTTTTAATGTCCTTTTTTTCTTCTCATGAATGCAAATCAAACATGTCTGACAGCTTTTTGCGATGACTAAAGGATATAAAAATGCTGTTCAAACTGACACAATTGCGGGACAATAACCTCTCGGTGTCTTTCCCTTTTTACCCCTATAGTGTAGCACCAGGTGAGTTTGTTCCTGTTTTAGAGGCTGGCTCTGTAGAAGAGAGAGAACGCTCAGAGCCCGCCGGAAGGCAGTTCCACAGGCACACGCACTGCCAGTAGAATGTGTATGTGTGTGTGTGTGTGAAAGAGAGTGAGAGAGAGAGAGTGTGTGTGTGAGAGAGAAAGAGAGAGAGATAGAGAGAGAGAGAAAAGCTTAGGCCTGTACTTCAAACATGGTGAACCAGACTGAGCCACATCTGCAGTGTGCTACCTCGCTGCGCTTCATTACTTTCGGAAAAAGGGACAGAAACAGAGAGAGAGAGAGAGAGAGAGAGAGCGAAAAATAGGAGTGTGAGAGTAAGGATATAGAAGAGAGGAGCAAGATATAACGTTTAAGTATCCATATGACATACACTCAGTAAATACTGTATATCTAGAGGCTGCCATATGCATACTTAAACATTATGTCTGGATGGGAGAGATAGAAAAAGAGAAGAAAATAGAGAGAGATAGCAAGCACAGAGAAGTTTCTTGGCAACAGATAGAAAGGGAGGAAGAGCGCCAGTGGGGGAGGGGGGGGGGCAAAGAAAGTGAGGGAATATGAAAGAGAGCTGAAAGGATATAACACTGCAGCATCCATGGAGCAAACTCTTTTCCTCTTTTCTTTCCCATCCTTTTATCTCCCCGACTCCAGGACCAGGGCCCACGATAAAGGCCTCTGAAAGCAGCCGGAGTCAACTTATTTGGCCCAGTCCAGGCCAGACCACTACAGTAACAAGCAACCCCACAATTACTCCCTGACTGTGTATATGTGTAGGGAAGGTGAGTCCACAGCCATTATTATGAGAGCTCCTGCAGCCTCTCCAGCTTTTACACAACCTCACACATAGAAACAATAAAGCTTCACTCTTCTCACGGATGAGCAGAACAAATTTGCACTCAAGTCGTAACGGAAACTTCTGCTGCGAGCTCCATTGCAAAGTCAAACAAATAAGCAAATAAATAACTAAATAATAAAACTACTAAATCCACAGATGAAAGTTTCCAGTGTGAATGCAAATGAACTGACACAGAGATGATTCCTGCTCGCTGCAGAGTTCATGTTCTTCACGCTTTCAAAGGCGCTCTTGCCTCAGGTGCCGTTGTTTTACTTCCCTCCGATCGTATTTGGAGAGGAAAAGTCGACATGGTTGAATAAGTTAATGCTTTAATTATGCAATGAAAAGATCAAATAAGAAAATGTCTTGGCTGCTGGGAATATTGCAGTCAGATGTCCTGGCCTGAAGCTCACCTAAGTCCTCTGATAGCACCTTAGATTGTAATATTCATTTAAATATATTAAAAAGAGTGGCAAATACCCAAGAGATAGAATCTGTTCCCCCTGCCTTTCATAATAAAAACTGTCTGCTTTCAGGTTATTAGCTTTGCGCTTCGATCAATAGTGATTTGATAGAGAAATTGCTCATGGCACCTTGTCTTTTTATACGTAGATGCAACTGCACATGAAAGCAACCAAAATGTTCCCCCCTGCCAAAATAAAATAAAATAAATAAAATGCTAATTTAATGCAAGACGCCAAGGCTCTGCACAGCTTGAAGTCCAACCGGAGCTGCCTTGTGCGACTCGGAAATGCTACTGCTCATCCCAATTGGCATTCCAAACATGCAGGTTTTGTGGGGCTAGGAACAGAAATTGAATAATTCATGCTCAATAGGGAAATATGCAAAGAATTGTATGTGTGTATTTGTGTATGTGTGTGTGTCTTTGTGTGTGTGCGCATGTCTGCTTTTCTCTCTGTGAGTGTCCGTGTGTGTGAGTGTGTGTGTGTGTGTGTGTCTGTGTATGTGTGTGTGTGTGTGCAACAGCATATACATGCATATATATGTGTGTATGTGTGTATGTGTGTGTGTGTGTGTGGTGTGTGGTGGTGTGTGTGTGTGTGTGTGTGTGGTGTGTGTGTGTGTGTGTTTGTGCGTGTGTGTGTATGGTAGCACAAAGTGGCGGGGAGGAGATATCCACCTGGAATATGTTGGAGAGGTCACGCAGGTTGAAGATGTAGTGGAACTTGATGGCGGTGGGGAGGAAGGTGGAGGCCACGCGCTGGTGCAGGGCCAGGGCGAGATGGACCAACTGAGGGGCGCTCTTCTGCAGCAGCACGCTGAAGCCCTCCCCGCGCACGTGCCCACTCAGGATGCTGGAGTAGATGGTGTGCAGGGCATCAGCGCCGGGGAAGCACAGCGCAAACACAGAGAAGTGTCTCTGCAGGGAGAGAGAGACAGAGAGAGAGGGAGAAAGAGAGAGAGGGAGAAGGAGAGGGGGGGGGAGTATGGAAGGACAAAGGGCAGGGGTTAAAAATAGCGAAGGAGAAAGGAGAGGGGTAGAGAGAGAGAGAGGGAGGGAGCAAGAGGAGTATGGAAAGAGAAATAGGGGTTGAAAAGAGGGAGGGAGAGGGAAAGAGAGAGAAAGAGAGGACAGCAGGGAGTATGGAAAAAGAAGAAAGGGTGGGGTTAAAAACAGAAACAGAGAAATAAGAAAGAAATGGAGAAGAGAGAGAGTGGAAGTAGAGAGTATGGAAGAGAGACAGAAAAAAGGAGGAGGGAAAATAGAATGCAGAAAGGAAAAAGGAGAAAGGAAAAAAAGGAGGCAGGGAGATAAGGGTGGAGAGGGAAAGAGGGAAAGAGTAGATGACAGAGAGAGAGAAGAGAGACGTGAGGGGTCAAAAGCACAAACACACTAACACAAACAAGACAGGAGGGCCACTGGTTCACCCCTAAAGAGGCTGGGGAGGCAACGCACAAGGTCCTGTGCCGCTCCCACAAACAAGACCTTGGCCCTGCATGCAGACTACTTGATGTGTTTTCAAAGGCAAAGCTCCA
>PYXC01000543.1:602500-795000 GCA_015244755.2 Tenualosa ilisha
AGACCATGGCTCAAATTTTTTGGTGTCCGGGTCGATGCAGTAGTCAAACACAGTGCCCTGAGAGGGGAACTTGATGGTCTTGAATTCAGTCACCCACCATTTGCTAAACTCTACTCTGTAGTCCACCAGCTGTGATAAAAAACAAACACAAGGAAAGGCTCCATTAATGTGCAGTCACTGTACTTGAAAGATAAACACCATTAAAAAAACCATCAGTGCAGTTCATGGTGGGCAGTGATATAGCATATGACACTGGTTAAAAGAGACATGTTTTATCATAGTATAACGGCTGATGAACCGAGAAAGTATCTTTGACACAACTTAACTGGGGGTTAATGCTCTCATAGCTTGTGTATCTGTCTCTACTTCAACAGTAAAAACAAAAACATGCATAAATGTTTTATTTTGTTCCCAGACTACATCCACTATGTTTTACATCGTTGGGAATGTTAAAACGATCACCTTGTGGGAACAGCTTTATGTGCCAGTGTGTCTTGCGCTTTTGTTTTGTCTGTCCTTGTGTCTGTGTATTGTGGTTGCAGGACGTCCCGGTTGCAGTTTGGTTTATTACAGTTTTGTTCCTGCTACTGCTGATTGGGTGCCATATAACCGGGGTACTGTTCCCATTGTGGGTGCTGCTGCACTGCGCTTTTCCCCACTTGCAACGCTCTGCCACGTCTATGCTGTCAGCACCGGTGGCCGGTGTGAGAGGCTGGCATGGCCTTGGCATCAGGCTTTTGTGTGGGCCCACTTTTGTCTTGTTCTCCTTCGTTACTTTTGATATTATTTGTCTTTTTGTTCTATGAGCCATCATTTCTTTTCTTTAACTTTTTCTATTTTTATATGTTATATGTATGTTTATATGTTATACATTTCTTTTCTTGAACTTTTTCTATTTTTAGCTATTTTTCTTAACAAATACTTCAAAGTTATCTTTTTGGTCCGTAGTTGTTTTGGGAGAGATTTGCCTTCCCTCTACTTTGTTACAGTGTCTGAACCCATAGACTGGCACATAACAACAGCATAATAATCAAACTCTACTGAAGCAGTCAACAACTTGAGAGGCGGATAATCTCTCAAAATGGCCGCTGCACAAACCTGGTCCTGAAACAGAGCTCCTCCAAAGGCCCAGATGGCAGCGAAGGCAAAGTAAAGTTCATAGAGCTCCTTAGGGCAATCTGGAGGCGTGTGCTCGGGGGTGAGCAGACACTCCAGAAGGTAACACAACATCTGGACCATGCTCTGCTCTGGGATGGGAATGATCTTCTTAAACCTTCACACATCACATCACACCAAGGGAATGTCAACACCTTTGTGATGAGAGACTTAGCAATTTCATCACAAGGTCAAAATGATGCCTTTGGACTTTGAGCCTTATGAAGACCTGTTTCACTACACATTACTGACTACAAGCTTAAAACATTGAGGTATTATTTCTTATGGCATAGAATGGCAAAAGAATTTTGAAACCCTGGAAATCACTCTGGCAAAATAGTTTTCAGTGTAAAGTATTCAAGGGGTGGTACCTTGATCTGAGGGTCTCAAGGCAAGGAGGAAGGTATTTATCAAACAGAATAGTCAGGTTAGCCTTCTCTGATTGAACCTCTCTGCTGTCAATCCAACTGGACACGGGTGGATTCCATCCCAAGTCAGCAGGGTTGATATACAAGATACCTGTGTAGGAGTTCACGTGTATAGCAAGAAAGAGAGACGGGGAGAGGAGGATAAAAACGGGAAAAAAAGAAGTGATGTTTTGACTACTTGTCAAGATGGCTACTACTTGACAACATGCCAGTGCAGAATCATGGCTCATAGGTTGGACTTCTCTCTAAGCAAATCATACTTGAGAGCTCATAACATGGTGAGAGCTAAGCCAAGAATGTGGACTAAAGTCCCAGACGGATAAACAGCTCTGAACAACTAAACACTGAATTTCAACAGTTTTATACACTTTTATTTGATCAGTTTTTATACTTTTTGAAAAAAACTGCCTACATCTGCTGGCGAGAGAGGATTCAGTATATGATGCAATATATGAAGCGTAAACTTATTCAGTAGTGATGCATGTATCATTATATCTGCACTGTTCTGTGAATGTCCTATGCAGTACTGTCACCCACATCAGCTTGTAAGGCATTTTATTTTGACACGGATAAAGAATTGGGGCGAGGCGGCTAACCAGCTCTGGAGACTGTGGCGGGGGTGGCCGTGCGGAGATGACTGATCTCAAACACTAGCCTCATGGTGGGGTTGAGAGGAATCCGCTCATTACTGGCTAGAGTCAGGACCTGCAGCACAGCATGTGTACACACGCGCGTGCGCGCGCACACACAGACACACACGCACACACACACACACACACACACAAAAGATGTAGAGTAAGTGGTGAGCTACTGGAGTCCATATTTCATTTGTCTGAAAAAGGAGACTATGCAAGTGAAAGACATGTTGAAATGACAAAATAAGAAATACTCCATTATTATTACAAATGTCTTGGTCATTTCTGAATTGTCACTTAATGTTAATGCTGTTATTTGTCATTGACAAGGGCTGAAGAAAAAAAGGATGATAACAGTTATCAGTTATGCAACTGTCACTCTTTGGTTTCTGAATACTCATCAAGAGCTCTTTGTGTTGGGCAGGACATATTAAAAGATGAATCCATCTTAAACATAATAGTCCTACAGTGCATAACTAAGTGATGATAACATGCTAAGTTTTTGATGTGGAAGGACTGGAGAGAACATTCTTTTTTCCGTCAGCAAATGAGAGGCGCTACTGTATATATTTTTCCAAAACATGACTATTGCCCATGTGTTACTGATCTAACCTTCATCAACTAGGTTTCTCATTATTCATGCGTAATGTCATTCGTTTTCAGAGATAACCCCACTTTAGCAATGGACAGTTTGATATAATTACATTACAGTGAGCTTATTGGTAATCAATCTCCACGATTTACCTTGTTATCATCCATGACTGTGTTCAAAGACTCAATCCACATCGGATCGATATCTCCATCCAGCACAATCCACTTTGGTCCATTGTGGGTGATATTGGCCAATTCACGCATTATATTAGAGAACAGGCCTGTGAGAAATGACAGCTTGTGAGAGTGGAAATCCGCTGAATGAAAGGGCAAGCAGCAGTCTGCCAGGCACCAGCAATGTTTGGGGACAGTTTGGGGCATTTGAGCACATCAAAACTATTAAAAGATTTGCTGGGAAAAGTTTAGAAAAGTGCTGCATTTCCCTCCTCTGCATCTGAAATGTCATTCCGGCAGCTCAACCGAGACCCCCCTCCCATTCCGAAATGTGACTCAAGTTTGTTACATTACCTCATATTTGTATCTGTAAGGCTATGAGACAAAAAACAAGCAGCGTTTCCACTCAGTATTTCTTATTGTGCCAGTTTCCATTATCAGTGCCCCGGCGCTGTGCCAGGCCTCACCGTCTTTCCATTCCCGTGTAGCCGGGTTGATGATGCCAAATAGCTCGTCGTTGGTGACAGCTTTGGGGTTGAGGTCCGCCCAGACCGGCCGGCGCTTCATGTTGTGGTAGGTCTTGTTCAGGGACCTCAACACCTGCGACTTTCCCGTGCCAGCATTGCCCACCACGAACACCGAGTGGCGCACTGCCAGGAGCTCCTCAAGCTGCACCACCTGAGTGAGAGACACAGAGAGAGAGAGGGGAGGGGGGGAGAGGAGGGGGGAGGAAGAGAGAGAATAGGTGGAAAAGAGAAAGAATGAGAATGGGGTGAAGACAGAACAGAGAGAAGTTGGGAGGGTGGAGGGAACAAACGAGAAAATACTCTCAACTAGCGCAACTGGGAATGCATCTGCCACAGATGGTCTTTACATTGAAAATAAATGAGCAAACACATTCTAGTCTCATCAAATCATGGCGTATTCTCTCTCATCACATAGCATCTGATTGTGCTGTCAACATGCGACTCTCTCTCAGTGTCTGATAAAGGCCTGAGCTGAGACTGTGTGTGCTGACTAATTGCATGCTAGTGGCTGTTTCTTGGCGGAAAAACTCAATCAGACTTTAGCGCGGCCATTAAGATCTGTGGAAGAAACAACCCGAATGAACCCCACAAATCCCCTTTGTCCTTCTCACTGATGGCGTAATCAATCTGCGGCATCGACAAGGCTTCCCGCAGCTCCCTTCACAAAGACTGGCATCTCAAAAGCATGGATGGCCATCCCTTTGATGTACTGCCTACTGGGGGCTTGAAGCTAATGTTGCATCTGGCCGTTATCAAGACTGCTTTTTGCCTTTTTTGAGGCTACTCATCTGTAATCACTGGAGTGACTGTAACTGAAAAAAAATAAAAAGTTTGAGGTGATTCAAACTGTGCTAGCAGTGGTCTCAATGTGCTAACTTTCCCATCCCTTCAGTTGCAGTCTTCTAGGGTTCTGAAGACGGCATGTTTGTCTCCATTCTCGCACAGACAGTGGCGGGGGTTAAACGCCTTCCCTGAAACACTGTCTGCACTGATAGAGTGTTATTATGTTGTTTTCATGCTCCCTTGACCTGCCTGAGATTGCACTTATTTCCCCTGGCTCCTGCTGATATCTAAATCGTGCCCTGTTGACTTAAAAATTAGGGCCCCGCATCTGGCACCTGAGGCACTATTACGCCAGGACTCCGGCTTTTGTTACATTTGCCCGATGAATCCAAGGCTGCACCTCCCTGACACTTATGTATGTCTCGCTCCAGAGATGAAACAGAAGGTTTACAGCTGGGCTCGTACAGGAAGGTAATGTGCAGGAAAATAAAAAGGGGAGCTATAGAGATGAGGACTGATTGCCAGATCCATCACAGTCCAGCTCATCATTTCGTGTGGGGGTTATTGCGGAGACACTTTGGTCTGGGTCTCTGCTGCATCCCTCAGGCAGAGTGCTGCATGTATGTGTGTGTGTGTGTGTGTGTGTGTGTTTGTGTGTGTGTAAGCTCTGCATTGTCTGTCAATTACTTGCTAATGCAACTCAACAAGAAATCTGTACGCACCTCATTCGCACCCGTAAATCAGGCCCTTGTCAGGGGTCTATGGGTTGCACATCTAACAGCAGATAAAAGGCTTGAGAGGGGCGTTTTAAATGTCATTACGCCAGTCAATGTTTGCGTGAAATACTAGGCATGTGCCGCAGACTTGTGCCAGCTTGCCAATGAGGTTTCATGTGGGGTTTCCAAACACCAGCTGTTTCTGTTGTCATCCCATTGATGTGAAGGCAAAGTGGATGACTTATTTTTGCTGAGTGTGATTTAATAACCTCACTTCAGCACAAAAATACTTCTCTTGCAAATGGCACACATCCATTATGGGTCACTGTGCAATATTTAAAAGAGCAATTACAGCTAAAAGCAAATATTTAACATGCTGAGAGGCAGAGAACTGCTTAATCACACTAAATTGCATGCAACATGCTTGAGAGATATATGGTCAGTATGCATACAGCCAGCACTACAATTTATCACAGTAGAGGGAGCATCAACTGATGACTGATGTGTTGCCCATATATGGAGAAATGAGAGATATTGTGTCCACACCAGAGAAACAAACTAAAACACCATTTATCATTATTTAGTACTAGTGTTAGCAATTGTATTAGTATTGTGGTAGCAGCAGAGGAAGTGTCTGCAATGTTTATTACTGTTATTGTGTCCTTCGTTTCTGTTATTGCCATGCTATTAATGCTTCATTAATGCTAACCTTTAGCACAAAGTTATCCTCAGCTTGCAGCTTGAGATCCAATACAGACTGTTTCACAAACTTCTCAAAGTCCAGGTCCCGCTTGCGAGGGACGTCCAGTGCCGGAAACAGGTCACCAATAAGGCCCATGAAGACCGGCATGTCGTCTGTCACAATCTTGGGCACGTTGAAGTCTCGCAACGCCCGCATGAGGACCTGGTCCTCGGCGCGGCCCGGGTCACCACGCTTCAGGGAGCCAGCAACCACAAGGACGGACTTGATGGCTCGCAAGCCCCAGTCATAGTGGTCCTGTGGCACACAGACAGAGAGAGATGCTGGAGAAATGGTACATGGGGAATTTAGAGCAGCATAAAACATAAGACAAAACAATAAACAAGCAATACAATATTCTCACTTTTGTAATTATTTTACTTAAATTGACTGCATGTCAGTATGTCTGTTTCACCGTATATATCTCACATAGAATTGCACATAAGGACGCATTACAGTGTCTAAGCACATTCAAGTCTAAACACAAATGACCCCATTAATGTATTTTATCTAGCTGCATAGTCTTGCCTCTAAGGTATGTTTTGGCAAATTGGATTTCTTCCATTTTATATTTTACAGTCTTATTACAGTCTTATTTGACATGTTTCTTACTGTGTATTAAAGCCAAAACAGACTTGTAGTCTACCTAAACATACTCATGTTGATGAAATCAGTATTATTAGGTAAAGAGACATGTGTATTACAACATAAGCTGAACAGTCACCTATGTATGAAGTAGATGATAGTAGTCAATAACATAGTAATATCATGTCAATACAGTAATCAATAACAAAGTAATATCATGTCAAGATGGTAGTCTAGTAGTAGTTTAACATTATAGGCACATTATGGGAAGTAAGAAATCTGCAGAGTAGCCTACACTATCCAACAACAACCATGAAATCTGCAGAATATCTGCATTATGGGAAGTAAGGAGAGTAGTCTACACTCCTACAGAATAAGAACAGGAGATGACACCTGCGTTTGCAGGGGGGAGTGAAACAGAAGTTTGTGGAATCTTTTTAACATCCGGAAAAACAAGATGCAGGTTCACAACAACTCAGACTTGAAAATGGGGTGATTGTGAAGGGATTCATGTACTGAGCACCTACTCATTTCCGTATGGCTGCACCTGTGTTTGTGTGCAGCATTGAGTGGTAATTAGTGAGAGGCTTTAGCCCAGTAGGCTAAATAAATAAGTATACATTTGACTGGGCCAGTAATGCTGTATTATTATGGCATGTTGTGTGTCATACAAATTGGATCCCTTCAACACTAGCACAAGAACACCAATCAACAGTAAAATATGACTGGAAACTAACTACAGAACTCCAAGGTTATATAACTTTGGAAGAGACAAGGCAACGACACTCTTCTAAGCAAACTTATGGTTATGTTTCATAACCCTGTGATCAAAAATATTACTGCTGAGATGGAGATCGCCCCCCCCCACCATCTGTCATCACCGGGCTGTTGGAGAGGCAGTAAATCCTGTGACTGGTCCAGACCACTGGAGTTACACATCAGCCATTAAGATTATTTAATGTTCCAACGCTCAATTAAAATCCCTTTTGAACAACGCCGTGGAAAGAACCGGAGCGATTAAATGGAGATGTTGGCCCACATTAGCCATTAGCTTCTGACATACACTAGACAGAGAGAGAGAGAGCGTGAGAGAGAGGGTTGTGCTGCTTTCTGGTGCGATGGCCATCACCACAGGTAATGGAGTGGGGACCTGTTTGGACAGCAACTCCTTGCAGAGCTGGTACAGCGTGATGAATTTCCTGGCCAGGAGGCGCGCCTCCATGAAGCCCTCAGCTACCAGCATGATCTCACAGATGAGCTCGAAGTCAGGTACCACCATGGCACATGGCCTGAAGGAAGGAACAGGTCCAGACACATCATAAACAACTCCACAGAGCAAAGAAAAGCTCTGAACACAAAAGCAAAGTCAAAGGACACAAGTACTTCAACATTATAGACTGGGATTGATCATTACATCTAAAATGGATGAACTGTATCTCAAAGTAACTCAATACTTGCTCTAACTGTGCCAGGATGTGTTAAGCCAGGGATCTTAATTTAAAAATCACGGCTGAAATATAAGGTCATTGCAAATACAGACATTCAAGATATTTCATTCAGCCCAGCTTTTTGAAGTTTTTATATTTGAAATTAAACATCTATCTCTAGAGAATTACCTCAAAGTATACTCAGATTCATGTCGATAAAACAAACTGCACATTGCTAACGTTCCTTATGAATGTATTACATCAATATTATGATAACATCTTATATAAAATGTATTCTCAATTCATAGCTAGCTAGTGCCAGTGAATTGTTTTTGAAGAGATTTTCTGCTTAAACATTTATGCTAGAATGGAATTGTACAGTAGCATTAGAAGTTAAAATTTCAACAGTGGTGAGTAATGACGGTAGTGTTAAGGCCTCCACACACCGGCTCCGACAGAGCGCAGAGCACTACGCTTCCAACATTCCATTCCATTGTTTTCAATACAGCCCTGCACACCAGCGCCAAACTCTGCTGCCGCTGGCTGTTGATTGCGATTCAAGTTCAGTTTGTTGGAGCCGTTCATTAAAATACATTGGTGATTCCACAGGCTACTATGCTATGTTCGCTGCCTGCAGTGCGCCATCGATGTGCAGAGGCAAACAAAATTGTTCAAAGAAAAAGTGCTCCGCAATAATGCTGGAGCCGACCACTGGAAACAGAGAGGCAGTGGGAGTACCAGCTGAGGCAGTAACGTCAGTGGAGGGAGAGCCAAACAAAGTCGTAAAAGCAGCAGGAGCAGAGGAACTCCTGAGACGGCACTCTGGTGCTCCACAACCCGCTTGGCAGTGCTGCTTGGAGAACGGCAGCCTGCGGGTGGGCGGGTTGGTTGGGTGCGTGGGTGACTCACCTAAACAGGGCCTTGAGGTTCTCCGGAAGCTCGGTTCTGCCAGCATAGCCCGGGTTCATGGTGATGAAGATCCCCACTGAGGGGGTCAGGCTCACCTCCTCACCCATGAAATTGAAGCGCTGCTTCTTGTCTCTAATGGCGTCCTGGATGCTTTTGACCTGGTGGGAAAAATCACAGGCAATCAATGCAGCCAATACAGCCAATGTCAGTGCAACTACTGGCCTGCTAAAATAACCCAGTGCCACCTGATTAAAGGCTATTGATTCTTAATGTACATTTTAATGAGCCACTGCTGTTACATATTCAGTGAAACTTCATGAGTTCAATGGAAGTACAAATGTATGCATAAAATACATATTAAAGCTTCTGACAGATAACCTCTATTAATGCTAAAGTGCTTTGTCTCATAAGCATAATGAATTATTAACAGTCAACATTAATATACTATACTGATATATTTGGGGAATCGCTAAACGCCCTGTGTGGATTAGAGCTCGAGCTGAACTATGAACTAGATCTTTTTTCTTAAATGCCACCGCCGGTTACAGGACAGCTTCCACACTTCCTCTGTGGCGTCTGAAAAGCGTGGCTACACTTGGGTGCGTTCCTTTTCCCTGCTGTCTGAGGGAGGAAGGAAGATGCAGGGGCTCCTGGCGAGTGAGTCAATGCCTTTACATACCCACAGACCATCGCCCACTGCAAACCTCACAGCAGAAAGATAAGGCATTGTGCAGCTCAGGTTATCAAAACATTCTGTGTTTGCCATTTTTTTCTTTCCTGCCAAAAATGCAAATAAACTAAACCACAAGCTTTTCACACCCACTTCTGGGGACACTACAGAACCATCCTACTGTAAGATAAACAAGAGGTGTACAACATATTGCATACTGCATGCAAGGCTTGTGACAAGAAACTGATAGAAAGAAGATATGAGGCAGCAGTCCCTCTCTCTCTCTCCCTCTCCCTCTCTCTCTCGCTCTCTTTCTCTCCCTCCGTGTCCTGCAGTGAACTAAGAGTCTGGGGCTACAACTGCAGCGTCCATGAATTTTACATTCTTTCTTAAAGCATAACAACTCTTCTATGGTGAAGGAGGGGGGTGATGGAGGTTGAACTTCATGGCCGAGGAAGACACACTGGATTAGTCCATCATTCAGCTAGCAAAGAAATAAGAGTTTGAGAGGAAGACGGGCAAAAACAGAGCTGGTGTAAGTGAGAGAACTACAGCATAGTAAAATATTACCCATCTTACAACTATTTGTTTGTTTATTTGTAGTAATAATGCATAAATCATTTTGTGCTTTGCAGCAGATCTCAGCCTAGATTGCACTGCCATTTTGTGTGTGTGGTGGTGGAGAGAGAGGAGTGTTAAGCGAGACGGCAGAAGACAGCTAATTTGTCTCAATATTGATATGTCTGAAGTCCCTTCTGTTGGGGGTTTTGCTTAACCTAATGGAAAATTGATCCTACCTGTGTTTAGCCAAAAGATTTCAATGGACTGCATCCCTATCATCATGTGGGCCATTCTGCCAAATGAAAATGGATTAGCAAGCAGTTTTTCAGCAGATGCTTAGTCTCTATTCTTCAGTTTTTTTCTTTCTGTATCTGTTCTTTTTGAAGGAGAGAGGTGAGGCTGGGGTGATGAAAGACAAGTAGAGCAGATCTGTTGGAAACTTTGCCTTGAAACAATTCTGATGGGGCCTTTGTGAGTTTTGGGCCTTTTTTGTGTGAAGTCACTGCTTTCCAGGCAACACTACAAAAGGAGGAGAGTTCATTATTCATCAGAGACCCGGCCCTCACCGCACTGATGCCTAAGGAAGCTCAAGGTACAGAGTGTCTGGCTGCTAAAGGCTCCTTTGGTTTGCTAGATTAATATTCCTAAGCTTTAGGACTCCTCCTGCCCACTGAAAAGAGACAGACAAGGAAACAGCGAGAGGGATAGAAAAAGAGAGTAAGATAGAGATTTTGAGAGAACAGAGAAAGAGAGACAGAGAGAGAGAGGGTGAGAAAAAGAGTGAGAAAGAGAGCTCAGTTGAGTCAAGCCAGTATGGAGTCGAGCAGCGGATGCATATGTGCAAAAGTCAGTGCATAGATAAACATTTATCCTGTCGGAGGGGGCGATATGTGGTTAAATAAATAAACAAACAGACAAATAAATACTGAAAACCCTCGGGGGATTTTCAGTTTCATAATCATCAGCACCATCACTGACATAATTACGCCTTCCTTGCCAAAAGCACAGTGCAACTGACTAAGATTGCACTGCCTGGGAAGCGCAGTGACAGATCTGCGCAGGAGTTTTTAAGACTCCTGTCAGTGTTTCAATGATAGCCTCTTAGTGACGCTCACCATCTGAGGAGTGAATCATGAGACAAGCTATAGGGGACAGGGAAAATCTGTTATACTGCAGACTCGCTTCTGGTAAGCAGCTTGACAATGGCCTTCATTATGCAGAAATGGTATATGATGTTCTGTAGACAAAATGAAAGGGGCTGCTTGGTTGATATTATCATTTTTACCTTGCAAATGGTCAGTGGAAGAAACTTAATTCAGCACAATTTCTGCACCTAGCTGTACACAGTACAGAATTTTCTAGTGGCTGTTAAAGGTGAAATAATAATTTATTTAAATGTTTTCTGTTGTCTGGATTCATAAATTTAACTCTTTAGTTGTGTGTAAGCCACAGACATATATGGCATTACCATTTGACTTCAGTCTAGCCCTGCTGCCTTCAACACTGCAGCCTGGGTTTTAGGAAAGCATATATAAAATTAAATCCTAAAGCATATATAATGAAATGTCAGTTCGCACAAAAAGTTCTTGAGTCCAAAGTACAGTTCTTAAAGTAAACTTCATGCGCAGCACTTGGATAATGTCTGTTTTTTTGTTTGTTTGTTTATTTGTTTAAAATCCATCCAGACTTTATGGCACATTAAGTTGAAACTTTCTTCTTCCCTCATTCTGTTTGTGTATCTTTCTCTATCTCTTTTTTCTCTACACCTCTCTCTCTCGCTTTCTCTCTCTCTCTCACTTTTTTTTCTGTGTGTGGGAGTGTGTGTCACAAATCCCCTGCCTATAAAAACACCCTCTCGGCTCGGCAGGCACGGGATGCGGCTGCCCTCTCATCAGCGCGGCGGCGCCCCTATCAGCCTCACCTGCACGGCTACCACAGACAGCACCTCCACCGATATCCGGTTGAACTCGTCAAAGCAGCCCCAAGCGCCTGTCTGTGCCAGCCCTTTGTAGATGTTACCACAGGACTGAGAACCAGAGAACAGAGAGAGAGAGAGAGAGGAGTGAAGAGAGAGGGAGGGGTGGGAGGGAAGGGGTGATGAGTGGAGAGAGATAGAGAGGGAGAGAGTGTCAGGGGAGCCAAAAAAAAAAGAAAACAGAAGGTAATGAGTCATGCTTCTGTCACTCCCATTTGGAATTCCAGAACAAACCTTGAGGTGACTGGCACACATGGTATCAGTCCTGGACAGCCTTACTGCTATTCAACATGGCTGCACTAAACACTGAGAAGATACACAGCCTAGCTGGAGCTACAAGCCCCTTTTGAGAGCGCGCATTAACTGTCAGCGGTGTCATCTAAATGTGCTTTTCTTTAAACATTAGCGCATTTGGCAGCCATAGCATCATATTTCTAGAAAGAGTAGTCTTTTGGAGTTGTCAGTGAAACTGCTGCTTCAGACAGGATTGAAGTATTAGGGTGTTTATACCCAGAGCACAGCATTGAGCCAATGTCTCCTGTCTTTCGTATCTTATACCAGCAGACATTTTTCACAACTGCTTTGGAAATACACACTGGCTAACTTCCACCTGGACCAGCATCATGGTCATTGTGGTGTAACGCCACATGACTGATTCGTTCTGCTACTTTTTATAAAAGATATATGATTAGATTGTCTTCTGTTCTCTGACTGTTCAGGACTCTTTAGCTTATCTATGCCTTGCTGTCTGGCTCTAGGTCCACAGCATACAACACCAAACACCTTCCCTGTGATCTCAGCTATAGCGCAGGCTATGCTACGCTACGCTACGCTACACTCTTCATGCTCCTGTGCCAGAGGCATCAGTGATTGAAGGCACTGCATGAATTCACAAATTACACACAGCATAAATGTGTGTGGGTGTGTATGTGTGTGTGTGGTGTGTGCGCGTGTGTGGTGCGCGCATGTGTGCCTGCATGAGTTGTGTGACTTGAGCGTGTTTGGCATTGACTGTGTGAGCGGGCATACATGTCAAAGCTTTCTGTACCTACTCCAACTCTCCCTCTTCATGCCCCTCCTATCCCCCCCCACACACGCACACACACACACACACATGCACACACACTTTATCACTCTGTCCATCTCCTTTTTCCCTCTCTCTCACTGTCTCTCTCTGCCGCAGTGAAGTGCCACAGTGCCTAATGATGCTGCTGGATCAGTGCTCAGGTACAAGGCGGATGAGAAGATTTCTGTTGCGTCTCTATTGACCACTGCATTATACACCTCTTTTATTATACCTCCCCCCCGCCCCACACACACACACACACACACACACCAATCCCCATCCTCCTGCTTCAGAATAAACTGAAAGACAAGACAGTGGGGAGGAATGGCGAGGAGCCGAGGCGGTGTACAGACATGGCTTGGGAGGTGAGTAAACAGAGGCACCAGAGCCTAACTAATCTGTGCACCACACTGCACAGGACTGGGGTGGGGCTGGAGTGGGGGGTGGTGGTGGAGGCGGGCGCTCGACGCCGGGGCCGGCTTCACACAGCTTAATACCCGGCTCACGCAATGACTGACAGCCGGCGAGAGTGAACGCGAACAAACTAAAGGAAGCGTGCGTGCGTGCGTGTGTGTGTGAGTGTGTGTGTGTGTGTGTGAGGGCCATTGCTGGTACCGCAGGCACGTTCGGGAGACGGGCCAAGTTGTTATTTCTTTTTTTTTCCTTCTTTTCTTTCTTCTTCTTTCTCTCTCCCTGGCTGGGCAGAGAAAAGCTTACGCTGCAGTGCACTGCTGTGATACAGTAGGATGTCCCTGTGACTTCCGTCTCATGTCGATCACACCCGTGCATCTGTGCGTGTGTGTGGTGTGTGTGTGTGTGTGTGTGTGTGTATTTCATGTGTTGACTGGCAGCTAGAAGCGGATATGTTTTCCCTGACTGTGACTTATTGTGTATAAGCACCTTAGTCACTGCAAGAGAAGTCACATCCCCCTGTAATAAGGTGTGATGACTATATTATCTCATTACTGTGGCTTGAGTGGCTTGAGACAGAATTGCCCCTCAATAGAGCTCAGGTTGCCACAGATATTGTCTAGTACTAGTCTTTCATTACTCTATGTTGGGCTTCAAAGAAAAAGAAAAAGAAATCTAAAAGAGTGGAGAAAAAGAGTCGATTTTCAGTCCCTTTTTAATTTTGTAGTTTATATTAAAGCTATCATTACATTAGGGTGGAAGGCATGAAGGATGAAAGATTGAATGTCAGTGCTGTGAATATTAATCCATCTGCTTTTTATCTGAGTTTTATCAGAATTTGAATTTTAATACTGATAACATTGGGTTATGTGGTGTTTCCTGACTTCCTCTTTCATGTTGGAAAAGACAAAAAACATCCAATTTGGTGCTGCGGATGTGTGCTTCACAAACACATATATTATTTAGTTTCTTTTACCAACTGAAATGGCAAACCTTGTAGTCCATTTGCTCAGAGCAGTTAAATACATAGACCATGATGCCGAGCGCCCGGCCCAAGTCCTTGGTGGTTTCAGTCTTCCCAGTGCCAGCGGGCCCGGCTGGGGCCCCACTCATAGTCAGGTGGAGGGACTGCGTTAGGGTGATGTAGCATCTGAGGGCCAGATGACACATAGACAAACACATACTCACACACAACACACATACACACACACACACACACAGAGACAGACAAGACACAATGATTAGTGATTTAAAATGCTCACAGACACACACACACACACACACACACCACACACACACACACATTCACACTCACCACCAAGCATTCAAACACAAACACACAGTGGAACGTTGGAGCAATGTTGCTGAGCATTGCTTTTAAGCCTCAGATACTAGGCAATATTTCTTCAGGCTCCGTTTAATCATCAGCATATTATCACAATCCTTAGACCAAAACACAAAAAACTGCTTATGTGGTAGCCCTGTCTCATCCTGTGCTGATCATTCTGAGGGTTGTTTAAAGATATGATGGAGAATATTTTTGCAACATACAAAGCATTGAAAGAAGCCGTCTGTGATCAGGCAAAACAAAATAAAAAAAACGAATTTTCAAGGATTTCTTCACAAAATGAACCACCGAATGAGGAGAGTGACTCAGCTCATTCCATATCTGTTGTGTAAAAAGAAGACGAGGATTCTGGAGACTTTGAAAGAAGCGCACCTGGGCCCACCTGTTCCATTGGAATGTCTTCTGTTCCATGTGAACATTTTCTTTTTTTCTTTTGAATAAAAAACAAAAACACTTTCCGTTCCACGTCTGGAGAGGAGCCAGCGGGGTGACATTGTCAGCCTCCGACAACAGAAAAAGGGACGTGGCTTACCATATGCTTGGAGAGCTCCGCAGACATTGATTTAGCCATCAAAGCAGATTGCTCCTGCTTTGTTTTAGTTTCAAAGCAGCTCGGTCAGTTTGGGGTTTTAGCGGGGGTGGGGGGTGGGATGTTTTTTCTTCTTTTTTGTGGGTAAGTCTAAACAGCTTGCCAGAGTCTTGGCACCTGGCGCTTTTCTGTTCAGCACATATGGATTTTAAATGGCACCTAAACTTTTAACGGGAGGCTTTGCTTCAGGTCTGTGAAGTTGCAAGGAATTAAAAAAAACCAAGTCAAAACTTCACCTCGGCCACCATTAAAAAACAGTGCACAAGCAAACTCACCGGTCTGTCAGCGGGGTGATAACCAGACGAGGCGTGTTGCCAAGGTACTCGTAGGAGTAGAGGAACTGGGCATCACAGATGTTGGCGTAACAGTGCTTTTCCCTGTCGTCCCAGCGGTGCCTCAGCTGGGACAGCCACACAAAGGCCTGGGAATTCTCCACCTTGAGAGGGTCAGGGAACACAAGACAAGCATCGGACCTGCCCGTCTTGACACGCTCTCTAAACACAATGCTCTTTTTGTCAAATGTTGGCTTTTTAATACCAGTGGGATTTTAGGCGATTCTTACCACAGACTAAAAAGATTTAAAATGTCAGTGGCACCAGATGGGATTTATTAACAGAAGGATTTATGGAGACTCTTGGATCATAATAATAACTATGCAAATGTTTCCTTTTTATCATTCAAACAAAACTCTCATCAGACGACTGAACAAGTGTCAAAAGACAGTGCCATATGGTCATAAACGAAGTCGGCGTCGAACCAGACAGCGACGAGCCAGACATCGTTTTGTTGCATTTTACAGTCTTTGTGTGGCCCACCACAGACTTCAGACAACAGAACATTACTCCAAATCAGTAGGTCACCGCCGGTGGCCTACCTTCTGAGTGATGATCTTGGCCACCACATCCCTGGCATGGACGTCGATGGTGCAGATGGTCATGACCTTCTGACGGTCCCCTGGCGTGAGCTGGCCAATAAGCAGGGTGATGAGTGCATTGAGCTGGCCCACCTGCTTCTTGTAGTACTCCTTCATGGCATTCTCATAGCCCTCCTCGAGGCGGGCAAACGCCATGGCCACGTCCACGGTCCACCAGATTTGGGTGCAAGTGAGAGCCACCTAGAGAGGTTAACATGAAGCAAATAATGGTACGTTAGATGGACCAGTGTCAGGAGTTTGAAATTTACATGCAGGATGACCATCTCTAAAGCGACAGCAGCTCCTCACAAGCATGAATAGTTCACATGGGAAACTCTACACAAAGCAGTTGATTATTTTCTGCTCCTCCTGCATATATCATGTTCCTTCCTCCACCTCAGCTCCACCCGTCTCCATCTGCCAAGGCGGAGAGATGCTCTTGCACACACAGGTTAATATTCCTGTCTTATTTTGCGCAGATGCACCAACATTAGCTGCACCAGTCATGCAGTGTTGTTACTGAAGTGGTGGCTGCTGCATCTAACAGCAACACTCTAGTCCGTCAAGACCACTCATCCAACCATGAACTTCGTTAATAAAACTCATGAATGCCTGAGAGTCCTTCAGTCTAAACTTCAGTTTGCAGTCTATAGGGTGTGGGAGGTATAAGCCATTGTAACTGTCATTTCTGTATGCCTGAACAGGTTGGTGAGTGATGTTAACATATGCTATCTATATGCTATCTAATAGGGTTTCTCAGTGGGTGCCAAGATTCTCATCCAAGGGGGCTCATATTTTGAATTTGCAGAAAACAACCGCAGATCTGTTCAAATACGTAACTTAGCACTGGTAGTATTAATTATTATGATTATTATATAGTAACAGCTATGCTAAATGTTTAAGTGTTTTTTAAGTGTTATTTTAAAACATGAAAGAAATCTCATGTGGCGGCATGGTATAAATATAAGACGCAGTGAAGCAAAGAATTTAACTTAGACATGCTGTGGATGAAATATGTTGCTTAGGGGTGCCCAGAGCTCTGAGCCACTGGTCTATAACACATAAACACACACACGCTGTCTCTTAGTTTATCCTTAGTCTCTTCTAACAGATGGTGCATTCACTGATGGTTTTAGATTTGGCATGTAAATATACAACAAATGAGCTGTATATTTCCTTACACAGAACATAAGCAGCTTCTGCTTTAGAAATACAGACACACACACTCACACACACACACACACACACACACAAATGCACACTCACACACAGACACAGACACAGACAAATATATACACACACACTCAAATGTACACATACACACACACATACACCAACCAAATACACACCTCACAAGCATGTCACAGAATTCACTTACTGCACAGACTGATACACAAACACACAGGCAAATAAATGGACCCAAAAAAACACAAGCGCAAATACACACACACACACACACACACACACACACACACACACACACACACACAAACATCTAAAACTATCAAGGTGTACTGAAGTAGTAAAGCAAAGGCGCACCAGCAGATGCCCACTGGGTTTAGCACTTGAAAACAGCGCTGGAGGCCGGATTAGCACAGCTTGCCTGGTGAGTGCGGTTAGTGACAGAGAGGCTTTGGCACTCCGCCGCGGCCTCGTACCTGAGCGGGGTAGTCAAACAGCCACTGCTCCCTGGGCTTATCCTCGTAGGCCATCACGGCCTCGCTCATCTCGTGGCGCACGGTGTGCCGCATAGCGTCCAGCACGCGGTTCAACCACACCTCCACCTGACAACAGATTATCATCCAATTGCAATTACTTTCCATTCCACTTCATGGTGGTTGCAGACAGTGGCACTGTGAAATATGAACATTGGGTCAGGGAGATTTACAAGCACTGAAACACCCAGAGCCAGTACACTGAAAGTAAAGTTATCAGGAAAAATACATTTATTACATTAGGTTGTAGAGCAGGTACAGAAGAAAAAGAAATATAATATCAATTATGAAACTATCAATAGATATTCCATATTATTTCCTCCCATTACTCTGAGTAGAAGCAGTTGAAGATATGAATAAGGCCATGAGCAATATTTAAATCTATAAATCTAGTGCAATGTATTTTAAAGATGCATTGATGTATAAAAGTGAAATATTAGGTCTAGTAAGGAGAGAAGTAGTCACAGTGAGTCTTAATAGTTCTCAAAGGAATTACCTCGGCAGTATAGAAAAAAAGGGATATTATCTGAAGGAACACATTGGAACGTTAAAACTCTATTTGCAGCCTGTAGCATTATCTCGACAGCAATACAGTGTGGGCCAATTACAGGCTGACTAATTAATGCTCCAAACAACTTTGTGCTGAAATCCTCCCCGCAATACACGCTTCCACTGCCAAAAATCATGTGCCGTCGAGGGATCGAGAGGGATGCGAGCTCTCATTTCACAGGCCGAGCAACACTCCAGCTGATTTCACTGATTAAACTCACGAAGTGGTGTTCGGTGCAGTGAGCTTACCAGCCAAGAGGTTAACTATATGGCTGAGGATGTGCTGTAGTCCAGAGGTGAAGCGCACACACACACACACACACACACACACACACACACACACACAAATACACACATACTTGGCTAAAGTAAAGAAAATTCTTTTCAGAGGTGGATGGTCTACACTCTGGAGATGGTTAGTTTATAATTCAGAGGTATTGTGCTGTATACGGTAATCTCAGGTGAAGTGGAGTAAATAAACAAACATCACAAAAACAAATAGAATTTTATGTTCCGAGAAGATGTTGAGTACACACACACACACACACACACACACACACTATATAGAATGTGTGCGAGTGTGTGTGTGTGTGTGTGTATGTGTGTGTAGAGGGGAGGAGGGATTGAAGGTTAATGCAAGTCTGCAGTCTGCTGCTAAAGTTGATCAGGAACTGGATAAAGGTACCTGGCCGGTGCAGTCACAAGGCTGGCTGAAAGGTACGCTCTCGTCCTCCTTGCTGAACATTCCCAGAGCCGATTTGGAAGGCTTCCCTTCGGCATCGGAGTCAAACCTCAGCTTAGCTACGTTGTCAAACAGTTTGGACAGGTGCCTTTGGACCTGAGAGGAAGATGAGTTTTCAAAAAGTTTCTGTTTTACCTATTAATCCATTTTTCAGTTACTGCAGCCATGTACCTTGAGCTGGATGTGCGTAGACACATAGAGACTGCTGCAATCACTTACAAACAGAAAGCAACAGTACCCCCTATTGGCCACCAAAACAAAGACAGGAGACGTGCCTAAATATCATAAGTATGTTCACAGAACACAGTGTTCCATGCCAGGCATTACTATTAATCTTGTGAGGGCGTGAGGGAGTGCTGAAGCTGCAGGCAAAGGCTCTATGCCTGTCAACACATGTGTTCTACCTCATAAAAGACACAGTTCTGGCCAAAACAACTGCGTAGTCCTCAGCAGTCTTAGGAAAGTCATGATATACACCAGAGCTGACATTATATTTCATGGTGTTCATGTCAAAGATATTTGTCAAATGCCACATATCAGGCATGGACAGAACAGATGATTTCATTAAATCACACAGATATGCGATTATGTCATCAAATTAAAGTCCAGCAGGACTACTTTTACGTCAGGAAGAAGTGAGGTGGGTTAGATAATATTTTACTAATACTGGGATGAAGAAGGCTTTTCTTTCTTATCTGATCCAGTAATCCACTAATGGTCAGTGGCTTGTGTGTGTGAGTGTATGTGTGTGTGTGTGTGTGTGTGTGTGTGTGTGTGCAGTACCTGGTGGGGGTCTGTGCCATTAGACAGGATGTCCAGCAGGTCTGCAGAAGAGATGAAGTAGAAGCGGGGGAAGGCCAGTCGCTTGGTGTCCAGGTACTCTGCCAGAGCCTTCTCACACAAGGCCAATCTGTCATGGCCAGAGTCAAAGGGCCCGGGCAATTATGTGAACAACCCCCCCCCCCCGCCCACACACACACACACACACACACACACACACACACAGACATAAACACACACACACATGCATGTATACACACACACACAAACATACACATACACACAGATAAAAAAATTTATGAAAACGAATTGCACCGATGGAAACTGTATGTGTATGTGTATGTGTATGTGTGTGTGTGTGTGTGTGTGTGTGTGTGTGTGTGTGTGTGTGTGTGAGAGACAGAGAACAGGGCCATGAGCACAAACATGTACTTATAACACAAATGCACAGACACACACACTTATATATACACACACACAGAGATAAAAAACAGTGAGAAAATGAAAGGAACCTGAGATAGTTGTGTGTGTGTGTGTGCATGCAGTTTGTCCCATATCTCTGTGCGGGCATAAGTATGTGTTTGCGCTCGTGGGCCTGCTCGTTCTCGTGGGTGTCGACAACAACGCAAAACAGGAAATATGCACTTCTCTGTGAGCGTCAGCTCTAGGGACAGAAAACTGTGAGATTAGAGTCTCATATTTCAGCAGCCTACATTGCAGTGTTTACCCACAGTGCAGTGGAAATCAGGACACCCAACCCCCCCCCCCCAAAAAAAAAATCTAAGTAACCCACCTGCTCTGAATGTCCTCCAGCTTGTTGTACAGTCCCGGTTTGTTGGTGGCCTCGATGATATTTGGGGTTTTGTGAGTCTCGTCCGCCAGTTGTTTGAAATCAGTGTCGATGCCCTCGAAGCGGCTGGAGTCCTGAGGAAATCAGAGGCAAATGAGCACGGGGCCCTCGTTGTCCAGCTGAAAGAACTTGCGCCGATGTTAATTAGCAAACATCTGTGTTTAACGGCACTGTAATGGTACGTACGACACTAACGTGATCTTAATGCTGCTGCTATATGCTGGAGGCTTTACTGGATAATTTCACTTGTGATTAAAAGCATATGGGCTACATATGTTACTAAAAGGACAAACTCATTTATTCTCCAAGACAATCTACTTAGACGTACTTAGATTTTCTGCACTGTATCACAACAGTGGTCTGTTAGTAAGTTTTATTTGGAAGCATTTTTGATATGATAGCTCATTGTTAGCTCATTGTCAGATCATTGTTTCTTAATTATATCTTGGACATTGTAAGTTGGAAAGAGTCAAACCTCGGGCAGCTGTGAGCGAATGTCGTCAGAGCCGATGAAGATGCTCTCCAGGTGCGCCCAGGTCCTCTGCACCTCGAACCAGATGGAGATGACAGCATCGGCGGTGGAGAGTCGCCGCTGCCAGGATGACACCTCCTCCAGGAAGTGGGCGATGTGCTTGGACGAAAGCATGTTCTGCAGCTGCACCTGGTTGTCCTCCAGAGTCTCGATCAGCTCCTCGTCCGAGCGCACCAGCGGCACGCCAGTGCGGGCGTGCGGGTCGTAGGCGAAAGCCAGGCCCGTCCAGGTGGTGTCCAGCTCCATCAGCACCTTCTCCATGGCCATCTCCTTGACCGCCCGGTCCACGATGCCGCGCACCTCGTCCTCGAAGCGGTGTAGCTCTAGCCGCAGCAGGTCGGCCAGCGTGGTGCCCTCGTCCATGGCGAAGCGGACGCCTGTTGCGGCCATGAGCTGGTGCCAGTGGCGCGGCCGGATAGCTGGGTTCTGGAGCTCGGCCACGGCCCGGAGCGAGGTCAACGTGTTCTTCAGCGTGGCGTCCAGCCCTAAGAAGGCGTCCCAGGCTCGGGCCTCCTTATCCAGGCCTCGCAGCTCCTTGCTCAGCCGCTTGCACTCCAGGTCCATGTCGTCCACGTTGATGTTCCTCCAGCGCGTCGTCCTCCAGGCGTCCAGACTGGACTGGACCACAGACGCCAGGTCCCACAGCTCCTTGAGCAGGACCACCTCACGGCGGCACTGACGCAGCTGCTTGTAGTCAGAGATGTTCACCTCGAAGAGGCTGGCCGACTCCACTAAAGTGGCCATGGTAGACTCCTTCTCCAGGATCTGCCTGTGGGCAACGTCTAACATCTGATAGGGATTCTCAGAGTCAAATCTGTTGGATATGGACAGAGATGAGCTCAATATACAATATAATGTACTAGCAATGTGTCACACAGGATTTATCCTTATTTGTCCCATATAAAAATGAGGATATTTTTGTCTGTGTTCTATAAAAAACACACGCAGATATGTTCAACCAAGCCCCCCTCCTTCTTTCTCTATCTATCTGACGATGTAAGAATGGATCTCTGTATGTAAGTATGTCTATATCTACCTACCTACCTACCTCTCTCTCTCTCTCTCTATCCATCTGTCTATCTATCTATCTATCTATCTATCTATCTATCTATCTATCTATCTATCTATCTATCTATCGCCATCTACTCATTGAGGGCTACATAATGGAAACAGCATTTGTACAGTATAAAACATTTTTAGTGAAAAAAAATCTAGAAAAAAAGAGCATCTTGGGATCACCAAGTGAAAAAAGTGACTCCCTTGTTAGTAGATCTATTCAAAATGCATACCAGGAAAAAGGCTTTTTATGTCATTTAACCAGTGATTTAAACTAGAGAGTTACTAAATGTATTAGGACTTTACTTCAGAATCATGTTTTATGGTCAGATGGTATTAAAATTTATTTTGACTCATGGTGGGTTAAGCGTGTGCAAGAATTACCATACAGAAAATAGCCCCCTGCCTTCTGAGAGTTATGGTGATGGGTCTGTTCTGGGTTGTTTTAATTCCAAAGGCTCTAAGAATCACACTGGGCTAGATGCCATCATGACCTCCATGAAATACTTGACCATTTTGAATCAAAATCTGTCTGTCGCTCTGAAAACAACAAGTTGCTCATGCTTGGCTCCTCCAAGGTCATGAAATCAAAACACAAGTTAATGTAAACAAAAACAAGGCTTACTGATCACAAAATCAAGCCTCCACTATGGTTTTCTCCGTCGCCTGATCGTAGAGGTATAGTAAACCAATGGACTGAGCTAAAGAGGAGTAAACACTAGAGAGGACCATAGGAATATGGACAATGTGGATAGATTTGTGAATAAGAAGGGTCTCAAATCCATTTATTGTATTGTGTGAGATGGCTAAACCTTACCCTACAAAATCCAGGGGTGCCAATAATTGCGGCAAATGTCATTTTTGTACAAAATTATTTATTTCTTTAAAATGCACTGTTCTTTGTCAAAACAAATTTGCTTCTCATCTAGGTTGTATTTTACCTCAGTGTTTGCATTGTATGATTAAGGAAGATTTCTAATAGATGATTTTTTATAATAGGCTTCACATGTCACCAGTTGCGAGTGCCACCAGTTGTATGTATATGTACTGTATATGTGCTATTTTGGGTCTGTACCTGAAAGGTCCATTCTTACGAAAGTCCTCTCTGAATGTGTGCTGCTCTACATCGAAAGAGGTGCACTTGCGACGCAGACAGGCCACCTCGTTAGCCTGTAGGGGAGCCACGTGCTGCTTCACAACAACAGCCTGCTTCTTCAGGTTGGTCCACTTCTCTGGCAGCTCCTGGACAGATAGACAGGCTAATAAGAGATCATGCAGCGCTGATATTTTAATCAAACAGGAAATGTCAAAGATGTGGATAGAAAAGCAGTCAGGTTTCAGAAGTAAGGCAAACATTAAAGTTAAGTTAACTCAAAGTTCTGATGTTAGTATCCTAGTTGTGTGTGTAGGATTGTAGATTTTCGAAAAGTACACCCCAGTAGGCTACCATGAATTTCCACAAAAACAGATCATGTAGTATGTTTATACTGTTTCACATACTGAAGACAAATATGGCATCATACCTCAAGTTGTTTGTAGACCACCTCTGGCAGCTCCTGTTCATAGGTCTTCAGCAGGTCAATGGTGTGCTGCAGTGGTTCAAACATCTCGTCTGTACTGCTCTGCCTCTCCTTCACCGCCAACAGATGACCCATGACCTCCACCAGGCCACCG
Source organism: Tenualosa ilisha (assembly GCA_015244755.2). Classification (NCBI taxonomy): domain Eukaryota; kingdom Metazoa; phylum Chordata; class Actinopteri; order Clupeiformes; family Clupeidae; genus Tenualosa; species Tenualosa ilisha. Next base: position 626,601 of record PYXC01000543.1, read on the forward strand.
TAGTCGCCCTCCACCACACTCCTGCCAAGCCCAGCCTTGGTCATGTGAATGAAGTCTTCCAGGTCAGACAGACTAATAGCAGAAGACCAAAAGGGATTGGTTAGAGTGTATGCAAATACAAAAACAATAGTTGATGTCAGACTTTCTTTGAATTATGTATATGATACTGTGCAAGTAGTCTTAATGTTTATGTCTAAATCTAAATCTAAACTAAGTCTAAATATATTAGTCTACCAAATTCATTTGGCATTGTTTTTAAATTTACAAAAGAAATGAAATGCAATGATTAAAATTATTATTTTGACGAATGCCTCTGTTCCAAGAATTTTTGATTGTTGCTGTAGCGCCCCAACACCCCCCCCCCAAATGCATTATCAACTTGCAAATGTGACAAATACAACTTTAGTAACAGACAGATGTAACTCACGTAAGTGTAACTAAATGTAATGAATCACTACCTGTTTGTAACATGGTCGATTAGATGCTGCTTGAACATGAGACTCCACTTCTTGATGGTGTTGAGCAGGGCACTCTTGAAGGCGCGGGCATCCAGCCGCATCCAGCCATGGACCAGATGCACAGCCTCCAGCTGCAGCACCTCTCCATAGACACGCTCGTACGTGTCTACCTGCTCCCGGAACCCGTCCAGCATCGGGGGCGCCTCGGGAACGCCGTCCTCGGCATGCGCCTCAATCTCCTCGCCTGTGAGCACGTGGCCGTAGAGCAGGAACTGACGCAGGAACTCCTTGCGGTCGTCCACGTACAGGTAGGCGAAGCGCTCGTGGTTGTCACGCAGTTCGCAGCAGCGAGCTGTCACCGCCTGCACGCGCTCAGTGAGGAGCTGACGCATGTCTGCCAGGTCGGCCATGTCCTCCATATCTGCCTGTGGAGGGGGGCAGAGCGACAATATTACTATAAATGCTCTTAGAAACCCTATGATAACATGAATCTATGTTATGGCTATCCTATCAACATAAACAGAAATGGGTATGGGAGATGGGTAACAGTCTTGACAAATAGTGTGAACAACAGGATCTGTCCTTTCACAGTGTCGTACGCGCTACTATGAACATAAATTGAAGATGGCACCAGAAACAAAATGTGGCAAATTGCTGATGATGACTGTCTGTGACTGTAGACTGTAGATCTAGGAAAAGCTACACAGGAATCATCATTCCACATCTGGTTGAGTAGAGGCGTATCAATGATCTTTAGAGGGGAAAGAGGTCTCTGGCCTTGTTTGGCGAAAGAGGCCATACTAGAAGATTTCAGTAAACTGAGCTATTAAATCAAAGCCTCTCAAACCAAACAAAACGGCAAAAGGAAAACAAACATAAAAGGTCGGGTTACATTCAGTCCCACAGAGTGAGTCACACTTCGAGTGTTACTGAGTTTCTGAGGAAACTGATCACATCTTGCAGTTATGCAATGACCTCAAAGAGAGAAAACACTCTCGCCTAAATCAGGGTAAAATTTTAGAGAAAACAAACAACGCGGCAACGTTGTTCGAGCACGCGCTCTCTCGTCCCATGTATGGGTTTGTTCACATCAGCGCGTGGTAACATTGAGTGTCAAAGGCAAGAGATTTCTGCACTAACATCACCAGATAACTTTGGACAGTCTTCAAGATGCTGACGTCAGGTGGCCGAATACCTGAGCGCCAAGCCATCAGACTTTAATGGGTGCGTTCCAAAACAAAATAAAATGCCCGGGCCTGTCTGATTGCGCTCTGGCAAAGCACTGTCGACTGTGTTGCGCACACCTGGTAATGTGGGAAGGCGCTGTGTTCAGCCAGGCAAGGCACAAGGGAGGCGATCCGGTAGACATCGTTGACGAGGCCCTCCACCAGGTCGTAGAAGCCGTCCACGGCGCCAAACTCCAGGGAAGGTCGGAAGATCATATCGGGCGGCTGAAGGTCCAACTGGGCCTCAAACAAAGGAGCAAGTCCAGCTCTCTGGTCTGGTAGTAATAAGAAAAGACAGCGGTGTTTAGAGCAAATCATTTAAGACTATTTGCTTTTCTGCTATATTGGGTCTGAGTCAAGAGGAACATGCCAGTGTTATCCAGGAAGAACTTAAGGGAACTCTCAATGCTGTTGAAGAAACCATCGATGACCATTTCATCAATATAGTCCACATAGGCCTTCCATTCGGGGGACACAGGGTTGGCTTTGAATAGCTCCAGATTGTTCTGAAAGAGCATAGCCATATGTTATACACTACAGGTAATTCAAGAGTCAATTTTCTGATGTTATTAAGCTTGTCCCTTACTTGCTATATCACAGGAAATTTACACATGAATTTGTGTGATCATGAAAAAAAGACAAATACTGTATAATCTATTGATAATAATGTATAGCTTTTATCTTTAAACTAAGAGGATGTATATTATCATTCTTATTTCAAATTGGTTGTTCAAATGTACTTGCTGTTCTTGCAAAGTTAGTGTTTGCAGTTTGCTTATTGTTATAATAATGATGTCACTTTGGATAAAAGCATTATCTATCCATAGCAAGCAGACCTTATCCTTTATCCACAGTAAAATCCGTCCCTCACTGCAAACTCCTTCTGGAATTACCTGAACCAGGGCATGGATTTTGACTCCAGAGTCTTGTATGTGCCCATAGCATTTCTCCAATCGCTCCGCCCTGTCCTCAAGGTTCAGAAGGCTATCCCTCTTGCCCTCTCTCCTCTCAAAGATCGGCGTGACCCAGGTCTTCATGATGGCCTGGATCTCGTCTACATTGTCTTTGGTCCTCTGCAGGCTGCTCTCCAGCTCACGTACCATGTCTCGCACACGCTGGATGTACTCCCAGATCCCTAATTGGGTATGCAGGACAGACAGGCAGGAAGGAATTGAATACCTCTGACTATGATGAGGGTTGTTACACAGTCTGCCTTCACAGTTAATAGTTTGGGTTTCTTAATTAATGGCAACGATCTGATATTTGCTAATGAGAAGGTCATAGCTGATTATTTGATCATTGTGTACTGATTATTGGTAGATTGTACTTTTCAGAGAAACATTCAAATACAGGTGGTAGCAGAAAAATTAGAATGTGTGACAGCATACATCTCTGCAACAGTTTCAAGACTTTCCAACCATTTGTGGCTGCCACAACACTTTCTCAAGCTGCCAAAAAGATGCCACATGATGCAATTCTAGAGATTTCCACTGAGTTGAGGAAAGCTTTGGAATTTCAAACGTCAAGACACTATAATGTTTTATGTATGTTTTCCGAGGGTAAGGGCCTTGCTCAATATGGAGACTGTCAGAGTTACTCTAATGGGAATTATGAATCCAGACCAGCAAAGAGACAGCCAACAGTTACAGTGGATGGCATCAATGATTGAACATCTTGCACTGTGTGACATGAAACTAATGTAGACGGTGTGTTTGCAGAGTGAGTATATGGAAGAAAAGCGACAATGCCATCAAAACAACTACATGTACTATGAGACACAAGCTGAGTTTTCAGCCAACTCATTTGCATATTTTAAGTGTTTTTATGAAAATTTTGCTAAAATACATGTGATTCTGTGTGTGTTTCCAACCATTGTGGTTTGGAATTACATATAGACAATATTCTAATCATACACTAGGCTGTGAACAGCTGTGGGTTCAAAGGATGTAAGGGCAAATTACATGAGGAAACAGGATAAAATCCCAACAAATGCAATTTGATTGGGAGATGATTTAGGCCCCTCTCCCAAGCAAATCAATTTCTTATTCGCCCTCTAAGATTTTGCATCAAATCCAAATTTGCATTAAGAAGTTGGATGGAAACCCAACTGAGTAATGGCTGCTAAATGTCAGCTGTGATCTTGTAAGATACTGTAAAATGGACCAGATTTAAACATTAGCAACATTAACAATCATGCACATACACATGTAAAAAACACACAAACCCAAAACCAAAAAATGTATATATTCAAACAGAGCACACAGAAACATGGACATACACACACACACACAGACATACACACACACACACACACACACACAAATGAGCCATTCCCCACCCTTCCTGTTCCAGTTCATGGACTCCTCTGCCTCTCTCAACTGGACGTCTATCTCCCTCAGCTGATCCCGGACCAGCGGGAACTCGACCTCCAGAACGGTGCGCGTCACCTTGTTGTACCAGCCGGTCGTCAGCTCCAGGTTGGCCACGTACTGCCACAGGAGTTCCTTCCTGGAGTAGATGTCAGCAGCTGTGTCGGGGACCACCTCGGCCTGCTGCGCCTCCAGATACTTCACCTCCCTCAGCACAGAGACCAGCTGCAGGCCACACGCAAGCAGACTAATGAGGGCCATGCTTTAAAGGAGCTCAAAGCATCACACTTGATCAATACTACAGACAAAAGGGAAAGGTATTTATCAGACAGAGTTCTCCACCAGGCTCATAGCTTTTACAGTTGAGAAAACTGCTATAGTTTTAAGAGCAGCACATGGTTGTATGACACAAACCCATAACATAGTGGATGTCTGCTATTATGCTGGGATTAATAAAATATCTCTCTGTCTAGCCGTACAGTATACAAATGTTCAAAGTATACAAATAAACATATGCAAATAAACACATCAGCTCACACCAACTCAATCATTGTCCTTGGCTGGATGTACTGTATAAACATTGAACTGATTGAAAAAATAGATTTTTTTTTCTCTTGCCATAAATATCCCTAAAATACTGTCTGACTTGTCTCATGTGCTGTGGAGTTTTTAGGACTGAGTTTTACCAAGTCTGATTCATCAGATGTTATGACAGCAAATGTTTTACTCTGTGACAGCATATTAGGATGTGACATAATTTGTCATGGCATCATCATGTGAGGTGTCATAAAAATGATTAATAATAATATGACATGTTTATACAATTATGCATTGAATATCATGAACAATGCATTGGTCTTTAAACTACTAATAAAATAGTTCAAATAAAATGTATCTAAAAGTTTACCTACTTAAACAGTACAGGGCAATGCAGATTGTGGGAAAAATTCTCTATAATTCTATGACAGGCCAATGTAAAAATGCAAAAATGTAAAAGAAAAAAAATAAAAACACAAATGAATCACATATGATTCACATGTTAAATAAATATGGAGAAAATGGGACAGACAGTCTGCATTTGTGTCAACGTATGTGTGATAGATGATTTTCAGAATATATACGACGTGAAGAACATTTAATACCAGATGGGCCAGATTTGCTCATAAAGCATTGTGTTTAGCAAAGAGCACAGGTGAATCCTTCTCAATATTTCAGGATTTTTTTATTAACGTTTTTTTTTTTTAATACTCTCAGGATTAAGAATAGTGTTGAGGAAAAGGAAGTTTTTTTTTCTGAAAGACTGGTGTACAGTAATTTCTCAAATAGAAGCTGCATCATGTACAAACCTCAGATCAGTGTTTTATGTAAACTAAAAAAACAAAATCAGATCAGATCAAGTAGAATGATGAAAAGAAATGCAATCCTGTATATACCCATCACCCATGTAAAAAACCTCAAAGAAGAAGAAATTTCATCAGGAAATTACGGTACACATTTTGTCTTTTTCTGACATTTTGCATGAATACAATCATATCTTCCTTCACATTTGTTGGTACATTCATTCATCTGTTTGATTTTTTTTTCTGGGCTATTTTTATAGCTGGGATTTGAGATGAGGCCATCTGTTGCCTGTTTGTTACCTGGGGGCTGAAGTTAACAGAGATGAGTCTGGTGGCTTGGTCTCGGCAGATGAGAGGCTGACTCAGGTTGTACTGGGACTTCTCTCCCACAGACACAGTCCACTGATCATACAGCTGCATGCAGTACCTGAGAGGAGACACACACACATTAGACCACATTACAGAGACATTCACAGATCTCTACTGTTTCTGTGTCTGTGTGCCTCTGCCTGCTTTCTGTTCTGGGTTCAGTCTTCAGTGGTATGCTGTGAATAAAGTGGTCACATACGGTGATTTGTGGTCACACCAGTGGTTCAGCTGGTCACTAACAAAACTTTTTAATGGCAATGTTAGAATTCCACACAAACAGCTTATGTTACCAGCCTGCCAAAATAGTCTGTGATTTGTTTAAAATGGCACAGTGTGTACAAAAAAGACAGGGGGATCATTTCCAAGTTCATCCTCGCTATACTTTTTGCAACGTAGTAGCCACTGCAGTCTGATTTATTTCACCTGGCACGTCTTCTGAATGTTAAATGAAGAAACCTGCTGGGAGGGGAAGTGCAAAGCCTATTTTGATGACAAGGCTTGTTATGAAGTCTTGGCACCCTGATGGAGAAATGATTGTCAGAATAATCCACAGAATACATAACAGCCTACCAGACAGTGTATAATGTCTGTATGGATAACGGGTTTAGCGACTGCATGTGATTTTCCTGATTAAGATACAGGCTTTTGCCGAATTATTTAGTTCACTCAGCCTAATGTGAATGTTTGCTGGGCTCTCTTTTTAGCAGTGTTCATGTTTCAGCTCTTCAGGGCCTTGAAACACTTTCCAGAAAGGATGTATTTGGATTTATATTGGATTATTCTATATAACCAAAAAATAAATAAAATAAATTTGCCACAAATTGAATTTTGTTCTGCTGTTTTTTTATTATTATTATTATTATTTTTCTTCCTTCTGGGTTTAGGGTTAATTGCTGTTGTGCTGCTCCAGAGTCTGTGTTCAGGCAATCAAACAGTTCCACAGTACTCATAAATCACACGCCCCCATGTCAGGAAGGCAACTACTGGAGATGGTTCTAATTGGCCTAACTGCATTGCTGTGTGCAATAGCAGTGATTACCTGCTTCTAACAAGAGACCTCTCCTCCACATTACAGAGGAGCAGAGGAGAGAACACAGACCTACATCCCGAGGTTAAGTCATTTATTTTTAATCAGCAGACAAACACACACATACACACACAGATTTACACACACAGTCTAACAATGACCCCCCCCCCCCCCCCCAACACACACACACACACACACACACACACACAAATCCAGACACAATTTATTCTTTTAAAGGGAAAGCTGAACAGTAAACAGACAAAAAAAATCTCCGCCTTCCATCTGTGTTGTGCAATGCTCTGTGTTTTCTAACGGCATAATTCCCGGCGCGCAAATGAGCCAGCACCACTGGCACTAGCTAGCACACGAGGAACACGAGGCCCCTGGGTAATCATCAACTGACACCAATATTTTAAACGAGCAAATAAATCAAAGCGCAGCACTTGACTCTCGCTCTCTTACTCTCTCCCTCCCTCTCTCTCTCTCTCCCCTCCCGAAACGCAAAGGCACCACATAATCCTCTCGGGTTTACCACTCCTCAACCGCCTGTTCGCAAACCGCTCCAACCCCAAACCCATAAGGTCCAGGTGCGCAACTCTACATACTGTCAGAGAAACCCAATGCATATGAGCAGCGTTATCGCTATAGGTACGATACCAGCGGCGGGTGTTATGATGCTGCTGATAGCAGGAATAACCGGGGGAAAAGATGACGAATTGCTTTGTTTTCACACTCAGGCAGACGAGTGTTGCGGAGATGAAGAGGGCCGGGACAGAGGGGGCAGATATATTGGCCAGTAAATCACGGACAGATAGAGCATCTCGACAGGGATCTCCGAGTCGACTGACCTTTTCAGCAGCTGCATGATTTCATCGTGCTTCTGGATCATTCTTTGTCCTTCTGCTGACTCCATGCAGCTGTTTGCAAAAGAAAAGATGTATGGTCCAGGTAAACAACCAACTCACACACACCACTCTCTGAAAATGATGAAATGACAGCTCTTTATATTCAAATGTATGCCCAAAGCCCAATGGGCTACCTGAAACTAGTGTTATTTAAGAATAACAAATGTAATGAGCTCAGCATAAAACTTATTGCTAAAACCATTAAACTAAAATTATTTCATAACACCATACAACTAATCCATTAAACTGTTCAAAAGTTTTCAATACTCTATCAATTACTATTTGATAACATTGCAGAACATTGATAACATTCTTGTATGCTAAAACTGGTCTAGGAGATCCAAAATGATCAATAGTTTAGACGTATACGAATGATAACCATACGGGTGTGTGATGTATCTGAAGTTATTAAAGGGGACTTGGATGCGCTCCTGAAGCTGTCGAGCCCACTGTAGTCCCCCTGCCACCACTGGCATGTTCTTACAGACTGGAGAGTAACCTGGGAAAACACACACAGAGATACACACCACACAACGAACAGACAACATACAGTGAACAATGCAGCACCACACCACACCACACAATAAACACACTACGCACAGAGAACAATGCAAGGATCAGCGAGGCTTCACTATGCAGAGGGCATAATCCAGATATAAAGAGCAGAAGCCCTTTGAGGCATTTTGAATTCCAACCATCTGGAATTGCTAATTAGCTCATTTTCCATTTTGCATATTTTGAAAATGGGTGAAGGGGAAACAAGGCAGGTCATTGAAGTCTATAGCCTCAACTTTCTATACTCCTAGCAACTCTACAGAGAGTCTTTGGATTTTTCTGTCTTTCTCTGAATCCAGACCTCCCAACCCCACCCCGCAGACATGTATAATAAATGAGAGTGCGTCGAGGAACAGTGTGCTCAATCTCACCCATTTTCTCTGCCATCTGGGTCTGTTTTCTGAATAGCATTTTGCAGTAGTCAAGCTCGCGGTCATACATGCGAATGAGAAGCGGGTATTTCTCATAGGCATCGGCAGCAATCAGAGGCCTTTCCAGCAGGCTACCAAACATATCCAACACCTGAGGATGTGGAAAACAACACCATAACTATGCAGAACTTCACACCAACTCACAGGAAACATTTCTCATAATTACTGTATGTTCATGGCACATGGCTTGAAACTATCCCCACATTCACAAGTGCAGATGACATTCTAGTAAGTCTACCAGATGCCAACCAGCCAAGTGTGGAATATTAGTAAACCTCCCCCTGATACCTTAAGAACATGCTATTCGTGCTAGGCAGAACGTGCTAGGCAGCCTGGGCTTTTCCATCTGGCTAGTGTGCTCGACTCCTGATCTGATGTTGCTGTGAGGTTGCCGGTTCTGGGGCCCGGGGCTGGACCGTGCGGGATGACCTTGGTTATGTACTGTATGTGCTGCAGGTGATTAATTACCTTAAAAGCATGCTCTAAACCAGAGGCATCATCAAATGCCTGGCAGAAGATGGCACCGAGACGGCGATCTGTGTCCTCAACTTTGCGCTGGAATCCGGATACATCAGTTTCAAACTCCTGCAAGAGAGAAGTGGAAATCTGAAAAGTGAACCTGTAATACTGACATATTACCTTGGACTGGAGACACCTCACACAATTAGTGGTCATTTCATATCTTACTAGAAAAGCACTCGGAGAGCACAGATGTCTGCCAAGGCAATATAGAGTCACGGACACAATACAAATTCCAGACAGATCACTATAAAAATTAAATCATCTGTCCCCTGAACTAATACTCACATTGTCGAAAAATTTCATCCCAATCCGTGCAGTACTTTTTGAGTTATCTTGATCACAGACAGACAAACAGACAGACAAACGCTGGCGAAAACATAACCTCCTTGGTGGAGGTAATATTACAGTACCACAGTGGGAAAAGTTTTTTTTACGCTCTTGAGATCTTGAGATTTGAATCTTCCACTGAAATCCTACCTTGTTGTTGACGTCAAGGCAGTCATAAGGTTTTTCCACCAAAACTTTGAGCCTCTCCAGAAAGTCCTCATGCAACCACTGGACCTGCTGACTGAGGCCTTTCCCTCGGATGCCTCCAAACTCAATCTTCTCTAACTTCATCATATCAACAGCAGTCAACAAGAGGTTCTGAGGTGACACAGAATCAGGCACAGGAGCACAAAGGAACTGACTATGCGGCTTGAAACAACAGGATGCGTACAACTTCAGTGTAGTCGACTTCTATTTCATCTATAATTACACACTCTTGAAAATACAAAAGCTATTGAATTGAATGAAAAGTAAGCTGAAACCTTTAGATAGAATTATCTCCAGTACTTTGAGGCTACTGATGAAATTATGGAGGTGATACTGGAATAAAAGAATGTATAAATTGATTTGGATTTTTCATCTAGTTCATTTTACTCTACTCTTGATAAAGTCTTACAATGGAAGAAGTCATAGTATGAAATCCATCTGATGTGCAGAGATGCGGCGCGTTAATTCAATATGCATGATGGGAAATCTAACTAGTACTAATTTCCCCCGGGATAGTGCTTTCACCGACTTGCCTCAATGGTCTTCAGTCTGTCAATGAAGCGATCCAGCCCAGCGAACACCATGATGGGGAGGAAGTCCCATGGCTTAACCTCCTTCCCATTTCTCTGGTACTGACCAAGGCTGCTCCTCTGGTCCTCAAACATCTGCTTGAAGTGGAGCAGAATATCCAGGGTGGTCTGGGCACGTGCCAAACTCTCCGCCACGTCTCCTTTCAGAATGTCCTCGGGGTTCAAGTAGCTCAGGGCCTGGGAGGAAATTAGGACTCTTATCTACACAGGCTTTACTATAATTTTTCCCCACACAGGATACATATCTAGTTCCAAACAGCAGTAACAACACACTAAAATGAATCATCGTTTAATTCAATATTTCTGAAAACAATCTGCAGTGCTCAAATCCAATTTGCTTTAATAGGCTTTTACTCTGGTTAATTACTTAAAATAGTAAATATAATTTTTAAATGATGTGTTTAAAATCTACAATAGATGCCATATACTGTATCTACCTAAGTCATATCATTCAATAGGATATCTAGCAAATGTATAAAGGAATATCAAGATACTAAATCAAATCCCTGTATCATACCTGCTGAATGAGAAGGTTACAGATCTCCTGCAGCAGGACGATGATCCTGGCCGGTGTGTTGTAGTACTGAGAGTTTGCCCAGACGAGGCACACCATGTGCATTAATGGAGCAATGTGACATTTGACCTCACTGAACTCTACATTCCCGATATCCTCAAAAATACATTCTAGAGGCTTCAGGTGGATGATGATGTCTTGTGCCTCTTCCAGGGCTGAAATGTCAGATCATACCATCACCATTCATTAGTTGCTGCCGCCTTTAACATGAACCCAAAGGGTCTAGGATACGAAAGTAGGGAAAATGCATGTGACATATTCACCTGTAGAAACATCTTGAAACATGTTTCTGAATGCAGGATAATAACTGCTTTCCATTGTGTCAAGGAGCTCCACCATTTTAGCAACTTTAGAAGATTTGAATTGGCTCTGTATGCATTCCAGGTCAACGTATCTAAACAAACAACACAGTGTAAATGGTTTATTTTACAGAATCAGTGATTACATGATCAGTGACGTGATTATAAACTCTCTACAATACGTCTACGCCTATAAAAACTTCTAGAGAATTCTGCAGTTTGTCTGCTGATATTTGGCCTCAACGGCCCATTAAAATACACACTACCATTTACTGAACCTGAGGCAATGAGTGTTGATTGGATGAGAAGACCTATCTGTAGACGCTATCTTTAATTAGCAGTTTTCGGTCACACAGAGAGCACAGTGCACAGAACACAATACCTGTTCCTCCAGAACTGAAGCTCCTCTTGAGGTGTGGGGTTTTTGCCCTCCTTCAGGGGCGCAGAGGAGTCCCTCTTGAGCACCTCCCGAATCTGGTGACTCCACTCAATCACTACAGTCTCTATGGAATGCATCACGCCCTTATCCACCATGCTCCCCCTGCCACACAATCAGGTAAATGTCACTCTTATACTGAGGGGGAAAGCCTACACTGATCCTTGACAGATTTAACAGGAAACTGAGCCCATGGCAGTTGGCAAGCACAACCATATTAACTTTATATACTTCTTGTAATGACATATTTTCACCTCTTGTCCCGTTCTAAGACTGCCTGCTCCACTCTTTCTGACCCAAGTGGTAAGGGGAGGAGTGTTTTCCCTTTCACCTGACCAGCCATCACAAACACATTGTTCTTCAAGAAATGGATGTGTCGCATTATATCCTGGGACACAACATGAGGCCACTGGTTGTGGTTCCTACTGTTGGACAGCACAGGGACAACAACCTGAAAATGAAACAGGACAACAAATGGCCCACCATTATTAAGAATGTGATGTTGTGATATGTTTCTCTAATTTTCCCACATATCCATGTTATTACTATGCCCGGCTTCGCAACATTTACTTTAATTGTGATGTTATTGTAGTTTCTAGTTATTGCAGCTTGCAGAGGCAAAAATGCCTGTGGACTGAAATGCTCTAATTCTGGCGAAATTATGAAAAAGGCCTAGGCTTATATCCCTGCGCATTCTCTGCATCTTGATGGTTTATTTCGGGTTTTAAGAAATTAGCTTTTCGGGGTCTGATGTCAATAAACAGAATGATATGCAAATGATTGGGGGAAAGCAGTTGGATATGCTCATCATGCTTTGAAATTCCAATTTCAATTACAACATTAAAGTATTTACATTTAGACAGAATTCTTCGCTGTCGTTGAACAACAGAATGATATGATTTTGGATATTACTGTTTCAGATGTTTTTGGAAGGAGTCATTACGCAGACAGACTGTCAAATTGGCTCACCACCCCTAACAGCCTCCGAGTCGTACAGGAGTAACCATGGCATCAGTAAACTAAAGTGTGCGGACTGGGGATTGACCTCACGTGATCTGCGCCAAGGTTCTCATGTTGTAGCCTATGCGCCTGTAGAGGTGTTTCTTCCAACGCGTTTGCCTTTTGGTTAACTGTGCAGAAATCAGTTTTGCAGAAGTTTACCTATGTAAGACCATAGCTGTAGGTCGCGTAATTTATGTATTCAATGAGATTGTTAACTTACTTCTTCAACCAGCGCTGAGAATTGCTCAAGTGGAACGTAAGCCAAGTCCCCGTAGAATAAATTGCTCTTCATTGTGTCAACTGTTAGAGCACTTTTGCTCCGTTTCACAAAGTAAACCGCTTTGTTTTTAGCAGTTGCTGGGAAGCTTACGCTTGGCACCAACTGCCCAGCTGCGTTCAAGGAAACGACAAGTGTATTGGTTTCCGATTTGTCAAAGAAGTCCTGTATTACATTTTTCTGCTCTTCTACTGACACGCATTTTTGCCAACGGTCGCCTTTCAGCTTTAACGTTTTTAACACGTAGTCCTCTATAAAATCGTATCTTTTATCAGCCTCCGGAACGTCGTCGTCGTCCATGATTGTAAAAAAGTATCGGCTCTATCCAGGCGTGGGAGTGAGTGAGAGTTCACTGATTGCTCCCTTGGCACCATAGTAACACTGTTTGCATTAATGGTCCCGTGGTTGCTCCGGGGACACAATCGCAAGATCCTTTGTGTCTGAACTCAAAGTTTCATCCCCCACACATTGCTCAACCCCAGACAGTTTTAAATCTATACAGGGTTATTTTGAATAATTACTTCAGGCCTTGTGCACAATAACACTGAAACGATGTGATAAATCTATGGTTTATAATTATATGGTTTTAAAAAGTTTGAAAACTGACATACAAGGGTTTCAAACTACTTGTTACCATTACGTTTAGAATATGGCCAACGACAAGATAATAAATAGTAAAAACGAAGATACATTGTGTGTTCAGGTGTCTGTTATTTTTACTTCTGTCCATGAGGTGGCGCCTAGGCCTATAGTTTAAACGTGAGGATCCTTCGACATCTTCATCGTCGGGTCCATGATATAGCTCGTGTAAATTTTGATTAGAAAAGAAAATGACATCAAAGACTATTTAGACTGTACTTGATGTATAATTTTATAGACTAAACATTAAAATCTCAGTTGCTTCAGATAGTCCTCAAAAACCAAAACACATGATAGTGGGGAAAAACCCTTTGTTTGCCTATAAATCATGACAATGAAGACTCGGGGAAAAAAAAAATCTGTATTATCTGTGGCATAACAACACACAATATTTGCCTTGTCCCCTTTTGTTCTGATTCAAAGGGAAAAAGTGACCCTGGGCCAGTGGCAACAAGCCAGCGTGCGAAAGAGAGAGTCCTACAACCAAGGAAGTCTAAGTCCTTCTCCCCTTTGAAGATTAACATGACAGACCAAAAGCAACAAACGGACCATTCTTTCCATTTCAGAATCAAAGATACTAGCCGATAGTGATAGGAGCATGCTGTTGGTTACTGCATCCAGGGTGGCTATCCAAAGGGCCTTGATGGTATTCCGAACGTCAGTTCAAATGTGTGAAATATTTGAAAGACCCACAACGGAAACATGAGTGAGTCACAGCCATCTATGACTATGACTGTAAGTCAGACTTAAACTAGAACGTTTTAAAATGCATAAAGACTTGCTAAGCTTTTGGGGCTAGGATGATTAACATTCAGATTTAGGCCCTGTACTCAGAAAAGAAACAGTATATTGAAGAAAAAAATGAAAAGCCTTCTCCCCCCCCCCCCCCCCACACACACACACACCTCTCCTCCCCCTTCACATAAAGTGTAATGCTGCGCTGATACTTGGGACAACATAAACTGATCAACTTGGTGTTGCATTCCTCCGGACCACACAGCTATCAAAACAACTGGAACCAACCAACCTGCCAGCTCTGGTCTTTAGACGTCTTCAGTTCCAGAAGGCAGCTGCAGCCCTCAAAACCACCTAAAGTGGTTCCAAACATCTGCTCCTCTGTTTTGCCTTGTAGCATACATTCATACTTTCTGTGGAAATTACAAGAGAGGAAGAGAAAGAAAGAGAGAGAGAGAGAGAGATGGCAAGATGTTAACAGAGAAATGGCCGCGCACGAAAACTAATTGCTCTCATAATTAGTTGGATGATGAGAATGGTGCGCATGGTTGTGGTGATAGACAGGCCACTCATGTTGACTCGTAAAATATCACGAATGGTGTAAAGTATTTATGAGGGCATTAACATTCTTCCATTTACTGTCAGTGATATACAACATTTTGGTGGTCTTCTCTCTGTTTCCTTTTCATTCATTGCTTTCAGATGTGCTGTAATGTTTTAATGAGGAAACAGAGGTGTGTAGCGTAACTACATCCACATTGCCAACTAAATATATGTTGAGGAGGGCTCGGAAAAGAGACACATCCTGACTTTGCCCCTTTTCATTGCTTCTACTTGTCATGGTCCATTTACCTTTTTAAAAGTTCAGCTTCAAAGAAGCCTATTTATAATGTTTCTGTTCCCAAAAATAAATAATTGTCCCTACAGCCCTACCGCTCCCCTCCGCCTTTTTCTCTGCATACAGAGTTTCTCAGCAAACACAAGCAGATGTTAAATGGGCCTCATGAATTAAATATGAATACTATATTTGTTTTGAATTAGGGATAACTTCTCTTGAAACCAATTGCGTGTGTTTGCACTGATTCTTTGGGGCGCGTGTCTCTCCTCGTCCTGTCAGTTGCTCGTTTCATCACTTTATCAAAATCTGTCATGTTCCAGATTATGACCAGTCATACATATTCATTAAAACAGCCTCACAGAACACAAACCAGATTTGTTTCTGTGTTCGCCATTTGGAAGTACTTTGTCTCAAGCTAAGCTTATCATCTGTTATTTCATCTGCTGTTGCATTTCAACATGCAAATCCTATCTTGAAAGAAAAACTGAAGAGTGTATAACACAACATGTCCACCTGTCATATGTTAGAACACAGAGACACTAACATGAAGGGTACTTACATGGAAGATTATTGTTTACAGTAACTTGGTGATGTACCATTTTTAGCCAAAGGAGGGCGCTAGCACAACATTAACACACATTACGGTTTTACGTCTCTTGCCAGCATTCAAATTGTTGGCATTTGATGTGAACTGCCTATCTCTCCAGGTTACAGGCAGTATCTGTGAGAACAGTGGTTAAAGACAGAGTACACGGCAGACTCATTTGCATTGAAAGGCCTTTCTAGTTTTCTGTGTATGGAGATGACAACTGATTCTTCCTCCCAAGGGCTCAAGTTGTTCTCTCTCCTGGTCATGACTGATACCTGTTTCCTGCTTTACTAAATCATTATAAGCTCAATCACTTCAGCTCTATTACCTCAAGAGGCTTTATTAGCATTTAACACGCAACATGTTTTCAATGGCTGCATTAATAAAAAAGACCATGAAATCGTATGTGATTGGTTTTGCCTGGCCAGTGGAAGGGTACATGGGCTGAGAAAAAAGAAAGAGAGCAGGCATATTAAAGTCTATCACTCAGCATGCTCTCTGCTCTTTTAAATACCTCTTGGATGAATCTTTCATCAGTTCGACTAATGTCGAAGTACAAATGCTAAAACCTCTGGACTCAAAGCAACAATTAATTTGTAAATAATCGTAAAAGAAATCAACAGGGGGGTCTGACAAAAGCCCCTAACAATGCATGCACACACACACACACACACACACACACACACACACACACACACACACACACACACACACACATGCACACACACACAAACACACACAGACGGCTACACTCTCAGATTAACACCTGAGAAAGAGGGGCTGGCCACAACACACCAGCTCCTCTTTAGCTCTGATGTGTGTGAGGAAGCTCAGCTCAAGCTGGGCACCAACCACTGTGAACGAGGCCTGTCCTCGTGGCTTTTGTTTCCATGGACCACAAAGCAACATGTCAGCTTCTATTTCTGGCCCGGCCTCCGGGGGGGACTTGACATGTTTAGCCAGTCAAGAGGGGCGGGTGAGCTGGGATGGGAGGGACATGGGGTGGGGTGTGGTGGGTTTCAGTGGGCGAGGGGGGTTAGTCTGCTTGGGCCCGTGAGCATGAGAATGCCTGATAAAATGGCTGGAGGAAGTGTACGTTGTTTATCTGTGCCTTCGCATGGCCCTAATTGCAGGTCATTGTGGTCACTGAAATATGTCACATGGCAAGCAGCGCCAGGGACCAGGAGAGAGAGTGAGTGGGGGAAAAAAAGTGCCTCATTTTGTCAGGGGGCTTGTTCGTGGACCCTTCTCAAAACACATGAAGGGCCTAGGACCATTTGTGGTTTCCAGTGCTCGCGGCTATGACTGGACAATTTTCATACTTTCACGCTTTGGTGATTAGCCAAGACCAGCACGGCTCAAGCAGGGCTCACTCTGAAACAGGATATTGGGTTAGTAATGGCCGTCTGGGGACGCTGCATATGACATAAATAACAGATTGTTTAACACGTTAGGTGATCTAATGGACATTACTCCCCTCCCCACCCCACCTTTTCTTTTTTACACTTCCAGAGGCCTTTGGTTATCAGAGGCCCGTGTGATTCTTTCCGACGTTCTTGGCGTGTCTGTGTGACTGCGTGTCTCCTTTGTGTTCAAATCAATTAACACAACAGGGAGCTACGGTAGGGAAGCCTTTACAAACAATAGTCTTCAAGTGTGGACCGAGACATAAGCAAGTGGAAAGACCACTCTGCTGAGGTGTAATTGAGAACAGTGGATAATTTCAACCCCAGTTGTTTTCTTAAGATCAGACTTGTTTTAAGTTGAGCCGGCCTAACCGCATGAAGTCACAAAACCGCTTGGGTCATTCACTTCCAGGGCACTACTCCACATTAACTTAGTTTGACTTCAGACATGATGTAATATAGAATGTTCACACACATGTACACCCACAAAGTGCACAAAGGAATGCATGAACGTATAGGAATACGCGCACCTACATACTCGCAAGCACACACTCACCTTCTAGGCCTTGCTTGGTTGAACTGAAGGTGGGGGTAAGTTAGATGGGGGGCTAAGGCAGAATCTGATTTGAAATTCCCAGAGTGTTATGTCAAAGCAGGAATGATGAAAGTGCTCCTACAACAGAGCCCTGCCTGTGAGAGCACATTGCCAGCATACCCCAAAGCCAGCTAAGGAAATGTTTTACAACTTGTTGGCATTCAGGAGAATCCATTTTTTAAACACTTCTGTCGGCTATGTTGACTATGCCACCTTCATGGACCAGTTACATTCATTATTTTATACCATTTCACATACAGAACATTTTCAAGATCTCTGTGGTGTCTGACTCAATTGCTCCTGTAAGTCCAGTAACGTTCAAAAAGTAATCTCTCTCATACACTTGCTCTCTCTCTCTTTCTTTTCTCCCTCTCTCTCTCTCTCACTCACACACACACACAAGGCACGTGCAAATGCTGTGCACGAAGAAAAACATTAATTTTCCCTCGACAAAGGCCATGATAACTGATTATGTGGTCATTTCAAATTGGATCAGTGAGGACAAACTGTCATCCTACAAGACACAAAACAGAGCACAGTTTCTCCCAGGTAATATTTTAATGTCATCCCGCTGAAATTTGTGAAATATACCATTGTTTGAGACTAAAGGAAAAAAAGCAAAGGCATGCTTTCAAAGACGCGTGAAAATGCACTGTATAACACAGGCCGCTGAAAATACAATATTATGTTTACTGTTTAATATCAAAATGAGAAATGTTTTCATTTGTCTAGCACAGCAATGGGAATGTTATGTTTCACTGAACTGTTTGACTGGACTTTCATCGCTGGCCAGGATTTGCTATGACTAAATGGTGTGGTAGACTCCAACCTGCTGCAACACCTAGCTGTGATGTATAAACGTCATTGACAGCTGCATTACCAAACTAACTCAAGGGGTGGGGGGTGGGGGGACAAAGTGGCCATAAGGTTTTTTGTTTCATTTCTTTTTTTCCTTCATCCCTTTTCTTGAACTCCCCTTAATAGCCATGTAATCAGGCTCAATTAAGGACCAATTAAAGTGTGGAATTCGCACATGAGGTCATCATAGAGAATGTTCCTGGACCTGGACCCAGCGTTCGGATTTTATAAATCAATTTTGGATTTATAACAAAGATTTTTCAAACTTGGACGGTACACAAGGCTTGGGAGTCCTGATGTTTGAGAGCCACGTTTTCAAGAGTCCAAGCAAAAAAGAGCTCTTAGAGGCAAGGTGAAAATGAGGAGGTCTGCTCAAACACATTCAAAGCCATCACCACTCATCAATCGCTCTTTTACAGACAGACGGGTAATCAGAGCTGGTACAAGTTTTTCAAGAGAACACGTGATGGGCTTATTAATAAGGAAGCTTTGCTTTTCAGAGCACAAAACAACTACACTACTGGATCCTATTTTTGTTCTTACTGAAGAAGGTCATTTAGATCTTTACAGTAAGAACCCGACAATGCTAATTAAAACATCAAAATCTTCACAGTAAAAAAAAAAAAATATGCTTCATGGTTAACATATCTTCATAACTTTCACTAAACAGTTCAAAACCTTTTCTACTCATGTTGAATATGTTAATAACATGTGAAATGAGTGGTATTGACAAAGGCACATCCCTTACATGGGCCATCACTCCGTCTACATACTGTCCACATGGGATCTTTCCGTTACATAAATATGACTGCACGAATGTACACTGCAGGCTAATGCCATATTTATGTACTGCTGTCTGTACAACTATGTGGAACATATGTCACATTTATGTTATGTTATTTACAAGGAATCCCACGATTCCCATGGTAAAATATCTCAGGGACATTTTGCCATTTCAGACGAGAAGTAACTTGTTCTTTACGTTCAGGTTTTTTTTATTTCTGGTCCGCAGTAATCTGGATAAAGTAAATTTGAGGCTGTGTGTATATGCCTGCTGGGGTATTGTGTTTATTTTAAAACCCTGGCGCTGAATTACTGCTCTTAATGATTACTCCGATGCCCTGTCCCAGGGAAGACAGCACACCAGTAGTGCCTCCCAAACAGACACACTGGTGTTTATTTAAATTTTCCATTTTACATTGTCGTGTGTCATTTGCCTGTTTACAGTTTATGCATGGTGATTGATCATTTCCTGAGCCCCTCTCTGTCAGTCTCTCTCTCTCTCTCTGTCTCTCTCTCTCGCTCTCTCTCACTCTCTCCCACTCTCTCAAAGCATGTGTCAGGAAAGGCATTTTCTCCCTGGGGGCTGCAGCTAAAGAGAAATGTTAAGAGTAGATTTAAAAAAAAGTTTTATTTGAGTACTTTGGTTTCTTGACTCCTGCTGTGACATTTGACCCAGTGCCCTGATACTGATTTGTCTGTTGGCATCGTCATGCATGAATATTTTCTAGTTCTAGTTCTCATGCTCGATGAGTCACCACATAAGATCTTCCAATCTGTAGGATTTCTTCAATCTCTAAGTATAGTATTTGTTACGGTTGCATAAAAGGGTGACATGGGCATATAGGGTGTCAAAGAAACAGTGGGTATGATTAGGGTTCATAGATAAGCCATTACAATAATATCCATTGTATCCTAAAAAGACAGGATGTCCTCACAATTCACACTGATTTAAGTATCTCACTGTTTTAATTTACATTGCGTGCATTGTATATCATTAAGTGCCTCATCACATCCAGCTGGGCTTGTTTAAAATCACACCAAATGTGAAACAGCATTACTGATAAAGTATGATATTGTATTTACCAATGCTTGACCAATGTATTTTAGTGCAACTGGAATCCTCTGGCAGAGGAAAATTTACTATGTTTAGCTATGAGACAATGTGCTTTATTCCCACAGCGACAACTTAAAAGAGGATTGAGAGGAATGTAAACGCGATCCCCCCTGTGCTCTCAAGTGGGAAAGCCTCAAAGGTCGACAACTTGGCGGCATGAGTGGATCTTCTAGCCGCACGTTGCTGGAATGCAATCAATTTTTGTCCGCTATTGTCTTTTTGCGAGCACACACAAAAAAAGCCACAGTAGTTAAGACCCCAGAACAGCCTAAAAGACAAATCACAAATTTTATTCTTTTGTAAGCACAGCATCCCCAGTCAGTCTAAAGATGTCAGAGCAGATTTAACACAACAGTGCTCTGTTTATGTTGGCTGCAGAGGAGTATGCTTCATATTCCTGTGACATATTAAAGTCACTGCTACATGCTGTTTAGACACCATGCAGAAAGCAAAAAGAAAAATGTCTATTTTATTTGTCACTGTGTGTCATGAACCTTTAAATACACGTATACAAAGTCGAACGTTATGACCATAAATTTGCTCAATCACAACTTATAAAGTTGGGTAAAGGCTTTTCTTGCAGCATAATGAGGAACTGATTATTCAAAATATACCTGTCATGATTTTCTGCATGGTGTTAAATTAAAATCTCCATCTTTATTTCAGAGACAAATGAAAAGCCTCAAATTACATGCTGTAAAAAATGTTATGACCTTACCAAGTTTCAGTGTGGGGCTGACACTAATTCATGATCCTCATAAGAGCTCTTGCTCCTAATATGTGTGCAATCACAGAAGCTAGGAGGAAAAAAAAACAGTGGGTAAATGGCATTTAGTGGGTACATCAAGTACTACCTATCACAGTATATACAAAACACATTTTTATTCCTGTTTGTTTGGCTTATTGCCTTTATTGTAAGAGGATAGTGAAGACAGAGAGGAAGTGAGTGAGAGAGAGATGGGGTGGGATGGAAAAATGACCGCAGGTTAGTCTCAACCCAGATCCCTGTGGGGGGTACCATTGTCACTGTTTATGGCACAGGTGCTGTATGAAAATGCACCACCGCACCCCAATTCCACCCCAAAATCCAAGGGATTTTAAGGCAGATTCAAAAAAAAAAAAAGTTTTTATTTTGAGCCTCTGACTTTACATATTGCTCTGCTGTTGATGTTTGATAGCTGTTAATGTTTGATAGTCTCTAAGGGCATTATTGGTAACAACAGACTGCCAAAGTTCCTCTTGGCAGATACAGTTTATATTTCAGGACTAATATATGGTTCCAATAATTCTGTATCTTGTTTCTAGACCCAGTAACCATTTCCACTGATCCTCTGAGTGGAAGGCCTTGAATGACTTTCCTCCCTCTGATATGAATTCACAGTCAAAACCCCTCATAGTTTCAGACCCTGGCACTGGCCAACACTTACCTCCATTTCAGGACAACAATATTGAACAAGGTGGTTTTTTGGGAGAGGGGTAGGGGGAATTCAGTGGAACCCTAATGTAATTTAGATTTTGGGGGTCATCACACATTTGGTTTCAATTGCTTGTCCCTTAAGGGTGCGAGCAACCAAACTGTCTTTGATTTGAATGGAGTCAGAGGTTTCAAGCAGACATTGAAAAACAAGCACTGGTAATTTAGGCCAGTCGGAGTTCTCTTGTAGCTTAGCGTTTCTGTGATATTTATCGTGCTAATACCAAGGGGACCTGTGACGTTGGCTTGCTATGAAAGGCCCTGTCCGTCAGTTGCGAAACATGGCATCTCGACATCTGTATGTAGTTAATAAGCCTCGGAGCAGCATGGCCATGATGGTGTGTTCGGGAGAGAGGCTTGAGATGCAGCGGCGCTCCATAGAAGCCTGAACATAATATCCGCAATAATATATAACCACAGGCCTTTCAATAAGTCTCATCTCCTTAATCTGAAGTTCTGCTGATCCACTCTGTTTCCCCACAGAGTTTAATAAAGTTGTACGGTCCTGTCAGACTGGTCCAGGCTGAGAAGTTTTAAAAGAGCAGGGGGAATATGCAAGTACCAATGGGGATGACAGAAGTTTTTCTGACAGATCGAAATGACTCACCGCAGATGTCAAAGCACTCACTACACTCGGCAAATGCACTTGAACAGCCCTGTCACTCTGCTTTTGCGAAGAGGAGAATGTTACTATCAGCATGGTTGCAAATATGAGGCGTTAGATCATGCTCACTTTCCTAACAACTCGGTATCTGTCTGTGAGAAAATGCAAAACAGTCCCCGTGTTCAAGCGAAATCAACCACAGACCACCCACAGGGGACAGAACAACTGAAGTCAAGGTTGGGCTGAAAAGTAGTCCCAGGCTAAGGTTATGGGTACACTAAATTACCATGACATCAGAAATGAAATGTTTATCAAATTTCTTCTCCTAAAGGGGCACAATGACTGGAGGGCCTACACTACACTATTGACAAGTTCAAAAAGTTCCCTATACACACACAGTGCAAAGTGTAAGTGGTTATATGGCTATAAGAAGGTATAAAACATTTCCACAATGCATTATGTTTTGTTATGCCTGTGTCTATTAATGGAGGGGACACCAAAGCTGATGAAGTAATAAACATTCACAGTGTCTGAGGCATTAGGGAAAAAGTCAGATTGATGTAGAATTTGATTCTCAATATTACAGCACTGTATACCTTGACATGGTGAGGTAATGCAGACTTCCTCACTGGCTTGCCTGAAAACATATTGGAGCTGCATGCTTCCAGACATGCGCAGCGTAGCATACCTTACGATGAATAATCCTGCTTATTTTGCCCTTACACCTCATGCTGGGGTGAGCATAGCCCCCCAAAGTCTGTGTTAGTATTGGATGACATGGAGCTCGGTGCTCGGTACTCAGTCAAAACTGTAAAAAACCTGACATCATGGCTGGCTGGGGGATCCAAATATAGCCCACGGGATAGCAAATGCTTTCTAAATTTAGACAGCGATGCCGTAATCAAGCATTCTGAAACTGGCTAAGGTCTTTCTATTTCATTAGTCACTATATGTGATAATTGTACATGGAATCAGATTATTTCCGGAAAATACGGCATGCATAAGATACCAACGAAAAGTGATTCACATCATGACTATGTCCCGTGGTTTTCTACTGTGCATGGATGCTGGAGGCCAGGACTGAGACGGTCAGCGTCCAAATAGACCCTGACTTCCTGTGAATAACAAACTGGACCAAAAATACACTTCTTAAAACAAAGCACCAAACTGATTTAAGCATCATTCAACACGAGTTGCAATCGAGGTTTCTGAAAGTATGCTGCAGAGTGGGGGACTTCTCTGTGCGTGTCCTTGGGGACCCTGTGTCCTAAGTCTTAAGAGCAGTCTGTGGTTCAAACAGCCTACAGACTACATAGTTTTTGGTCACATCCTGATCCATAACTTGGTGTTTTGTTGTTTATAAACAGGCCCACTAATGACTATGAAGTTTGTCTGAAGAAACAGAGGACACAGAAAGAAGTAAATTCTCAAATTGACATCCTCTGAAACTCTACATGATGCCACTGCAAACAAAAACAAATGATCTCTTGTTCATCTTGTTCATCAAACATTATGTTGTTTTTTGAAGTAGAATTAAACTAAATATAACTACACACACAGACATGTATGTGTTACTGTCAGTTTCTATTATTATACGTGGTTGAGTGCTAACTTCACCTCAGTCCAGGAAAAAACACATCCTAATGTTTGTGGAAACAAACGAAAAAATACAGTAGTTGTTGATGTTCAGGTACTTGATGAACGGAATGGCAAAGCTCTCATTTGATTATACTCGCATGCAGCTATTTACACAGTCTATATTTAGAGGCATAACAGGGTAATAGTCTATGAATGGCCGTGCTCTTCATTTTTTACTTTGGCAAGGGGTGGCTGCCATCCATCACTCTGAATGTCTCGAGAAATGAAGATGTAAAAGGTGAGTGTGTGTTCCTATTAATGTTTGTTCTATTGATTGAAAGCAGCACTGTTCAACCGAAAAAAACTTGCGTCATGTCCCGTCATGTTACTTCTCACTCTCTGTATTTAGATTGTTGGGGCTTTTTCTTTGATTAACAACTGGAAACTGCAGTGGACCTGTTCCTAAACACAGGTCGTTTAGAATAAAGTGAAAGGAACAATGGCTTGCTCAATCTTTGTCACCATCGTTGTTATGACTTTAAAGACACAACAAGAAAATAAATGTCTAGTGCAGCATGGATACTGTTTGAAGCCAGTCATATGGAGAAACATTTTGCCCATTATCATAGCTGTAGTGCACATGACATCATAGACCACCTGTCAGCTAACCCCTCAGCTAGGATGACGGTTAATGCTGCAGGCCTTTTGTACAGTGACAAATAAAGAGTCTAGAGTCTAGAGAGCACAAACAACATGTTAAGGCACCAAAACAACTGAAAGAAAGACTAAAGCACAATGCAGTCATTTGCCAGTCAAGAGAAAAAGAAGGCGAGTAAGGCAGCATATATTTGCCAGCTTTGTTTCAAGAACATTCAGTGAATGAAATAAACTCAGATAGAACTAACAAAGTGCTCAGCATTAGTCACAGGCCAAGTCCACGTATTTGAATAGCAATGTTACCACATTATGTCATTCCAAACAGTTCAGACATCAATCATTGTTATGAGATTATTATTAATACTAGGGGAAATCAATTAAACACGACTGGTATTATTTTACAATTTATGATGTCAGGAATTCTTATTAAAAATCTCACTATCCACATTTTTTAAATACACGGGAGAACAACATACATGAAACAAAAAATGTAACTGAAACATTAATCCTCATGTAACTAAATGTGAAATAAAGACTAAGTACTGTGGTGTTGAATTTCATGCACATTACTTTTGATATGAATATGAAATAGACACCTGGCTGTAATTTGTTTGTACTATAGTTTCCTAATGGGGCAGCAAAGTGGTGCACCCTAAAATCTTGAGGCATTACATGATACTCAGAGGTATTCAAATGGTAATGGTCCATCCCAGCCAAAGAGTGTTGTAGCAGTCACCCCTTGATCTTTGTTTACATGTTCGTTGGTTTGCTAAGATGTCGTGTGACGGTGGACTCCAAGTCCTTAGATGACTTGGAGACCTTACTTGCTGATGGACGGCGGCTGAGTAATCCAATACAGCACTGCAGCTCCTCCAACTTCATCTTAGTGTATGAATGTGCCAGTATGATAGTTTCATCTATACTGTAGAACTTAACTGTGTAATTCACAAATTCACCATATACAGTATATCATTTGTCAATTCTCACAATCTTAAGCCTTTTTTCTTGTTTGCATTTTAATGTGATTATAACATACAGACCCTTTACAAAAAGGACTGTGTTCTCATTGTAGTTGGTACCTGCACCAACTGGCGAGTGAACCTTTGATCTTGGTGTGTCCATTGGCATGATGTACCAAGTCACAGGAAGTACCACATTTGACAATCAAACCACTCTTACTCACTTAAGCTTCAGTCACCAATCTCCCACGAGTCCCTAAGAACTAATTACCTGCCAGAAACCTCAAATAAAAATGAAATAAATAACAATGGGACAACAACACAACCTCACTCCACCCAATAAATAACCAGGCCGAGATAAGCCCCGGCGGCTATGACCCACTTGTTTAACAACGTTGGGACAGAGTGCTCTGTGGCACTGAGGCTCTTGTCTGCCGGCAGGGAGGGGAGACGAGAGACGTTTCCCTGACTCCTCACTGACTCACTTCTCTCTATCAGTACACCCGAAGGCTGGGGTTTGACGAAGCGCGAAAGGGAACCATACCATCCGTCCACTTCATCACAGCTCCATTAAGGGACGATGTAGTGAGTACTTCTTCAAGTCTGTTCTACTCCTCCAGGGCGATGAGGTTTTTGCCCTAAAGATTTACAGACTGAATAGGGATGTTCAGCACAACTGGAAAATAAATCTACTGCGCTGTCTGGGTTTGAAAAAAAAAACAAGATATAGAGGAGAGAGGTTGTCTGTGAATTTGTGTATACTTTTAAAATTAAGTTGCCAACATGACATTACTTGGTACTGATAAGAAAAGGACAGCGTGTCTTTTTTATTTAACAGTTTGGCAAAGTTTTCATGACTCACAGTCATTGTTTTAATAATTAATTACAATTACTGAGATATGGGTGTTCACATGGTCCAGCAAGATCATAATGTGTTTAGCTCACTGACTGATGAAAGTTTTGCTTTAGATTAGAAGAGTCAGACATTGAAGAAGAGAGGAGACAAAAGGCATGCAATAAGGAGACAGAGAAGCAGAGTGAATGAGAGAGACTGTGAAAGAAAGACAGCTAGATAGAGAAGGGTCTGGACTGAAGAAAAGACTCTGTCTATCTTTGCCTCAAGCTATGAAAGAAATGACTGACTTGTATTGCTGTGAATACCCCAGGAACTACAGCAAGATACACTACATACTGCCCAGGTCTGTGTGCCATGTAGACAGATGGACTTTGGCCACACTTTGGGGGTGTGATATAAATGAATGTTGTTAATAGGTTTATTAGCCAAACACTGAGCACGGCGAATGTGTACGTCTTGGCAGCGCCGTGCTGTCCAGGGCCTGAGATCCGTCAGCGTAGTAAAGAGAAGATTGGTTGTTTATAGAAGTTGAAATGTTCAGAAGGAACGTATCTCTGAGGCTGATCCCAGGAGCCGGGCCTAATTAAAAGCAAATGGTGGAAATTCACTTCAAGAGCCCCGCAAAAATCTCTCTTTTATGTAGCTTGGCAAGTGGCTCGGCTTTTGTCAGGCGCACTGCACTCACTTGCTCATCGCAACACACCATTACTTCTCCCCCCACAATGCATCTGGGCACGTGAGGGTATGATTGTGTCAGTCCATGTGTGTGAGTGTGTGTGTGCGTCTGTCTTTCTCTGTGAGTGCATCTAGATGAATCTATTACTTCTTGTACCTTTGTGCAGGCCCATCTTTTTGTCTGTGTGTGTGTGTGTGTGTGTGTGTGTGTGTGTGTGCGTGTGTGCTCGTACTACGTGCTAATGGGACTCAATCTGCTTTTTATTATTGGCTTCTTTCAAGTGTTTTTGGAGGTACTTACACTGTACCTTCTAAAAATGATTACCACATAGGGCAGCTGGTCCTGCAGAAGGAACAAAGGGAGCCTTCCATTGCGTTTCCTCAGTCTCCTGCTCTCCATTCTCATGCTGTGAATTTAGACTTATGTTCATCTGTGTGGGATGAGACGTATGTAAACATATGACCACTGTGCTTTGACCTCATAGAAGGGGGAGTGACATGTCATCGTGGTGTTTCGCATGACTGATTCCTAACAATATGTAAAAAATGGAGTTATATGTGATATATAATATATGAGATACCTTCTTCCTTTTTTCATTCATGACCTTTAAAGACTGTGGCCTCATAATTACTCTACACTACACCCTCTTCAAACTTTGGCTTAGACCAGAAAGTTGTCAAACCAATGGCATCAGAGACAGGGGATTTCATATTAATATACGGTGTCTTCCAAAATAACCCTGTCTGTCACTCAAAGTATTTTTCATGCGCTTGATTGACTCTGCATTCACAGTTTTCCTTTCATTTGCACTTTTGTTGGCCCCCGGTCCAGTAATATTTTTCATAAGAGTGATGGGGTTTCAGGTCAATATTTCTCATATGATAGACTAAATAATCCAGTAGTGACTTGCAGCACTTCACAGCAAAGGTGTGCTAGGTGTTGAAGGGTCATGTTTCAATTCAAACAATCTCTCAGTTTCACTCGGCTGGAGAGAGAGGGAAAGAGAGAGTGCATAAGTAAAGAGAGTGAGAGAAGGAGAGAGAGAGGAGAGAGAGGTGCAAATATCTTTA
Organism: Tenualosa ilisha; assembly: GCA_015244755.2. Taxonomy (NCBI): domain Eukaryota; kingdom Metazoa; phylum Chordata; class Actinopteri; order Clupeiformes; family Clupeidae; genus Tenualosa; species Tenualosa ilisha. The sequence goes on from PYXC01000543.1 coordinate 654,946, forward strand.
TTACGCTCACACCACCACAAAATAATGAAAACTGGGTTAAATGGATACTGATGGGCAATGTGCAAGTGGAAAATTTCAGTTTGTTCATGGGCCACTGAAAGAAAAATGAAGATTCATATTTAGACAGACAAAGCATGATCTCAGTTCATTCTTAAAGCATATGTATTATTCCATATATCAAGAATAGGATTCTCTTTATGATTTCAATTAACTGATGTTACTGATGACACTGTGTTAAGAGAGTTCTGTACATGCAGTACACTGACGTAAATGCTTATTCTTTGTGTTAATTTAAAGGTGTTCCAAGAAAGAGTAAAAAAGCAGCATGTGAATGTGGCTGTGAATGTAAAAAATGTGTCTGTGGACACCTCTGAGGTGTAGATTAGTGTTCCTCTGAGACAGTATGGTTAAACAAAAAAAAAACAGAAGAAGCCTAAAGTGGTGTGTCATAAAAGAAAAACATGCCTCACCAATGAATGACGGGCGACTCAAGCGTTTGTCTAGCTTGTGTGTAATGAGATGTCACAGGGCTACTTTCGCTCTTTGGGGCTACGCTGTCTGGACGCCTCCCGTTAGTCTGCGAGCCGTTGCCGCCACTCCGGTGAGCTTGATAAAGTCTCCCATGGGCGCACGGCCAGGTCTAGACACCGCAATGCTGAGTGGTAACAGGTGTGGTTTGGACATTTTTCTGCACTGCAGAACAGCAGAAAGTCCACAGTATTCTTCACATTTTGAAGGTTCTTCACTCGTACCTACAGACAAAAGAAGTGAGTATGTAAGGGACCTTTAAATTCATGCAAACAACCTCACACAAATAATCTTACATCATCTTACGGTGTTACTCATGACCCGATGATTGAAATAGTTTTATAGTGACGGTCGGATAGTGTCAGGCCTGTCAATGAGTGTCTGCAGTCCAAATTTGAGAGGTATGCGAAGCAACATCGGCAGACCTCTGCTGGCTCATTTGTGGCTGATTTAACATGTTGGATCCATCATGCAGTGGCGGCCACTCAATATCATGGTCAGTTCTCTGAGGCTGGCCTCTTGTGCACACACTATAAAGTTTTTTTATGATCTAGGTTACTTGATACAAAATAACAAGACTCACATAAAATTACAGAAGAAAAACATTCTGACTGATGCATGAAATCACTACAAGATGAGTACAACTTTGCAAATATCTGTTGCAAGCTGCATTAGAAAATGTCTGTGGTTTTCTTATGCTAATGTTGTCTTTGGTCTGAGGTCTACTCTCCTGGGCATCATCTGTTTTAGCACCACTGTGTGAGTCTGTTAACAACCAACAGCCTAATTTGACTTGAAGACTGCAGTTAGCAGCCATGGCTTGGCCTCTGCTGCAGGAGTCTGCTGGCACGAGTCAGAGGCAACTTCAAAACTCAGACCAAGCCGGTCAGAAACCAAAGCCTTTGGGGAACAAACAGATTGGCTTTTGATTGCTGTGAGATACAGGCTGAAGGCAGCATCTTTAGTTCTTCATCTGTCAGAGCAACACTGGCCCCTACCGTCAACTGAGTCTTAGTCTGTACAATGCCTCACCGACTACAACATGTAAGCAGAGGACCAGAGTAACATTAATGTAAAGTTGACGGCAGGCTGGTCGTGAGTTTCTCGGATCTGACCAGTTTGTGATGATTTCAATGGGAATGTAGAGACCTGCGTAGGGCCTGTTGTTGAAAGGAAAGTATGAAAAACAAAACACTCGCTCAGCTTGCATGCTCACCAAAGGAGAGTGCATGAGATGTGTCCAACAGAAACATTGGACAGAAATAGTATGTCTATTTCGGGCCGTCTCAGTTCTTATTTTTAGAAAAAAAAAAAAAAAAAAACGCGACCTGAACTGTGGTAAATTACCGAGGGATAAGGTCACCCGTTGCATGTTTTTCTTGACTTACTTTCTGGCCTAAAAGCTCTTACTCATTTGAGCTATGTGATGATGTCACCATGCCGTGATTTTTGGTTCCATACCTGTCAAGTGTTTTCTGTCTGATAGTCTGATGCAATCATGAATACGGTACAGTTTCAATGACCTAATTCAGAATAGCAGAGCTCAAGCGTTAAATGTTGAGGTGTTGTGTGCGGCAGTATAGAAATACATTTTTGTTTATGCTTATGTAAGAACATATGAGCCTGTTTTAAAGAGAAATGGAGACTACCTAGACCATCCCTGTTACTTATCCAGCCACTTGCACTCTGGGTGACAAACTCACTCATTTCACACCAAAACTATGACAACTTTAACCAATAAGGCAAATTCTTAACTTTATGAAAGGAATAACACCCTATAACATAGTTTCATTCTTCATGTGCTTTACTTAAAAAGATGAGGTTCCCTTTAATTCATTTAAATTCTTAAACTATTATATTGTAGTGTATGTGGATACACACACGAAGATCTATTTATTTTTACTTGATTATCTTGTTTTTTTAAGTAAATAAGAGAGGATATCAAAAGAGCTCTACTGGAGTATTTGTAGTGCTTTTTGTAGATACAGGACAAACATTATGGAGTTAAGGCCACTGTTTTATATAACAGGTGCCATTTTCACTACTTTCTGGGATATGCATTCAAGCTAACGTTGAGAGTATGCATAGAAAATTCATTGCGAACATATTCATGTAGAAACAACATCAAAACAGTCGTGATCAATATCAATAAAGCTTTTGAAAAATTGACTACGTTTACATGTACTTTTGTATCCCGGATATGAAGCTTATCTCGGTTTTGATCATGTTTGGAATAAAGTGTTTACACGAATGCATAGAAATTGGGTTATTAATATCCCTGTTTACATGATAAATACTAATATTCTGGTTACTGATTATAGTGTTCTTTGCGGTGTTCTCATCGAGGATTCTACAGAGTGCCGCTTGATTGTCTTGGTGCTTATTACATTACATTACATTACATTACATTACATTTAGGCATTTAGCAGACGCTTTTATCCAAAGCGACTTACAAAAGAGGATAACATTCAAGCTACAACACAATGAACTCAGTGTCACCCAGTGAAATCAGTATTCCATCTCGTCACACTCTAGATTCTTTCTCCACAACTGTCAGAATTCAGGATAAGGTGTTTACATGCTACGGTATCCTAGTTTCTCTCTGAGTACTCCACCTAGCATATCCCGATTTCTCCGAAACCGGGATAAGGGCTTATTCGGGATACTGAATTCGGGAAAAGGTGTTTATATGCGCAAATGCAAAGCTGGGATACTTAATATCCCGATCATATTCGGTATACTTAAGTGCATGTAAGCGTAGTCATTGTTAAGCCTGTAATCAAACTATTTAAGGCTCCCTAGCACGACAGACATAAAGATGAAATGCATTCATAGACTGTTTCTTTGCAGGCCAGGTTGGCCTCTCTTAAAACTGTTTTTCTTCTTCGAAAGAGATTGCAAGGCCCAGTGTCTTCTAGATGAGGTGAAATGATTTACATAAAAGAGACATGAATCGTCATCTCTTTATGGAAGATAATAAACTATATATATACCACTTCCACAGTATACACCATATGTCAACAAAACATAAAGGTTACAATGCCTAGGCTCCACTGTAATAAGAGATATACAAAATAGTGATGTTAATGTTTCCTAAGTGAGCCATTGTGGTCCATGTGGGTAAAATGGTGGTCTTTTAATGACAGGTAAAAAGCCTGGATAAAAAGAAATACAATTCTAAATTTAAATGGTTCTTTAAGTTATCGGAGTAGGATACCTTACTTAGCTATGTCCATGTCTTGAAAACCAGTAGATGTGCATTTGTTTACAAGATAGGAATAATTACTGAAGAATCATGTTGATGGACAAGATGATAAGCAACACAATTTCATACAGAGGAAAGTTTAATGTGGGCGGTGGTGGTGTAGCAGTTAAGGAACCTGGTTAGCATGCTAGCAGCCTGAAAATTGCCAGCTGCCATAGTTGTGCCCTTGAGCAAGGCACTTAACCCTAAGACCGGGGAGACCAGCCCTGGTGAAACTGATAGTTGACAAATGTAAGTTGCTTTGGATAAAAGCCTCTAGCTAAATGCATTAATGTAAATGTTATTGTGGTTCCTGGATGCAACATACAGATTTTCCATGTACTATAAGTTAGTTGTCATATGATAGGTGCTGTAGTATGTCTGCAGTATAATTATTTATCCAAAATATTGTTTTGATCTCCCCAGATTAGCATTGATGGGTGGGGCATACTGACAAGTAAAAGCACAACCTCAAACTTAAATTTTTCTAAAATTAAATGAAACACACTTAAAAATGGTGGCAAATCACAAATCACAGACAACCTCACCTGGACCAAGAACACCACACACATTACAAAGAAAGCTCAGCAATGCCTCTATTTTCTACGGAAGGCCTACATCCCCTCCCCTCATCCTGACAGGGGGACTGTTAAGAGCCTCCTCAGCAGTGCCATCACATCGTGATTTGGTAACTACACTGCTACAGATAGAAATGTCCTGCAGAGGATTGTGAGGAAAGATCGCGGGGACCTCTCTTCCCTCACTCTCCAACATCTACAATACCCACTGTCTGCGCAGTGCACTAAATGTAGCCAGTCTCAAATGTCTTTCTCTATATCTTAAATGTGGCACCACTTGAATCGATGGTGAAACGTTGTTTCATCTTACTATATAGAGTGTATATGGCTGAAATGACAGTAAAACCCACTTGACTTGACACTTATCTGTTGTCATTTTAATATTTTTGTGGTGCTGCTACCACTTTTAAGCAATGTGTGTAAACTTGCGTCACCACACATTTATCCCTGCACATGTGCAAACAAGAAAGTCTATTCCATGAACCCAATTGCATGTTTATATGGGCAGTGATTGGATTATTAAAAGGTGTACACCACCTCTCTCAATCTGATTCAAATTTCATTCCAGTCGGAAGGCGAACACCCAAACCAAAAAGTCAACCGAAAAGCCCAGGCTCATGACTAGAATGCTCTTGAAGTGTCAGGAGGGAGGTTTACTAAGCCTCAGCCTGCGCACCCTAGTTGGCATCCGGTTCACTCTCATGAGCCCGTTGCCTTGGCAGATTTGTGTGCCTCAATGCCGTAGCTTTTTAGTTTCTCCAACAGGGGGATAAGCAGAAGTTATCACCAAGAACAATTTGTGGTTCTTCCCTTTCATGTTCTCACATAGCTGGAGAACCATCACTGCTGCCATGCCAGGTTCCCCCACTTGACCCTTGCCTCTGCTCCATGGTATAGCTCAGACTGGTACATTGTATTTTTTGGTATCGTGCTTTCCCTTAAAGTGGATGCTCTGTTCACATATTGACTAGAACTCCTCAGAGAACTACTTTAACAAAGGCAAGGTGTCCTGTCCAACAAGCGACTGTCATCAACAGGTTCTCCCCAAGGATGTGCCTTGTCCCCTTTTCTGTACACTAATGACTGCAGGACCTTCTTAGGTTTTCAGATTACACTGTTTGAATTAGTCTGCTATAGCATGGAGAGCTTCACCATGGGCCAGTGTTGGATTACGTTGTGGAGTGGTGTGACAGCCACTTCTTGAAATTAAACGAAAACCTCTTATCCAGCTGCACCAACAATAATCAAGGGGTCACCTGTGGAGATTGTGGACAGTTTTGGACAGGAACCTCAATTTGACCTGAACACAAATGTTATCTGCAAGAAGGGTCTGCAGAAATTGTACTTACAGTCACAACACTTTAAGCTACAATGTAATTTATTTATTATATATATATGTTTATATTTATCATGTTGACACATTTTAATGGACTACACAAACAAACTTCTTAGTACAAGTGTGTGGCTAAGGTTGGTTACATTGCCTGTAATAACCCTGTGTTTTATGTCTCTGTGTTATTTTATGCACCCCTTTATCTTGTGTTGTTTATGTCTTTTTAACCAAATTAAACCAAATTTCCCTCTGTGAGACAATTAAATGTCTGAACTGAACTGAACTGAGAACTAAATACTGTTTAATATTGTATGCTTATATAGCCAACCAACATCACTGATTAACCCACTGAACTAGGAAAGAATAATTTTGTACCAGGCAGGGCAGAATGTCTGAATTTGATATCATAGGGATTCAAAGGCTTTGCCTAGAGATTTATTTCTCTTGTCCCTCATTTCCCATTTGGAGAGCTACTCTTAAGCAGGTGGAGAGCTACTGGTACCTGTTGGAGACTAGTCTAGCTATGCCTTCCTCTTGATTATCATCTCTCTAACGAGGGTCTGGTTATATTACCAGGCTAGCTGGAGACCCCTGTGTTAGACTAAATGCAAAGGCTTGGCTTGTATTTATTGTAATAGTGCAAACAAACACACAAAACACACATGCACACACACACACACACACACACACACACACACACACAGGCTAGCCTTTCCATGTCAATTTGGAGATTTTAGGTTACTTCGCTACCATAACTTTATTCTACATCATAGGCCATTAGTCCAGAGAAAATGCCAAAAGTAGGCCTGTAAGCTACGTGTGAGTGTTTATTTTACAATTTGTCTGAGAGTCTGTAGCCTAGATTTCAAACATTTTATTGCATAGCATGGTATTAACATAGCCAAAAGCAGTTAAACTTAATCGAAACAGTATTCGCTTGTTAGTGTCTGTATTACTGTAACTTACGTTGTGCGTAGGTGTCTGTAGACATGGATCTGCTCAGTGAAACGGTGCGTGGCTGTGAACTGAACTGTTCTCGTGCCGACTCGTTTGTCGGTTACATTCGGCTATTTCCGTGAGTGATGCGTTTTGTCTGACAGCAAACTAAGATCCAGCTGCAGTAGCGGGGCAAGCAGCGGTCGGTAGAAACTCAGAGAACTAGAAACAAACTTTGCCGTCATTGAACTCTGGAGTATCGGTCTTTTAAAACAGTGGAGGCTAATTAGGCTATTCAGACGTCACATTCTGGTATTTATTTGCTTATCGACCCTTGAGCCACATGGATGCTATAACGTTAACGTTAACTGGCGTTTTGGTGTTGCAGTGATGGGTCGTCACTGCCGGGTGTCTATCACGTCTATCACCATCTGACGTGAGGGAGACTGCATTCTCGAAACTTAGGTAACATTATAGTCGTGTGTGGTAAAAGAAAGCGTACCATTCTTCTGGACAACCTCAGTGATGCAGACATTTAGACTGACGTTGCATAATTCTGTTTAAATAAGTTTTTCAGAACAGCCTTCAGGAAGTGGGCTAGCCAATTGCCATAACCCAATAGTGGATAGCTGTGAATAAATGCCAAAGATGCTTGCAGTAGCCTACGAATAAACCTGTGTTAATAGAAAGGGTCAATTATGTCAACGCACTTATCTTATGTTTTGGAATCCACACTTCAATGAGGCAAATTCATTGGCTCTAGAGAGATGTCCAGCTCGTTGTAGGCCGATGACACGCACCGACCTATACGGTCAATTTTGATTTGGAGATGGTAGCTGATTGTCTCATGTGGTGGTGGCTACTTTAGATGTAACGTTAGACAACAGGCCTATAGCTAAATCCATGCAAAATGGTCTTCTGAGTGACAGGTAAGCATTATTTCACTCATTCAGTCATATTCAGGCAATAGGTAAATTTCCTCAATTTAAGCTGTACCTACACAAAATACAGCCTAGACACCATATTTATTAAATTTTAAAAGACAACCAGGTCATAATAGGCTATTGATAACTTAAATGCTTACAGCAGATAGCCTCTGGTAGCCTACATTTATTTTACTGAGCTTACCTTGATATTGTGATTAAACAGGTATGAAGGAACCCAACCTGTCATTTTTAGGCTAGGTCTAGGCTAGAAGAAAGTGTCAACACATGTAGCCTAGGCCTAGGTCTATGCAGCTCATTGTCAGACAGGAAATTGAATGTTAAGAGTGGGCAATTATCATGTTCTGAGCTATATTATGAAACAAGACTACTCAGCAGTGAATTAAATTAAAACAAGTGAATCCAGTTACCACTTATCAAAAGCAGCTGCTCCTGCTCCAAGTATTTTAGGAGTGAGGAACAGATCTGGCTTGGTCAGGCTTCTCTCAGTGTTTTTCTCTCTCCTAACTCTGGTGTTTATGATAGGACATATTTTTGTGTTTTGAGTTTTAGAGCCTGTCTGACGTACAGCCCAGTATGCATACATGATAATGTTAGGACAGTTTATAGTTTTCTATAAGCAAAATGTTTATGTAAAGACACTAATTGTGTGCCTTTGTTTTCCTGAATTGCTCCATGATCAGCAAATGTGCTGATGTCAGAGTCCATTGCCAGATTTACGGAGCACAAGTTCAGGGTTTACAACGATCCCTTGTTTATTTACATACACTGAGTCAAGTCAACTGTAATATCGCTAGCGGTCATTTGTACTGGATAAACTAACTATATCAAAACATTTGGATTCAATTATCAAGGGGATATAATATCCTAACAAACCTTTGTTTCTATTAATAAATTTGACCATTTCATACAATGCAAACTAAGCCAGAAGTTATTTTCATTGCTAGAGATTTAGTGTATTTACTATTATGGGCAAAGCCGTATCAGTATAAAAATACAGACAGCCCTTCTTAGAAAATCCTCAGCTACCCTATCAAAGGCACATTTTATATTTAATATTTACTTACAAATCTCGCAGCATGCAGAATTCATCATTGAAAAGAATTATGAGATAAATGGTTTTATTGAACCCAGATTTAATTATAAATTCACACCTTGTTTGGCACTAGCAAGAGGCTGGCAGTCCAGCAGTAGCTCGCCAGAGGCCAAGCCGGTGAACCGCTGGTGTTTTTGCTCGTCGGTTCTCAGGTGGGTCACTGCTAATTTGTAAAATTTATAACATTTAAAAAATACCACATATGGTGAAATATGAGCAAAATATCAGCGGACTGCCAGCTACTTTTTGTCTGGGTATATGGGTAGTGTAAGCACTGATTTGGGTTAATAGGCAACATACCTGTAGAAAACACCGGATATTTCATCAAACTCCACTTCCTCTGAAATGTTTAATAGCCGAATGGCATTTAGGGCAGTGGTAGCTAGCATGCTAGTAGCCTGGAAATTGTTTTAATCCTGGTTGCCACCGTTGTGCCCTTAAGCTTAAGCCTAACCCTAAGCTGCAATAGGATAGACTGGCCCTGAAGTAATTGATAGCTGACAACTTTTTTTTTCATATGTGATCATTTGGTCCAAAGTTGGTAGGTAACCAGTCCACACAGTGATTCTGAGCTTGTTTGAGATCGTTCATTTGCTTTGACGCTGTATTGATTGTCTGTATTTCTGATGTGATGTGACAGGAAGCCTGTATATTTCACAGTGTTGTCTGATAATAGCATAGAACATATGCAACTTTACATAGTTGATGGAAACACATGCAGACGTGCATATTCTTGAGCAGAATTTGTGTTAATACAAATATGAAATGTGAATAAGTTGGATGGAAACCCAGCCTGAGAGTGTTAGGCAACAAACTTCATCATCAAAGTGTTTGCCTCGACAGAATGTTTTCCATGTTAGAAATATAATCTTGGATGCCAGTATTTTAACCTAAAACTGTAAAACCTAAAACTGACACTTTTGAAACACCTTGAATTGGTTCTGAGACCTCTGTGGAAAGCACAGGTGTTTTCACTACGTAGTCCTCAAGTAAAGTAAAATGATTTAGTTCCATAGAGCAGTACTTTTAACACAAGCGACATCACTCACCCCAAAAAGCTAGACAAACACCTTGCACTAAATAAACTGAAATATCGTTTAATTGGCTGAATGAAGTAATGACAGAGCTGTCAGTTTGGATTGACCTGTTCCGTTGATGTGGTAATTTTACATCCAGATGACACATCATCTTAGCCAATTTGACTGTGTAAATTCTGAAGCAGAGAACTGAGCCATATCACTGTGGTCCTGTGGCACATCAAACCATTACTCCTTTGGCACACACGCACAATACTCTAACACAATACAACGGCAACGGAGTTTCCAAATGTGCACAGTGCATCTTGTACAGATGGTTCTCATATCCAGTGAATGGCAACCAGAGCAAGGTCATGTATTTCAGTGTAATTTCTAATCCTAAGATCCTCTAAAGGTCAGTAACTTCCTCTTCCCTTTGATGTCTGAACGAGAGCTGTTAGTTGGCAAAGTGTTATGTCTCTAACTTACTGTTAAATTTGTGGTCGGCCTTGTAACAGCCTCGCACAGCTAAGGATCACAAATGAACCCATAGGAAATAAGTGGCGAAGCCTGTGAGTCATGCAGAAGATAAAGCCAGCGCAAGAGCTAAATATAAACAATGTCGGCGTGTGAAATGGGGGACTTGTGGAATGTGACTGTCACTTCTGTGGCTCCCCCTACACACGGCCTTCCACCTTCGGCCCCTCAACACCCTGCCCTTTCTCGCCCCCTCGCTCCCAATTGTTTCAAAATGTGTGACAAGCAAGAAACACGTGAAGTGTTTGTTTGTGGCCTCGTTTGCCTCAACTGAGTCTCCAGTGGCCTTGCTTATCCTCTGGAGGGTGTTTTTTTGTTTCTCAGCCAGTTTGAATGGTTGCCTGTGAATTCCAGCTTGTTGAAGTAACAATATTGTTTTGTCTCAAGTTTCCCTGAAATCCAACATAAGGCTGAGAAAGGCATGGTTAAGGCTCGAGCCGTCCTGGAGAGGTGATGGGCTATTTCTTTTTCCTTTTTTTTCTTTTTCCTTTTTATTTTTAAGGTTGACATTTTCAGGACTGAGATTTTGCTTGTGTTGACCCGACTGCTCTTGACTGCAGCTTTTATAGAGCGTAGGGGTAGGGGGTGGGGGGGGGTTGAAAATGCGATGTGATGTGTGATGTCACACGCTTTTATTAGGCGACAGGCCGTTGAAATTGAGCTTTTGGACGTGAAGCTCAAGCCCAGGCTCATCTCTTCTATCTCTGTTGAGTAAACAGAACATCCACCCTGTCTCACCCTGTCAGCATCAGTGCAATAGATGTCTCTTACTGAAGATGCTACATGACACTACACTCTTCATTGCAAGATGTTCTGACCTTTTTACTGAGTTGGAGCAGTGACAAGCGGTGTAGTAACTGTCAGTTTTTGCATTATGTTCCTTGTTGAATTAATGGGTAATGCAACGCTGAAATATTTTAAGGATTTGTGAAAAAAATGTTGCAGCTTTATGATGGCGATGAAAACAATGCCTAACTGTTTAGAGAGGAAGTAGGCCTTTGCTCAGATGATTGTATCACATGTAGAGGAAGTGTAATTTTATCAGGGTGAACACCATAGCAGTGACTACTCAATCACATTCTAACCATTAGACAGTGATTCCAGATAAACAGCCATTTTACACACACACACACACACACACACACACACACACACACACACACACACACACACACACACACACACAAAGAACTTACATTATTTTCAGGTAGACTTCAGGAAAGAGAGCTGTGTATCTGATTTGCGACAGACTGTGTGGGTGGTTAAACAAGCCAGTTGCTGAAATGCTGATCCGATGGGTGATTCAGGACCAGAACACCTGAACGTTTTCTTTTTTTACCAAAGTGAAGAAACGCTGACAGAATGAAATCTGTTAACCAGTTACTTATCTCTGCATAGTTAGTTGATGCTGGTCAGTTTCAGTTTCTATTTTAGCATATGCATTTCCCTGCAGACAGACTCACTTCAGAGGACTAAGTGCCATTTCAGCCTACACGTGATGCATTTCATGAGAGAGAAACTGTCAGTCTTGGTGTGTATAAGCAAAGTCCATGCTGTAAATGCAAACTCTCTATTGGAGATATGCGCGCATGCACGCACGCACGCACTCACACACACACACACACACACACACTCCCACACACACATACACACACGCACACTTGTCTAATAAATACAATCACTCAAACACAAACATACAGTTTCACTCATCAAATCCAACACACTCAACAGTTTTACATTGTTTCACTAAACATATTTGGAGAAAATGTCTAATGTTGCATGGGGCCAACGTTACACTATTTAAGTCGTCTCTTTAATGTGGTCTGACCACAGGCTGCACGCTATGGCCTGTTTATCCAATTATGACCAGTGCATTCTAAGCCGTAAATCAGCAATGCATATTTCTGAAATCACATTCGAAATGCTCCAACTTAGCCTTTGGGTTTTCAGTGACGTACCTCTCCCTTTAAAAGCACAAGAGCGACTGCAATGATAAACATGAAGTGTGTGCAAATTATGCAAACTCTGGTCCAAATACAACATCTGCTTTTGCACTGTGCAGCACAGGGCTGTAATCTGTATCGTGTGCGGCATTTTCAATATTAGTGTTATATGATTATCAAATGCCTGTGTGTAATTTTCATCAAATGAATGCTCGTTGTGATGTCATTCTGTAGGGGAGCATGGTGTTTGGAAAGTTGAAAGTGATTGTTTAACATCATTTCCTTCTGTTACAGGGCATGTGCCACCCAAGCCCATGTTTATAATTCTCTACCCCCCTTAACCCATCTTACAGTAAAGGGTAGAATTGTTATTTGTAATACATATTCAGTGAACGCTACAGATGGAAATCTTGGAATAAACTAATAAATGATCCAACCTGCAAATGTAACCACTGTGAACATATTATATTAGGATTACCCAAAAGTGTAGTTTACAAGAGATTTTTTTAAAGCCACATAGAACACACTGACTCATGTTGTGCCTGTTTTTAAAATCCACAGATCCCACAAGCCTCTTGAATGTATTACTCCCTTCATGGAGCTGCACTGGTGAGGACTCCAGACATCTGTCCTGTCCTGTCCTGTCCTGACGGGTGCATATCTGTGTGAAGATCTGCCGTGGTGAACTGAGGTGGAGCAGGAGTGTGAGGGGAGACAGGAGGAGTGAGAGTAAAGCTGGGTGTTTATCTGAGAAGTGTTGAAAGCCTGGATTCAGACCAGACCAAAACAAAACCCTACTGTCCAGATGGAGATCCAGACAGCTACCTGAAACCTCTCAGGTACAATATTTTGACACTTTATTAGAAGTACGCTGCTGTGTACCTTTCTGTATGACCTATAATAAGCAGAGGCAACTTTTGGCAGTGCCAGTTACTGGCTGTGTGAGTGTTCAAGGCAAGCCTATCAAGTAGATATTTCTTTAGTTCTAGACATTAAATCCACATTAGTGCCCCTTTCACAGGGGAATTGTGTAGATATTGTTGAGTTCATTTTCACATTTTTAAAAAGAGACAAGTAATATTTAATTTATTGCCTTGAGACTTTTTATTTGACCACAGGTGAAATAATGAAGCTCAAGGTATTCCCAGTGCAAGCCATTTAAAAACAGTGTGAACAGAAACATTTTTAATTAATATATCTTCAACTTGAAACAGATATCTGAACAAATTTAACACCAGATAAGGGCATTCTGTTTTGTCGTGTTTTATTATTTTTGCACTGGAGGTGAGAACATTTTTGCAAGGTGAAGCAAAATGTGGAATTCAGCATCAAAGCCATTTCAAAGAGAAGGAATGAGATTGGACCAGCTCCACACAGCAAACATTAACATGTGTAATAAGTTTATTCTGCCACTGTGCACAGAATGGTTTAAGTTGTCATTGTGGATCCTTCCAGGAATGCTTGGTTGATACTTAGTCTGTTTTATGACATGGATTAAAGAGGATTGAGTTCATGTCCAAATAATTCACCTTTGTGAGGAAATGCTTGAGAGTATTTTACCCATCTCTGAGTGAAACATCATTCTCTCTCACCAGACACATCATGATAGCTTCTGTACATTATAAAAATAAACCAGACATGAAGAAAATGTCAGACAGAATAAACACGTTGTGGCCAGTCTGACAAAATCACAGTGTGTGACCCTGAGTGACTTACCATAGTATGTAGTGCATAGTGTCCCATATTTATCATGTAGATGCACAGCCACATACTTCACTTAATCCTGTATAAACGTGACAAAAAATATATTTTGCTGCTAGCAACATTAACCCTCCTGTCAGAACCTCTCAATACAAACAAGCCCAGGAGGAGGGTGACCAAAATTCTTGAACCTGACTGAAAAGAGCCTTGTTAATCCTGGGAGGTGCAGCGCCCTCTATAGACCTTTGAATATAGTTTGTTGTGTGGGGGTGTACCTGAATAAAGGGCTCTTTATTTCGCGCCGTCTGACTGCTTGGCTGACAATGCAAGGAAACCATAGAATATACAGGAGGCAATCTGCTTTTGGTTATGAACCCTCACGTCCGTATTAATCTTCATCTGACTGACCAGGAAGATTGGTCTTTGATCTCTGACAGCCAGACTAACATGGCTTAGCAATTCAGTGGAGCGATTAAATGTCAAACATGAAATAAGTGGCATTTTATAATGAATCTGTCATCTTCCTCATCAGCATGTCCTCACAAAGCCATTAGAATGCAGAGAGCAGACATGACAATGTTACACCTGGGTAACGCCTCAAAAACTTCAGCAATGTAAATGAAATAGCATGCAAATGACACACAAATACCACCATCGTAACCTTTGTACAGTTTACTGGTAGAAGTATCACTTAGACTTTGTCCTTTACCAGAAGGAAAAAATGAGATACTGTCACTGTTGTAGGTCCAGTGAAGTTTACTTAATGAGTTTATCATGCCTATTTAGCAAAGCCTAAGCATTTGGATTCTTTCTTTAAGTAGAGTAATGGACCAGGATGTATGATACATTTACCCTCAGTATGACATCCAAACATTAGTTAGCAAGCCTGCACTCATTGTTTATTTCAGTTACCTCAGATCAAGGAGATGTTCCTCAAGCCTTCCTTTTATCATACATGTGTAATTTTCTACATCTATCCTCTGCTCTGATAAATATACACATTTCTTTTAAAGCTGATTTTCAAAAAAAAAAGAAATACTTAAAATCGTCAAACAAATGACAAAAATTTGCTTGGATGAGACTAAAAGCGGACTTGGCAGAACGGTCACAAGTTTTTTTTGGCTTTGTAATACATTAGACCATTATACATTGCTTTTAACTAACAGATTAAGTGTACATTCAGTGCTCTTAATGCTTCCCCCCTTTGGTTTGAAACCACTGGGGTGGTTGTTGCATGTTCTTAAACATCTGTGCATAGCCAAAAGACTGCTATGCCCTCTATCAGACGTGCTGTAAATATTTTGATCAAAGGATGGTCTAAACACAACACTACATGTTTACATGTGACGCTACGTTTACATGGAGATAAGGAATGCAGAGGGCTTGGTCAATGTGATGTGCTGTACTGCCACTACAGATGATAAATCATCTACAGAGGATGGATTTAACACTTTCAGCCACCAGTCTCATCGTTGCACAGATGTTGCAGTGCAGATGTTTTGAAGCAGATGTTTTCAATTAGGTGATGTCAGTGTTGAAAGCATTAGCTTGCTAATTGCATTTGCATAAACATTTAGTTTAATCGTATTTACAATGCATGTTTGGAAAATTATTTTCATGTTAAGTTTTCTTTCAGTGGCTCAGACGTGCAAACTCTTGTGTACATATCTTTTTTTTGTGCGTGTGTGTTTGTGTATGTGGAGTCAGTCTGTTTTTGTTTGGTTTTACAGGAATCATTATGCAAACATTATTCTGAGAGATCTGCATACCATAGATGTTCCACTGTGGTGTATTCTGTCATTAATATGGCAATAGTGCTCAAAAGACTTTTGGATGTCAGATTAAAGGAGTGAAAGAGATTAAAGGAGGTCAAAGGTGCATGTGGAATATTAATAACAGCAATTACCGGCAATCATGAGGAAGACATCATAGGTGGCAAGTCGGTACATCTTGGGAGAAAGGATGAAAGATTGGGAGAATGTCATGAGCTGTAGATTTATGCAGGTAAACTTGGAGGCCAGCATAGACTGAATGGAGTTATATGTTCCACCAAGATTGCTGTCTGTGTTTTGCAGCTGTAGCTCAGATTTTACAGAGCTGAAAGAACATTTACACACATAATTGTATTTCAATGGTTTGATGATTACTACATCTTCATTCAGGTGTCAGATATTGCTGCTCGGTTTGCATGTGTTCTTACTGATAGCAAGTGACTGTTATTCAGACCATAAGGATTAGATGTGTAACAGGCACCTAAATGGATTTGATTAGAGTGAGGGGGGGGGGGTTGATGATAGACAGAGACAGATGGAAACAGAGAGAAAGAGAAAAAGCAAGAAAGAAAGAGAGGAGAACTTCTGGATTTCTCCCAGTTTTGTGTCTGCCTGTCTGGTCTCCACCTCCACCCTGCCACCCCCAGCCAATAAAGGTGATCAGGCTCCATCTGCACCCAGTCAAAGTAATGTTATATTCAGGCTTTGCTTCAAACCTATCAAACCAAAGCCTCACAGAGAGCTTTGGGGAAGACCTTAGTGGCCATGTCCAGTAATTAAATATGCCTGTGCAGATTATATTTAGTCATGGCTATTGGTTAAGGTTAAGTTACTGTACGTCTGTTCATCAGACTTATGGCTTCAGTGGTTCTGTCTACAGTTTTTGCCAAAAGAATTAGTCGCTGAAGACACTGACACTGACAGTGTCTGTTTTTGTGTTTAGTCACTGATTTTGCCCAAGTTAAACATGGTTGGTCAGAGTTCCAATATTTACTTCTTTTTTATCTAATTGGGTATTTAGCTCTGCAGTTGATGTAGTGTTTAAGCTACGTTGTTTGTCTTAGTTCCTCAGACGGGCCCTAGATCTGAAATAGAACATTTGCAAGATGCATTATGTCATTAAGCATATGACTCAGAGCTCATATTACTCATACGAGCAGCTATCCTCTCCGTCTCGATCAGATATTTCAAACATAAGACAGAGCAGTCCCAGGCAAAACATCGTAAATGTGTTGGAACAAACACAGACTTAATTGTTGTAACCTTCTCTTCTGTCCATTCCTCATTTTAGCCCTGAAAAAAAAAAATCCCATTCCCTGGCAGGAAGACTCCGAGGCCTCCAAGACTGTGCCCATTTTGCTGACCGCTCGGATTAATGAGTGTTTTGGCAACAAATGGCCCCATGGTCCGCTGGCTCAGATGATACTTCCTGTTGAATGCTACTTGGTTCCTTTGTGGCCGGGGTTGTGGCTGGGTGATTTTGGTTGGCACTGAACAGGCTAATTGAGCCACGTCCGTGTGACAGCACAGAGGGGTAGAGGTGGTGGTGGGGTCACAGGAGTGGTGGCCAGGGAGGGGGTTTGAGCGTCGTATCGGCTCGCGTCTCTTCTCCGTGTCACAGAACACTGGACCAAGTCAGCCATGCGGCTGGCGCTTCAAACAGAAACGCAGAGCCGATGTAACGTCTGCTGGAACAGCCCAACACCAAACACAAAACAGCCGAGTCCTTTGTGTTTGCTCAGTTTACCCCGCTGCTCGTGTCAATACAGAAACGGCTCATCTGAGGAGATGGCAACTGTGACCACCACAAGGAAAACACTGACTTGTCTCTGAATGTTTGAGATGTACCCACAACATTTTACAAGTCTTTGACAGCTCCATACAGCACAAATGAATGAAGTCACTATCATAATCTCAGCCCACTCCAACAGTTGCTGGGGATCACATAGATCGGAGTTTAAAAAGAAAGTTCAGCCGAACTTGTGTGTGTGTTTTCCCCCTCTTTTCACTGTCAGGAGTAGTGAGCTCTTCACATGACAGCATGTGGCTGTAAAGGTGAAGGGGGGTTGGAGATCCCTTGGCAGTGTTGGCCCCGTCACAGCTTGCTGCATCATTTGGCCTGTGATTGCTTTAATTAAGGTATTGTTAGCAGCCGTGTGTTTTGGGAAACCCAAGCTTTTCTTTGTTGGAGTCCGTGATCTTTGTGAACAGTGATGGTACATAGGTAGATCCATAAACAGAGGAATTAACTCGAACAGTTAGTCAGTTCAGGTTAACAGATGGTCCTTGGTTGTACATTTAGGTGTCAAATAACAAAAGAGTTTAGATTTTGATTTAACTCTCTTCAAAAAATCCAAAATGTAAGCCATTGCATTTCTTCAAACTCTTGTCTTTTATGCTCTCTCCAGGCACATTCCATGGTGTCTGAATCTGTATATGTGTCTGTATGTGTATCTGTATCTGCAGAAGGAAATGAAAACCCTGTAGAACCGAGCTTTGACAAAATCAGGCTCCCTGTTCATATTCCTGGAAGTTAAACATTTCTATACCTTACTTGGGTGATTGAAAGATAACCGTGCAACTGAGCACACAAGGTGCTAAGTAAATGAACGGCTAAGAACATAATCATATAATGTCTGGGTTTAGTTCAAGACTGTAAATGAAACCAGATTGTTGTTGGACAGCTTAATGAGGAAAGTGAATTGGTACATTTATGAGGTGGCGTATGTGGAGCTTTGTGTATTTTTGCTGTATCTCCATCAGACATATAGAAACATTAGACTTCTGTGGTTGTCTATTAACCTGCACACTGCATGTCTATTACCCTGATGTGTATTTATAAGTTGTCACCCGGGTTCAAGCAATTAAACCAGAAATGTTATTTTAGATAACGTACTTTAATTAACGCAATTGCATTGAAACTAGTTGAACACAAGCAACTGTCCATATGTGCAGAACCTAAAATGACAACAAAGCAATTCTAGTAGCCTAAGTGGCCTGAGTGATAGCTTAAAACATCAACAGCTGCCTCAAATGACTCTCGAAAGGGGGTTGGCATATTATATGCAATTTTGTGACCTTTTGCATTAAAAGACTTATATACTGTATGTACAATAAATTGTTACAATTACATAAATATTATCTTAAAGTTGACACAGTAACAGTCTGATTGCTGAGTGTTGGCTGATGCAGGGCTGCAGTTGTATGGGAGCAGCTCTCTGTTGGATCAGTCAGCTTGGCCAGTGACTGCTCAGAGCCAGGGTGGGACTAATTTCAAGGAAAAATTTAGAGAGCAAATCAGAAATAACATGCGAACATAAAATGGCTCAAGTAGCACTGACTTTATTGTTCTCTAATGTGCACTTTAAGGCAAAGAACAAATTGAAAACATCTCTCAGGGAGGTGTCATTGATGAAGACACAAAAATGAAAAATTAAGAGGTCCTTGTTTCTTTTGACATCATATTCGCTCCTGAGGGAATTGTCAGAAATATTGTTGACAGAGGACATTGAAAGGTCTTTGAACAGTGTTCTTTTTTTTTTTTGCTATGTCAAAACGTGGCTGTAAAAAAAAAAATCAGAACATCTTGAAGGAGGGAGTGATATAACAAAAACACACCACCAACACTTCCAATAATCCCTTAACCATCTACATCAGAGCTGTATTAAGTAAGACACAATGACACAATAAGTGCTTGCACGTGTCCAGAGCATATTCCTGTTTATTATTCTACTGTCAATTAAGAAAAGTAGAGTGGAGGGTGAATGACTATGTAGTATTTTGTTGCTTAGTCTGTGCTGTGACACTCAGCTCTATACACTAAAATTGTAGACCTGTATTTACCTGCAATCACATAGTCTCATGAAGTAAAGTAGTTGTCCAATAAAATAGTAGTTTGCTTCCTACGTCCACCCTTGCCTTTTATAATAGCTGCAGTAATAGTAGTACTATGTAAGTAGTATGCATGGTAAGGGGACTTTTATGACCAGCTAACATTTTGGATACATCAAAATATGGAACATCATGAAATATGCTGAAAGTGTTTGTTGTGCTGGTTGTTAAGCAGATGTAAACAGATGCTGTCATCACAAAAATGCTTCTATAAATAATGTCTCTCGCATTTTTGGTATTTCCCACTTAAGCTTCCTGAAGTGGTTCTTATCACATGGGAAACCATGCAAAAGTTTTCCAGATTACGTCACATTAATATGCATGATTTCAAAAGATCTGTGATCCATCCAGTAATGTTGCAAATGTGACTGCTTTTTAGCAGGGATCACATCTCCATCGAATGGACGGGGATGACTTTTCCTTTAGCTCACAGGCCCATGTTTTGCGTTCCACTTTTCTTTTTTTTGCCTTGGCTGTTCCAAGAACATTAGCTGTCCTTTGGACTGTTATCACTCAAATCCCTCGAGATTAATGCAGCAAGACGTGTAATGACAAACCCTTATCTGTGTCTCTTAATAAAATAAAACCTTGGAAAAGTGCGCCGTGGAATTAGGTGGGATCAAATTTACATCCCGGCAGTGTTTCCAAAGGCAGTTGAGGTTAACTTAAGACGACGCTTTGTGGTCAACGGAGGTGATTGTATGTGTGTTCGTCAATGAACTCTTGAAAACTTTGATTCCTTTGAAACATATTTTTTTACTACCAGTCTGGAGCCCAAATTCCAGAGTGCTGGGTCAGGGAATGGGACGGCATGATCTGAGCCATTCTCCTGTGAGTTGGTGACTTTCCATGTCATATTTGTGCTTTCCCATTCCCCAATGAATACAGACTACAGCTATGGCAGGGAGTGCCCCTCCTGATCGACATTAACTATGTGAACATTCTTATCGTCTTATCCCAGGGAATTTACCATCAGAGTGACTATGGGGCTAATTATTTCCACATTAGGAAAGAATAAATGCTTGCTCCCTGATTTAATGTATCTAAGCGTTGATGATTTCACTAATGAGTTGGGACAGGCCAAACTATGTGAAAGAAAGGGAAGGGGTGAAAGGGTGTTAGTTTGATTCTTGTTTCACCATGGCAATTTAGAACCATTTACCACAACCTCTACCTTCACCATTATTCACCTTGTTTATTGATTTAGAACTAAATTAATCTCAAATCTAAACATTTTTGGTAAATTAATATACTTGGCAATAGCATTGCAATAGAATGCTTTTACAATACAATGCTATTGTAAAAGCTCCAGTTAAGAAATCCAGCCATTCCTCATTTGGAAATTAAACATTATCTGTATTTCAACATTGTAAAACATGCATTGTTACATGTGAAATCTTGACATGTTCTTATGCATTCAGTTCCCTTTGACAATTTCAGATGGATTAGCAAAGAATGCATTTCTCAAATTTATGCATGTTTCCCAGTCATGAGGAAGAGTAAATGACCTTTATCATGTCAAACTCATGAGCCGTCTGTATTTCCAGACCACAGACTGAACAGGCTCTAATAAAACATCCCTTAGTTTTCTCTGTCTGTTTTTGTTAGCATTTTTTAGATTCCCTCTGAGTAAGCTGCTCCTTTATAATCAGTTTTAGACAGCATATACTGTACAAAAAGAGCATTTACTCGACCTCTCAAGCCTGAAGATTGAAGCTTGGAGTGAGTTTTTTTAGTGGGCTTGGTGGGGGTGGTGGTGGTGGGTGGTGTAGATGTGTGTCTCGTGTTACAAGCAATAGATGTGTGTCTGATGTGTTACAAGCAATAGATGTTTATTAGATAGCATGCCTGTCATTTTAATAACGTGCATACATAGTTTTATGAGTGTTTTTTCTGTCTGACAGGAATAGACAGAGAGAGAAAGAGAGAGAGAGAGAGACAGAGAGGTGTGTAAATGTAGGGTAACACATAGATGTACATGGGGGCAACCGTGGCCCACTGGTTAGGGCTTTGGGCTTGAAACTGAAGGGTTGTCAATAGGAAAAATGTTGACAATTGGAAAAGTGGTTGAGCACTGCTCTCCCATGCCAACATCCTAAGGCATACTTGAGCAAAGCACCTAACCCCTCACTGCTCCAGGTTCGTGTGTGCGTCACCTCTCTTGCTAATTCACTCACACACGATAAATGCAGAAACCGAATTTCCCTCATGGGATCAAAAGATTTTTTATATATAATTATATATATAAAATCTATAATAATCTATATAATAACTTCAGTTCACTTGCAAAAACAGAATATTCATGAATCATGCTTTTTTTGTCGTGAATTCTAGGTAATATCAATAGAGCCACTGTCTGGTGACAGTGCTGATGTTTGGCATGTTTTGTGATTGTGATGAAAATGTTTTGTGTCCCATATTACCTGTTGTTTGAGCAGTATCTCTTTGGTTACATTGGTTACAGCAGATAATCAAAATTTGCACGTTATTTAATGTTGTTTGTGTTGCTATGTTTTGCAATCCTTTCAGATGAGTACAAATCAGTCAGATTGAATCTTGACAGAAGGAAGAGACACAGCATGTTCTACACTGCCGAGTAAAAATGTTGGATCTGGCATACTGACCATAATTTCAGGAGCCATCTTACTTGTGAAAGTTTGGGCAAAGCTATGATAAAAGTGAATTACTGCCCGAGTCTACTTGCACAGAAAGAAGGGAAATTATTCTATCAAAACATCCTCTTGGTTGATTGCTTTTGATGACCCCACGTAATATGACTCTAGATAAGAGAATGTGTAAAGTCAATCATTAAATGCTAAATCTTCACACACTGTGTCATAAATTATGAACAAATACTTTACTCGTTGTTCTAAAAACCGTAACATGAACAATTCAATTGCAACAAAACATCTTTGCAACCATCTGAATGATTTAGAGCACTGAGTCAAACAAAGGATTCAGGCCTGAAAGGCAGACCAACCTTTTTAAGGGGGGCGGATCTCTCCAGTCTCCCCTCCAAACACTTGGCTTTGATGATTTTTTCCACATAAATTTCCTCCAGCTTCTTTTGTTATGTCATATTTCACTTGGATATGTACATTTCTTTTGTTTTTGTTTTTGTTTTTTTTCTTTCCTTTTCTTTTCTTCCCTTGTCTTTTATCTCTGCCTCTGAAAGCTAAATGCGTGACCTTAGGAAAGGCGGAGTTTTTAAGAGGGGTTAGCAATAAAAGCAATGCGATTTGGCATCAAATCTGTCACCGTTTTTATCTGGACTTCCCTGGAAAAGCAGTATGGTGAGACCTGCCCACCCAAGTTGACTTGCAAGCAGTGACAATCTGAGACTCTTGTCTTGGACACATATCTAGAGCGGTCTCAAAAGTAAATACCCTCCCCAATCTGGGGGAGCATGGAAACTTATTATTACTCCAGATGACAAAACCGCTCGGTGTATGAGCGCGCAAAATTTAGTTTCCGAAACTCCGAGCACAACAATGAGTTATTGGTCGATTATGACTAACCCACTCCACAGTGGAAAAATGAGACCACAGCCAACTGATACATCCACCCGACTCTGAAAGTGAGATTAGCCTGTGAACGCAGCCTCAAGGTGCACTGATAGGAGTTCTTGGCATTTGAGTCTAGTGTAAAGCATCCTGATGAATATCATGTCTCTGGAGAGAGTCCTGCAGGTTTGATTAGCTTTGGGTTGGGGTTTGGGTTTTTTATGAGGATGGGCCTACAGAGAATAGGAAAGGGTAGAGATTTTCAGTGCTGGCTTTCCTCTGAAAAGCCTTGCAGTGTGTATGTGTGTGTGTGTGTGTGTGTGTGTGCGCGCGAGTGTGTGTGTCTCAACACATTGTTATTGTTGTCACACAGCCCCAGTGGAGATTATCTGTCGTCGGCCACTGTTTGCTTACAGTGCTCATTGGCTCTCTGCTTGTCTCGCTCTAATCTCTTCGTGCTCTCTTAGTCCTCCTCAGGACTTGTTTACCCCAAGGAGTATGCGCAATGCCTCTGTTGTCAAAACTCATGCCTGACTGTAAACAATGTGGCTTTTGAATTAATGACGGCCCAATAATGTTTTTGATAAACATGACTTTTTTTGTCTGCGTAAGACTCATCTGGTTAATCGCTTGGATCAGTCCATACAGACAGCTTGAAACGGTTCCCATGATGGAACCAGCCATTCCAGGCGCAGGGGTGTGTCCTGCCAGGCCCTTATTTTAAACCCTAAACTCATGGGAAAGCTATTTTGGGATTGGTTCCTCCACGAGACTGAAAACAGTGCCAGTTGTGTATTAGCAGGTGCAATGTCACAATGAACTAAAAACAGCACGATAAAACCAAACAAGAGTCAAAAAATAGCAATTTGGGGAGGAGTTAAGAGAAAATACAGAATGAAGTATTCAATTGTTCCCGTTCCGCCTGTCATGATAATAGCATGGCTTTTTCCCATAAAGTTGCCACATGCTTCTCTGCAACACTGAAATGCAGAGAACTCTATATTGGTGCTGTGCATATATCTTATGTCCTTATAGAACTTACTAAGATTTGACAGTCGAGTTGTGTTCAGGAACTTCTTCTCTGAAATATTTATGTGGACTGCATTTCAAATAGACAAAAAGACAAAGCCAAGCCAAGTGAGTAGGGTAGCTGGAGAACAGTGACCTGAGATGTATCCCTACAATCCTTTTGGGTGTTCACATGGCACTGCCGTTTGATTTAGCTGGAATTGCAAGCATAGCTATCCAGGGACTTGCAAAAAAGTCCCGGCACATTGCACATTTTTGCTTTGCAGGGTATTGCACTGAATTTTCCAAGTCTTCTTGTTGTGTACTTCAAGCTGGTGCTGCTATACCATCTCAACATAAATATTTTTGTATACCATTAACTACTGTTGTATACCATGTCCCTGTGTTTTGTTTTATTTAAAGGTATTTATATACTTATCCGCTCGAAGTAAGGAATTCTTAGCCTTTTGCGTTAACACAGCTGTCAGGGTAGATTTCTCTTGGCGGCAACAGCTAATTATAATCACTTGAGTTTGAATATAAGAGCGGTCCTCAGGTGTGCTTTACGTTAATGTCATTCACCTCCATTCATCTGAAGATAAGATAAGGCATAGATATATGGATTGACAGATAGAGGGGTGAGAGAGGGA
The DNA here is from genome assembly GCA_015244755.2 of Tenualosa ilisha. Taxonomy (NCBI): domain Eukaryota; kingdom Metazoa; phylum Chordata; class Actinopteri; order Clupeiformes; family Clupeidae; genus Tenualosa; species Tenualosa ilisha. The sequence goes on from PYXC01000543.1 coordinate 679,626, forward strand.
GAGAGAGCTACCGGTTGAGCACGTAGGCGAGTGGGTGGGTTGAGACTCTGGGAGCAGGGCGACCCATGTGACACTCACAGCCCTGTTTTGTTTTTTCCCACACTGACTGACATGAGGGCTTAATCTCCTCTGCAGCCATTTCAAAGGAGGGGCTTTGTTTTCAAATTAATGCCCGTCTTAACTTATGATTTATAGTGCATGGTGGGGCACAGTATTTGCTTATAATGTTACCAGCCGTGCATGGCAATATTACGGGAGGCAGAAAGGTTAGCTAAACAGTACATTGTGCCACGATGAAAGCATAATATCCTTCATAAATTTGAAAGGGAGCAGTTTGTGTGGCTGGAGCCTTATGTTGCCTTTAGATGCCTCCTGATGTAAATCTGCTTCCTAGTATAGTAGCGCTAGAAGATGGATAGAGTGGGTTATAGACTTTCAAATAGCCCAATGCATATTCTCTTTATGTTTTATTGCAAAAGAGTTTGTAAGAGCATATGTTTAGCCACTCTGTGAGTCGTTAGATCTAAAAATGATTATACATTTCAAGACGCAGTGTGCAGTGGTCGTGAACGTGTGATGTGCCACTGAGAAACGGTCCTTTTTTTCTTCAAGGAGAAAATGAGTGTGCCTGGCTCACCCGTCGTCTAGCGCTCTCGCTGTCGAATGTTAACCGCAGCTGACGCTAATCCACTCAGAAGGTTTTTGATCCCTCCTGATCGTGCGCAGCCTGCACCCTCTGTCCAGTGCCAGCTCTGCCCTGGCTTGGCCTGGTCGTCGGGCCCTGCATGACGGACAGCTGTGCCAAGGCTGGCACTGTTCCGCCGATGCGATGGGCCCCATCTGGGTGAAGGCTCCCACAGGAGGACTCCGAGAACACAGCGTCAGGCTGTTTCCCAGCTGCCTGTCCACAAACAGACACTAACAGAGCAGCGTAGCCCCCTTTCTCCTCCTCCTCCTCCTCCTTTTCCTCCAGCTGATACTTCTGAGTCCATACGCACATGTATGAACTAGTCCGTCCTGGAATCCAAAAGGGGCTTCCCCCTACAGTACAATGCCCTCCCTCTCTCACTCCCCCAGCCCTCTATGGACAGACCTTGGGGGACTGTTTTCTGTTTTGCGTGGTCTTTTTTACATGTTGCTTTGCTGGAAGTCACCAAAAATAAGAGTAATGGCACAGCGCGAAAAGGTCACATCCATTCGAAACACACTGGAAACTAAGAGGAGGGGACGGGGACTGGGGGGAGGGGGTCGCCTTAAAACCCTTTGCATCTGTGCTGATTTGTGAGTCCCTGGCCTCCTGGCCGCTCTCAGCACCTCCTCGGGAAATAAATGATGGGAACTCCCATACATCCAAACCAGGAGGATCAGATAAAGCCTGGGATTAAATTTGGATGCGTAAAACGTGTGTAGGCTATTCAGTACATCCCCCCCTATTAGTTCTGAATCCATCTCCTCAGTCTTGTGACGTGAGAATATTTTTTGTTGCTAACTTCCTCCATTTTACATTTTTTTTGTGCTGTAAATGAACATTATGAGACAGATTGGTAATAATTCATCCCAAGATGGAAAGCTCTCTGTAATAAACTGCCAGTAACTATAGTTTTGCTGTAAAAGCTTGAAGTGTTTAATGGCGACTTGGGAACATGCCGTTAACGAACAAGAGGATCATATAAATCAGTAGTAACTCCTCGTCAGGTCAGTAATTACACCCCCAGAGCGACTTGCCAGACTCTGACTCTGACCGGCTTCCCGAGTCTGACCGCAAGCCTCGTCCCGTGTTGAAAGACAGGACGGCAGCGTTCCCGCTGGACTCCCTCACGAGCCAGCTAGAGGTGGGGGGAAGTGGGCCAACTCTGAGGTATGTGGGTACGGAACACGGAGTAATCTGTCTCTCTCTCTCTCTCGCTCCTTGACTCTTTGGGAGCTCGGGAAGAAGGGAGATGCAGCAGGAGAGACTGTTTCCAGTCGGGATCCATCCAGGAAGCCTCCCCTGCATTTCTTGGCGGTGCTCGCCACCCCCAACCTCTGCTGAAGCCCAAAAAGTGCTGACCGCTCTGGTTGGGTTAAAGTGCTGGGTGTGTGTGTCAGGGTCGGGGGGGGGTGTGTGTCTAACACAGACATGTCTAGGCTTGTCATCAGGACACTGACCCAGCTTGAGTTTTCACTCCCATTGACCATAGCCAAGGAGAGTGGGCCAACGGTCCGTCTGTCTCCTCTTAGTTAAAATTTCCCCGCTCTGTGAGAAGTCACACTCATGCAGGTGATGCAGATGTGTGTTTTTTTTAAATACATTCCCTGTCTTCCCTGTTTGGAATATTGAAGGACTTAGACCAATGTCTTGCTGGATTTCGCATTCCTGCAGTCAGCATGAAATGTAGATTTGAAAGTGATTTTGTACTTTGATGAGCCACAGAATGAATCTGAATGGGCAGTAATTGTATCATCAGCAGCATGACCTAACAGAGTGAAATGGGCCTTTCCGTGGCCCGTCAAAATGGTTTCCTTTGTGGTTGACAGGCCAAAGCTTTCACTTCAAAGTAAGCGAAAAAAAAAAAAGCCACAAACCTTTCACTCATGAATAAGCAATGGAGTCTAGGTTATGCCATCGCCTCCATGTAAAAACATGACGCAATCTAAGTAGTATTTCTCTGCAATGGCTAGCAAATACACATACACCACAAAGAATCCAAGACACAGCAAACATATGCATGTGAATGTACTCCCTCTCAAGAATAGCCTTACGCTTCTCACACTCTTGCACATGCACATGCACATGTTCACTGACAGACAGAGAGAGACACACACACACACACACACACACACACACACCAACTCCCATTTTCTTACGTGCAAAGTTTTCATCTCTGTACCTCTGTCACACAAGCGCACACACACATCATTTTGCAAACCGTCCCATGGAAAAACAAGCATGAGGCATGCAATCGAAAGATGAGCACTCATTCCATCACCCCATGTCATCCACATCTTGCATCGAAGGGGCCCCTCTGTCTGGGCTTTGGGGGGGGGGGGGGGATGGGTCGGGGGGGGGGGTTGTCTGTTGAAAATCCAGGGGGTATGTTGGGGATTAACGTGCACAGCCGTGGACGAGGCTGCTGAGCGTGTGCTGCGTAATTGAATTTCATGCTTGGGCCTCTCCTCTGAAGTCGTGTACCAAAGCAGTCATTTGAAAAGAAAGCTATTAGTCCACGCCGCTGCCAAAACCGCAGCGCGCGTATAGGAAGTGGGGGATTACAAGCCCGTGGTCCTGACACTGCAGTCATCAAAATACAACAGCCATGGTTTGTGATGTGCTGGAGGAGAGGAGAGTTGGTGGGGGAGTTTGAGGCTGGGGGCGTATGGATGGAGATGGAAGAGTGTACGAGACAGAAAATAATAAATATTCCTGACAATGCCTCTGCTTTATCTAATGTTTAATATCCTCCCATACCCCAACGTTTGGAGGGTTTTTCACTGTGTATTTTTAATTTTCGTTGGTGTATATTTTGATGTGCAGCGGGATTTTAGAGCAGCGTCTGAAGGGCTAAGTGACTTGAGGCAGATTTTTATTGTATTATTACTGCTGGGCCCAGTGTTTTTCCTCTCTCTGTCCAGCTCTCTTTTTTCCCTTCCAGCTTGGGGCATCTTCTGTCAGACTTCTCAAATTTACTCAGCTTTGTGGTCGGCTTACGCATGCGCCAGTGAAGATTTCGAGCCGTCTTATTCTCTCTGTGACATTTATGAGCCCTGGAGAGTGCCTGAGCCATGTTCATCGCGGTCGGGTGCTGAAACCTTACAATACGCCGCAGATACCTTCTCCCTCCCTCGTGCGCTTCTCTCTTTCCTTCTACTGCCAATAAGGAATGTGTTGGGCTGATGTTATGCGTAGTCCTCTGTGCTCTGTGCTGTTGAGAGGACACTCTCAAGTTGTCAGAAGTGTCTAGATGACTCATGTGTTTTAAATGGACTGACATCACATTGAGTCAATCCCCCCTCCATACCCCATCACTGCCCACCCCCCAAGTAAGGCTGCTTTCGTCTCCTGGGCTCTTGAAAAACTGTTTAGTTTAATCGCAAGTCACAGATGAAATGCAGTCAAACAGGGAGCACTAGGACTACAGCATGCTCATTGGGTGTTGTCAGAGGAGTGATGTGAAAGCTTAGCAATCTCAGATTTTTGTTCCTAAATTTCGTGGCCTGTGCCCGGCTACCTATTTAGACCAATCCCCTATATGCCTGTTATTTGTTTTCATCGAAGAAAAATTATATTTTCATTCTTGGGAACGTCACATCACTTGAAAGCTCACTATTTAAGGTTTAAACAAATCACTGGTGTTAGCTTTGCTAAGTATTTTGTCTAATGGGTGCATGTAAAATCTATGACCTTTTAACTCTCCCCGAGCATTTACCCATGATTATCTGCCTTTCGTCCTTAATAAAGCAGATACAAATAGCTTTCCAAAGTTGTGCTTGGAAAGCGGAGGAGATTGTTTCTGTACATGTTGATGTGGAAAACATCTGAAGAACTTTGAGACGATTCCAGAACCAACACACCGATGTTCGGTAATCTTTTGCAAATGCGTTACTCAATAATTAATACTTTATCAGTCTTTGCAATTCTTTTTTTACAATCCCAAAATTATTCTTAAGGCTCTTATTGTGATTGGCACATTGGAAATTGGTAAGAAACTTAAACAAATGAAACATGTACATATGACTTTTTTTTTTTTTTTTTGCTATTTTAGTATATTAAGTAAATAATACTACCTCACCTCTTTAGGTAGGAGGTCATTAGAATGACACAGGGGACCATAAATAAATAAAATCAGGACGTTTAACAGCTGGTGACAGACTACATAGTTAAATCTAATGCAACAAGGCCAGCGATTTGATTAATGTATATTTTGGGAAAACGTATTACTCCCATAACAAAGATAGGACTTTGGATATGGTTGATGTGTTTGTTTAGTTCAGTAGAGGTTAAGAAATCAAATGACCAAATGGAAAGGGAATACCAGCAGTACCCACTATCGGCTTGTCCTATAACCAACTGTTGATAGTTCGCAGACTGCTGTGCAATGTTTAAAGAGGTTCTGTGGTCAGATGACAGAAATAGCAGAAATCGTAAGATTCATAAGATTGCCTTATTTTATTTGTATTTTATTAATTCATCAAAGTAACATGACTTTCTCTGTCATGTGATCAGGAGAAATTGCATTATGTGTAGGTAGAGGTGGTAGTGGAGTGGGTAGTGGTGGTGGTGGAGTGGGTAGTGGTGGTAGTGGAGTGGGTGAAGTCGAAATGAAGTTGCTTTTCAGCTCCTCATGTTCTACCAGCAGCATAATGCTACCACAGGATGGACCTATCTGTGAAATGTAGAAAACCTTCAGTAACTGTTTAGTTCTCTGAAGGTGAGGAAATGAGGGTAAGACAAGGAAATGACTGGGAAATCAGGGCAAGAAAACCAACTTTATCCTGCTGTTATTTTGTCCCATAACCACCTACTGACAGCTGTCAGTTTATTCACAGTATACAATTTGAGTTTGATGAGAGACAGTAGTGGGACATCTGCCACCTATGAGTTAAACAACTCTAAAAGCACAGACAGCTGTAGGAAAAGAGTGCATGACATGAAAAACAGCCATTTTTCTGTTTTTTAAATAAGGGGTTTTGGGGATTAATTAAATTGTTTACGTAGAGTAGCCCGAGAGGAGTAGGCCATTTCACTCATAATGTGAGAGAGGGTTTAGGGACAATAATGGGTATGCTTTTAATGAAAATAAACACAGATTTGGTCTGTCAACTCAACCTCAGAGGTCATTCCTTACCTCTTGTGTTTGTTGAACAAGGAATCAAGGCGTAAATCATTTTAAAGCACAAGCCTATGACCTCCACTTTACTTGTGCTACTCAAAAAAAGAAAGAGAAATATCAACTGACTCTGCAGGAGTTGGAGGTATAAACCGTTGGTGAAATCATGATACCGCAGGGTCTCTCATTTGTGTAAACTATGTACCCAATGCAAAACTCCCCGTGACCACATAAAAGCAAAGGATTGTGGTCAGTTTTAAACCGCATGACGTTCAGCTGTTTCCCTCACGAACATCAATCTGTGTTGAGCCTGGAGGGCTCGCGACAGGAAACTCTAGACGTTATGGATGTCATCCGTGCTGCTAAAAGGGGGTAGCGCTTTTTCGCATTCTTGACGTTTTAATTTGACAGCCACAGGAGGATTTGCTCCAGCAGGAACTGCTGCCATTGTCCCACACTCCCCTGTACACTGAGCGTATGGCGGTTCATGGAGGCGGCTACAAGTCCCTTGTGTCCCTGCTTGCAAGCTGTTTGCAAGTAACATTCCCGACAATCCACAGACTGGACCCTTGAGTCGTCATAAAGACGAAAAGGAAATTTTTTGCACAGTTGTCCCTCACTGTCTTGTTTGGTTGACTCGTGCCTGGCTCAGAGTCCTGCTGGTAGACATAGAACTGCACTGTGGAGGAAACCCTTAACTAGTGGCCACAAATGAGTTCTGCACTGTGCTTTCTAACACACAACCCCTTTGAGGTTCTTTTAGACAATACTGGAAAACTTTAAAATCTTGAATGTTTTTTTAAACTCAAATAATGTCAAGGGTATAGAGTACTTTAAAAAGGTCAGTGCCAGTTTGCAGCTAAAGGTGATAATCATAAAATTTGTGACTAAATGTTTTTGTGTCGAGGTTCATAAAGAATCTGTGGCCTATACTGTGCTCTTAGCAAGTCTGAACACCAATCAGAGTCATATGGCCGTGATTAAGTCACTAAGATAGTTCAGGATCATTAAGACTTTAGAAATGTGAGAATGTGTAGAATACCATGTGTATTGCCATACATACTATATTTTGTCACTGGAAGTTGTCCAAGCTGCTGATCAAAAAGCTGCCTTCCAGTGTCTGATGAGAGACCTCCCGCCTGAACTGCACCTGTAGATGTTTGCTTACCTGGTTGGTCTGAGGACAGGGTATGAGCCATCCAGTCCAGGAGAGTCTCTGTCACACATGTGTAGAGTCTGCAAGCAGAATCAAAAGACATTAACTCTCTTTCGTTACTCATACTCTTAAATTGTTTCACAAATTACCTAGATTTTTACTTGACATGGACGCAGTTTTTGTTCTTATTACAGATTTTAAGATCTTATGTTTTTTATTCCATATTTCAGATTACAATGTTGATTACTGTAGCATTTGATGATGGTTCGCTGTTCTACCCCACCATGTCAAAATTTTATAAATGAATCTGATTCTGAGATCAGGTGGTCAAACTGTGACCAACAAAGCAGGTAGAAAATAGCAATGAGTCAAGGCTGAAATCTTGCCAAGCATCAACTCAGTTATAATCCAAGTCTCCAAACATGGTTATATTTGTTCATGGGCTTTTGTAGAAGTTTCAGACTTAGTCACAATCCATACTTTTGAAGATGACCTTATCAAGCTATTTATGAAGCTTATAGATAAAACAGCTGGTCAAGGTATACAGCGCAGAGTGCTCTCTTAATTTGCGTTTGTTTTATCATCCCCCTGTCCTCTCATCATGATATTTTATCAAAGAAAAGCAGTAACCTCATCTTGGGCCCCCTTGCACCGCCAGTCCAGCTGGTGGAAAGCCTACACCATCTCAAAGCTCCGAGATCTTCTTGGGTGCTGCCTCTGCCACGAGTCCAAGTCTGGGTGAATTCCACTGGCAGGAGCATTGCTTGTGTTGGAGGGGGAGCACAAATCAAATGAAAGGAGTCAGGACAGATAAGATGGCTCTACAAGCGTCAAACGATTTTTTCCCTTGTCCATGAAAAGATAGTCTATTAAACATCTTTGACAGTCGTGTGAGTGTGTGTGCACGGGCATGTGTTTAGGTGTGTGAGTGTGTGTTTTTGTAAGCCAGGTCAAGGTGTCTAGTCCTGAAGAGCTTTCACGGGTGTATGTGTGTGTGTGTGTGTGTTTAAATTTGTGTTAGTGTGCTGTTTGCCTTTGCAATGGAATACAGCCCAGATTGCCTTTTGTCAGACAAACTGGAACTAGAAGTTCTGTGTTTGTTTGGCTCGGTTGAGCATGAAAAGAGACACAGCATAGTCCCTATGAAGGAATTTTATTTAAAGACAACACTATACTAGAAGGCTTATCAGACCCCCCATAAATATTTATTTGTACTGGTTTTTGCCCATCAGGGTATTTTGCATTTTTTACAGCTTACAAATTAAAGATGAAAGTACAAATTAGGCTTATAAGTAGTGGAACCTTCCTGACCCCATGGGCTTGACCAGTGGGTAGTGTGGTTATACTGTAACAGAATCTTCTTGGAAATCAGTCTGTAGAGGGTGTAAATCTTTGTGTGTGTGAATGTTGATCCTCTAGATAAATAAGTAGGGAAAATCTCTCTGTAGTTTGTCCACCCTGCAATCATTAAGGAAGTACTTGATCCTTAGTTCAGTTTACATGGAAGTCCATCAAGATTTAATCGGTTTCTGATCATAATCGTCTGGTCCTGCCAAACAATTGATCCTTGAGTATAATTGTATTTCATGATGCAAAATATGTTTCTGTTTCCTTGAGATATAGTACAACGTCAGTTGAAGTCTCAGAGATGAAACAGCACCTGTGGCCAGAGTGTAGCATTTCTGAAAGGACCTTTTCATCTGAGCAAGAGCAGAAAAAGCGTGGTGACAGGGTCCTTTGTGCTGTTTGATGGTCTGCGTTCCCCAAAAGGAATGAGGCCTTTCATCTGAGCCGCCAGCAAGTCTTCACCTTTATGGATATCCACACAACTGAGGCAGCAGAAATTTGGCAAATTGAGAGAAACTCAACAAAGAGAATTGTGTGGCGCATGGGCCTCGTCAAGAGAGGCGGCAAAGGTGGAAGCTTTGGTGGGATGCTCCTGTAAAGTGTCACATAAATGTTTGTCTCCAGGAATGTGCTGGTGAGCATCAGTGGATCGTCTCTTTCCATTTCCCCAGCCCCGCACCACCCCTCCCGTTTGCCACTGGTGCAAACCTTCTGCCTGGGATGGGCACTTTGTCACTAAAAGGGTGTTCCGTTGGCCAAGTCGGCCCTGAACTGGGAACGATCCAAAGTGTGTTACCGCCGGCTGCGAACACTTACCCTGCTTATTCATTTTCTTTTTTTCAGTCATTTTCCCCCCTTCTTCTGATGCAGACCTCTCTTGTTTGTGTAGAACAAGTCACTTGTTTAGCTTAAAAACCCTGTGGCCTCTGGTTCATCAGTTAACCCCTTGCCCCGTGTACAATTCTGTAGTTTCTGTTTGTTTAAAGAGAGCATGTGTATGACAGAGTAAGTGAAAGTGAAAATGCAGCGAAAAAAAAAAAAAAAAGTGTGGAGCTCATAAACATCCAAGTGCCAAATGGGTGACGGGGGACCTCACGTACACCAGAGGCCATTCAATTCATCGCTCCGTTTATGAAACCAGGTTGTGTACTAATCAGTCACCAGTTTCATTGCCCCATTGGCATTCTGTCCTTGGAGGAACCATAATTACATCTTAGGCTAAATGCTGACAAATTGATGCACAAGGACAACCAACACAAGTCTACTAGTCTACAGCTGTGAGGATGTTTTTTTTTCCAAGAAAACAAAAGTGATAAATGCTTTTGCATACAATTATGCATATTATGTGTGAAATCGTGTTATATAGAGTATCAGCCCGGTTGAACTGCCACCTTCTTGTACACCATGAATGTATTGCATTTTCTAGTTGTTCCCTTGATTGACAGCTCAAAAACTTGCTCCATAGAGCAAATAAAGCTCTGTAGCATTGCTCCCAGCAGGTTCTGTAAGAAGACTCTGAAAACAGACTGGAAGGACTATGAGGTTTCCTGTTGTCTGCCACGTTCCTCTTGTGTTTGTGAAGAAGCGAAACCTGTGAGACGTTAAAGCAGAGCATGTAGAATGCCACTCATCATTACCATCATGCTGCAGGCAGTTTCCTCATTCACAAGGCCACCGTTCTGTTACTCATGGGCAACTAGAAGATGAAAAAAAGAAAAAAGCCAGTTTTATTGACAAGTCTGACAAAGTCTGCCCAAAAGGAATAGTATTATTGATGAGAGCTGAAGTGAAATGTTGTATAACCCAAGAAGGGATTTGTATGGTTGGAAGGACTGGTTGCCCCAAACAGAATCAGATTGGACAGTGAGCTTGAATACATCTTGCACATTCATGAGGCCTGGTCCAGCCTTTGGAAGCCCAACTTTGAAAGCAGGATTTAACTGCGTAATTGTGGCTCGGCTTTATTTATCATTCACAATTAATCACACTGTCCAATGACATCATGTGTTTTTTTTACAGTGTGCTGTAGAAAACCTGAGGTACTACGGCCTAATATCAACATCGATGTCATGTAAATGTATTGCTGTGTATCCCATAGACTCCCATCAGGTAGGAGTGTTATAAATAGCTTTTCAGTGATGAGTCAAAGCAGCACTCCAGCTCTAGAGTAGTCTGGTTGAGATGACCGAGTATGATGTGGTCTTGTAGTCATACAGTGCATTCTTACACAGATTACAAGTAATTGACTGGTGGGTGATGTCATTCTAGAATAAACTGCTCAGGAAGGTATCCTTGGCAATATATGCAAGTACAAAACAAATCCATTTCTACCTTTTTGATCTTTTGCACGACATTCAATCAAGTAATTCAAAGTAGAATTCAATTAAGATGTATTTTCAAGCTAAAACCACTGACTCAATAAGGCACTTGTCTGTGCCAAAGATCGACCAAATGTAGAGCTTTGAGTAAATGTTTCATTTCATGGATATTAAATTAACCGTTAGGAAGAGTAATCCTATTTTTGTCTCTCTGTTCTGATGATCTTTCGAGGCAAAAGTGCCCATGAGTGTTCCCACCTGTAATGTAATTTCAACTTGCATTTGACATGACCTTGAGTATTTCCCCACCCCAGTCTCAACATATATACACGTGTGTGTGTGTGTATGTATGTGTGTGTGTGTGTGTGTGTGTGTGTGTGTGTGTGTGTGTGATGAACATGGCAAAGTGTAGATTGTGTACCTTCAAATAAAGCCATCAAAGTGCACACAGACTGCACGTAATTGAGGTGTGGCAATAAATTGTTTACATTGTGATGGGCTTTCCAATTGCAGATATATCAGAGGACACAGAGGGAGACACGGGAGGATAATCTGCAGACATGTACTTATCGTTGGTAATATTAGACTCCAAGCTAATAGGGAACTAAGCTCCAGTGCAGTGACTTCAGTGGTTGGCCTTTAATAGTACATCGCAGTATCACAAAGTGTTTGCTAAGACCTAAATATCAATGGAAATTAACAGTGGGAAGTGGGCTGTCTATTGTCAGAATACTTGTTTTATATCATGAACACAGAGCTGTAAACAAAGCTGAACAGATGAACACTCTTTATCAGTGTCTGTGAAATCTTATGGCATTTTTAAATGGAACACTTGGAATGAAAGGGACCACTCTTTTGCCTATGACACCTGCTATCAGACAGAAAAAAGTACAATCGTTGTACTCTCTACTAAAAGCCTGAGTATCTTTTTGTAGAGAATGTATGAATGGAAAGATTTTTTTTTTGGAAAAAAAAAAAAATAGGATTCCAGGGAGGTCCCCAGTGTTTTGCTTGTGATGGGTATGGTGCGTTAAAGGTTGTCACACAAAACCCAGGAGAAGTACACCCACTGTAAACTTTCCGGGAGCTTTTTAAACACTGCTAGTGCCAGCCCACTGTGGCCGAGCCGAACCAGGGAGCCTCACGAGAAAATGTCACACACAAAGACTTTGCCAGCCTCGCAGGAGATTATACGGTTTCTTTGTATTTATATTACCTTATGTATTTATATTACATGGCTTCTTTCTATTTCGCAAGTTAAACACACACGGTATTATTCATAGGGCTGCAGGGAGACCTGTTGCGGACCAGGATGATTGGTGGGCACTCCGAAGTTAAGAGTGACGAAGTCATTTGCGCCCAAGGTTAACACAGGACAAAATTACTTGGGTTGAGGCATCTGATTTGGAACATGGCGTTGAAATGGGAAACCAAATAAGAGAAATGGGTCATATTTATGTGTCAGCGAATGTAAGCAAAGCAAAGAACATATTTTGGGGGCATTTGGAGAGGATAGTGCATTCTTTCTCATGGAACTGGGTATAGACTTGGATAGAGGTTTCAGCAATGTGGAATGTATCTCCAGTAGTGTATCTGGATCACCTTGAACTGCGCAACTCAAGCCAGAAAACATAAATTGCCACAAAACATGTTGCCAGAGACCACAGGACCTCTAAAAACCTTTAACAAAATAATGCAGAAGGATGTTTTCAGAGGTTCTGCATGTACTTCACAGTTGTACTTCCTTGAGGGTCATGGTCGTTGAACTGGACTTGACTCTGTGTTATTAGTCATGTTAGTGGAAATGCATGACAATCGCACAAAGAAATATAGTGTGTGTAAACCCCGCACTAAGGGATCCCTTGAAGGTCACGTTCAACTCTGAGCTGGCCTATGTCCATAATTCTAGTCCTGACCATGGGCGGACAGAACCTGTGGAGGGGGAACAATACCCATCGTGGCTTATTTGAGGAGCGTTTAAAACAAAGCGTAATTTATTTTAGCAGCGCATAATTACAGGATGGCAAACATAGCGGGCCTGATGCATTTGCTGGCAAGGGCCTGCGTTACTTTGTTTAGCCCAGGACCAGAGGCATGAGTGAATTTAAAGGAGACACTTGCAGCATCGAAGTCTGCTTTCTCACCTGTCACTTGGGTTGGGAGTGTGTGTGTGTTGGGGGGGTGGGGGGGGGGGGGTTGTGTACATTGTGATGTGGAAAGTTAGTCAGCATGGCGCCTTCTCATGGCTTTTAGTTATGATTCCCTTCACCTTGCTGTGTGGCATTCTTGGGTTACCTACAACACATAAAACACTGAATTTAACATAGTTCATGTTGCATGCACTGAGCTGCTGATCAAACATTAGAACTTTACATTGCCACCAGCTTATTCTTGTGCTTGTTCTGGTGTTCTCTACACCGATGACATAAAGCATCTTTATTCTCACTTCAGAGATAACTTTGAAAACTTACACAATCAGTTCATTTAAAAAACAGTTGTTTGACACCATCAAATTAATATGTATTTTTCTTAGTTAGGAGAATCATAGTCTAGCATTTGTCCTCAAGAAACCACAATGGTGTCACAACTCAGAGAAGCTACTGAAGAAGTAATGTTGATATTGGCAAAAAGAGATGGTGAAATGTTTATGTCTGTTGTGCACACTTGTTCACACAAGCTGTGCAATGGTCACACAAAACGAATGTAAAACAGAGAAATGTAATGTCTATTTAACGAGTTTTGGGTTGCCCCTGATATATTTACATGGCCGAAGCCCTGTTTGTCATACTGCTTGAGAGCTGACATCTGTTGAGCTCTGAAATCATCACAGACTCTCCTGTTTGGTTATAATCTTCCTTGGAATCTGCAGCTCACAGTGCTGTGTTTTGGCCCGATGGAATTTAAGTTATTTTATGTGGAGTTTTCGTATAAGTAGGCTTGGAGTCTGTGTGTTGGGAACTTGCAGCCTCATCCCCCCCTCACACAGATGGATGTTCATGAGTTTGGAGCCAAACAACTGTTACAATTTTTGTGTGTGTGGCTATATTGTTTTACTTTGCAGCAAAAAACAGCTTCAATCTTTGTAAAACTATATGTGATGGGCATCCTTTTTGAATATTGAGTCAACTGCCTACCTTTTAGGAGAGTTGCAGTACAGAGGGCCAAGGGGCCATCAGCTTGAGGCCAGCAACTGGGCACACTGCTTTTCAAATAAACATATTAGCCAATATATTGGACAGTCGTTCCCCTTTTTGCCCCAGTTGTATTTATCTGAAGGTTTAACCTCTCAGTTTTATGCGTAGAGTTTACATAGCTAATCTCGCATAAGTAACAGCACTGCTGTAGAAGCATCAGCATGTCGGCTCCAGCTTTTAGAAAAGGTCCTAGACTAAACCACATTGGTAATAAAAAAGGGGCTAAAGTAACAAAAAGCTTGGATTGTTTAATACATTCTTCAACCAATAGCCTGAATAGTACCCTGTTAAATAACCTTAAATAAATCCTCAATTTGAGGTAAGATGCACTGTAGATGACTTTGGCCTTTTCACGGTGGTATTTGTCTCAGTGGTGTTATGTATGGTCTTGGAGAATAAACAAAAGACAAAAGATTGGTGATAGATAAAAAGCTAAGATCAAGATCATCAGCTTTTACCAGTCACAACACTTACAGCAAATCATTTGCCACTGAATAGACGCTTTGGGGTGTGTGGGTGTATTTAGTCATCACTGAGTAGAGACTGTATGGTTTATGTGGTTGAGTGTAGTTTGCAATTGTCATAAACTCATCAGAGATGTTACTTCCAGTAGGCTAGATAAAAATTAATTCCTGAAAACCGTGTATCAGCTGTTCTTTGAAAAAGATCTACAAAAGCCTTGAGAGTTACTGATGCTACTAGTATACTTTTACTATTCCATTTACTGTTTCAAATAAATCCAAGGCTCAATGTGGAGCCTGCAGTCTTTTACAATGCTGTCTTGTCACTTGACAGTTGACTGCTGCAGGTTCGCCCAACATCGCAAACACTTGTGTTATATTTTCCGTTTGAAAAACGTGGGGTCACCAGTGTGTCTGACTCCACTCGCCAAGGCCAGATGGGGTTTTCCTATAAACAAGTGCACAGGGAATATTTATACAGTCTGTGGCACCTGACGCCATAACACTCATGACATTCTGTTTAGTAGCCAATGTTGCCATAAGTCACTTTGGAGAATTAAGTAAATATTTTCAATAAAGCCATGCTATTGTTTATTATAGAATGGCAAAAGCCCTAAATCTTGCCAAATCCCGTGTTAAAAAGTCCGTTACTAACAATGTGTCAGGCTATCTCTGCATGCTGTTGGCACCCTTTGTCATGTCATGTTGTTTATTTACGTTCATGAAAATTCTTACATGTGTCACCTTTTCCTTGTCCATTAGTAGGGTAGGTGTCAGGTATTCCAGGCCGTGCAATCAGTCTTGTGTTGTCTTCTCTCTGCCTCCCAACAAAGCTTTTGAATACTGCAGACATGCCACATTCATAAGTGTCACCACTCTGAAGTCTACGTTTACATTCCACTGGGATTTTATTCCTGCTTCATTCCAGTTTTTCACCTTGTCCGTTTGTTGTCTGGGATGGACCTCTTAGAAACGCTCTCTATTTTTGTCAGAGAGCAATCTGTCTTGATCAGACTCTTGTTGTCTGTTTCTGCCCCTGCTGTGTAGTTAAGGGAAACTCACGCTAGGCTAAAGATTGTTAGGCTGTTGCAATTAAGCCATAAAATGCTTTAATGCAGATGCTAATTGGGAGGCCAGAGAGAGAGAGAACCCATTGTTAATTCCAACAAAAAAGTCAAAGTCATCCCTGGAAGTCCTGGAATGACCCCAAGATAAATAATGACAGCCATGAAAACCTCCCATAAATTTGGCTCTGTCTCAACTCAACTGGTGGTCAGCTCTTTGAGACAAAAAAAGGGGAGATGAAAAAGAGTTGAAATGGAACAAATAAAGTAGCCAAAAGGAAGTAGAGAGAAAAAAGTGATGATTAAAAATGACAAGAGGAAAGAAAACATTCCACCTCAAACCACACCACAAGCTCATTTATGCATAAAAAAGCACAGGCTTCTATCTGATACTCCAGACACAGTGTGCTTTGCTGTAACCACAGGTCTGACATCTACCAGTCGCTCTCCACTCCAACCACAGAATACATTTTAATATAGACAAACACTCTTCAGCATAGCCCCCACTCTAAACGAGCCTACCTTATGATAGGGTAATTTCAAAGTTAGACGTGTGGTATGGCCTATGTTTGAATAAGCTAACCACGAGGCTACTGCACTGCACAGACCAGAGATGGCTGTATACTACCAGTGCAAAAAGTTGTAACTGTTTAATGGATGGGCCTAGTTGACATGCGGTTGAGTGTGGGTCGAATAATAAAAGTCTTTATGAGGGCCAGCCAATGATATATACATGTATTTTGTCCACTATGTAGGTAGAAGATGTTCATCAAACTGCCCCTGCTGTTTATTTTTCAGAGACGTCACAGCGTAGGGGAGGAGGAAGACCCATGAAAGCCGATAAGCGCTTACACCAGTGATGCCTTTGGTGATTATGGATAAGACTGTAGACTCTATCTTGGTCAACTGTGGCCATCCGTTAAATATGACCTCCATGCGACACTTCTATCTAAGTGCTGATGCTATCTCATACTCAAAACTTGAAAGCTTGAGTCTTTGAAGACGACTCCTTGATTGCATGATTTTATTTTATTCCGTCGCACAATAGCGTGTAGCTTTGCCATTGAGCTCCCGGCCCACCACACACATGTGCACAGACCTACACTTCACTACGCTGGTTTCCTGGACCTGAGCTGTCATGCGCGTATAAATTGTTGGAGCCCGTTTTAGACTTGGCATTAAACTTAGGCCCATCAGTTAAGAACCCAATAAAGAGGCTGAGTGGAGATGTGGAGGCGAGATGCACGTTCCTCGGTTTTAGTTTCTTTGAAGGTATGGTTTTGTTGACTCTTATTGTTGGGGTAGAAAAAAACAGTGATAAGTGTTTACGTTTCAGTGTGTGAGGATTTACACACATAGCACATAGAGTGAAAGAGATAACTTTATTTGTATTACCATTAAGGGACTGAAAGAGCACAAATTACAAAAAGATCTTTTTGTTCCTTTTTTGTATCATGAAATCATTGCTCCTCGACAATTGTATGAACTGGTAATGGTCTACTTATTTTAAATGTATGTGAGAAATTGAAAATAAAAACACAGCAAAACTCTCGAGCATAATTAGCACCTTATTGGTCTCAATTTGATTTGACATTACAAGCAGATTACAAACACAGAACAACTTGAACAAGAGGTGTAAAAAATCCCACTGGAACTGTTGGCCTTGCTTGTAAAAGTTATTGGGCCGAAGGGCAGAGCTTGCACCTTGCTCTAGAATTCATTGCTTTCACTTTTATTAGAGATATGCAGTTCTTTGTCGGAATATCATGAAATATATCTACACATGCATTTTTTTTTCTCTCACTACGACTTTAGGAGGTGGTTCTGGCCCCTGAATTGTGCAATAAATTGGCAGCAGGGCTTCAATAACACCACTTTATTTATTAGACATGACAGTCTGGGGGAATTAATGTCCTTCAAACATCTAAGTGGTTTTCAAAACACAGTTTATTAAAGAAAACAGAGATGTATGTTTGTAGTGCCCTATGCGGTTTGTTTCTGTAGATGATGTACTATACATAGAAAAGACTTGGCCTGTCCATGGAAGAGGCGAGCGCCTCATTTTTCACGGCGACACATAGCTGGGGCTTGCTCTCAGCTACTGAAATCAGGCCTTGTGTGTTTAATATCTGGACAGAGGTACCCAAGTTAAAGGTCTGCACTTTGTAAGTTGTGGAGATGAATATGTTGTGTGGTGTGCTCGAATGGAAGAAACGTTTGTGTGCTTTCAAGTGGGCTTAGACTTTGTAAATAAACAGACGCACTCTGGCGATTGTTATATCTACCCTACTTGAAAAGGGCTTTCCAGTAAAAAGAAAAAAAAAGAAACGTCTCTCTTTCATGAGCTTTGTTGCAGTGACTATATGCTTATGTGGGAGGGAAGCACAAGTAATCAAATAACAGTCCCCCCCACCCCCACCCCCTTTCTGTGTCTCTTCCCTACTCTCTAGGTTATCTATGCAGGCCTGTATGAAAGGGGAGTGTGGTGGTCAGGGCAATGAATGTGAAGACCACAGAGAAGAATCCTGGACACCCAAAGTCACATCATGCTAGTGGGGACACAAGCAACTCTGTCCTGCATGCTCCTGTACGGAGGCCAGCTCCGAGGGAGAACAAAAACGGTAAGTGTCCACCTAAAGTAATGGGCCAGTTGACCACAATCACGCGCAATCAACAGGGATTACTGTACACCCATGGTCATATCTATTCAATTCAGCAGATGTGAATTTCTATGAACATGATCTTAGTTGTATTGGCTAAATATTGGCTACAATGCTAAAATGAATCTGGAAAACAATCAGGGCCACGTAAGCCTCGATTTGTAAACATCTCCGAACACAAAAGGTTGAGTCATTTTTGGATTGGGTCTTTTCAAGGCTTAAGATAGGCTGCCGTCCCTCGCCTTCGCCAACCTACATACCAGGTAAATAGGTAAGTATGCAAAAACGCGGCCCGTGCCAAGTGACTCCTAGGGCCAGATAAAACAAGCTCGTTTGAACGTTTTATTAAAACCAGCTGATGACTAATCCATGCCGAAATTTTGGTACGCTCTGCTTTTCAACTTCACAGTCTAATCAAACCAGCTTAAATGCCACTCGAATCACAAGGTCGGAGGGATGAAAGTATTTGCGGAATCCTGTGATAGAACCTTGTATTTTTAGAACGGATGGTTCCCTGGGCTCTGCGGCGCGCGGCAAGAGAAATACAGCGGTTCCCACTTCACTTTAAGAGCCGACAGAAGTTTTCCATGATGTCATGTGTGGTGCTTGGGTGAGAGTAATTGAGGAGGCAAATGAACACAAACTCGAGTCTCCCTGAGTTCAGCCCCTCTGTCTTATTTATTTATTTATTATTTATTGGTCTGTGGTGTTCATCCTCACGGTTTCAAAGAAGGCATTGGCCTAAGAATTTAACAATGCTGTGTTACGCACACTGCGTCCATGCTCCAGGACATCAGTTCAAATGAAAGATACAGTGAGGATGCCATCATAGACATGGACTTCATACTGAGTCATTCCCAACTCATATGATGATGATAATGGATTCCAGCATGTGAATTTTGTTAAATCAGAAGTGGCAATTTCAAGGTACATAATACTGAAATTACTATAAAACAAGGGGCTCCATGAAAGATTGAAATACAAAACAGTGGTGGCCATTTTGATATCTGGCAGAAGAGTGTCTCACAATACAGAATCGGTACTGATCTAAAACTGTGGTATTGACAGAGGCATTTAGCTGACAACTGAGTCACTTATTAGACCTTTCATTTCCATGCTTATCAATGTATCACACTATTTTAGGGAACTCGAACTGAATGAAACTGAAACACTTTGTGCCCTATGTCGCTGCAGCTCTGTTCTGACATGGAAATTATTTGTTGAACCATCAGGAATAATGTGCTTTGCTTTCTTTTTTGGCAGCACCTTGCTTTGGTAGCAACCTTGCTTGCTTTGCTAGCAACCTTGTAGTTTACCTGCTGACAACATGGAGTTTATGTATATTTGATACCGAGGGAGGGCAGCTACTGACAAAGATGTGTCTCTGCATTATAAGCTGCCTTGCCTGAAAGGAAAGAGAAGTGACGGGACATGTAATGAACAGGGAGAGTGATGGTATTGCCAGAATCCCCTTTCTCTTCACAAACCAACTAAGCCGTTCTTTTCTTCTCATTTATTATTATGTTTTTCTCATACTTGTACATGAACTGTGTTGTGCACACTCTGATGAGCTTGTTTAATATGTTGTAGGCCTCTCAATGCAAAAAGCAAGCAGGCCACAAGGCCTTTTGTGTAACCCACTCTTATGAAATATCCTCTTGCGGTTACACATGTAGCCTAGCTTTACAGGGTAGACCACATTACTAAATTTCTGCTGCCTTCCCACAACGTAGCGTGTGAGGCGAGTTTAAGCCATTTTAATGAAGACACATTCATATCTGTCTGACATCAAATGCATGCTTTTCATACTTATTATGAGTCACTTATTATGAGGCTGTGCTGTAATGCTCAGGTTTGGAAATGAGGTTGCATTCTATGGTGGCACAATCAACCGTCTTCATGACTGTAAATCCATGACTTGTTTGTTGTACAAGCATGCAGCCATAGTGCCAGGAGTCTGTCAACAAGTCCGAGTTTAGTTCCATATGAAAAATTGTGGGAGTGAATCTCTTGTTTTTACCCAAGACACATCCAACGTTAACTCCTACGTGACTTTGTGTGTGCTTGTTTGCTTATTCAAACGCTACAGTTCAGATTGGGTAGAGCTCTATTCTGGTACCTCTCTATGTTTTATTCATCTGAACACAAACTACGACTAGTAGAATTACTGTTGTTTAGACTCAGTGATGGCTACTGGTGTAATTGTGTATACTGCATTAATCCCTCTGTTAGTACCATATTAGTCTCATCAGCCTTTTGACATCCTGTGTTACTCAAGAAGATTTTTCTTGAGGGAGTGAGCAAACCAGTTTGTGACCAGGGCATGGTTCTCTTTCAAGAGAGGATCACATGAAAAATAAATTTTATAGCAGGTAATCTGAGCGTGGCCCCAAATGCTGATTCTTTGTGCAAACACCTAATTCCTTTGTTTGAAGAGTGCTCTTGCAGTGATGCTTTTTGAACACTGACGTCAATCCTTTTTGTTATGAAACTTTCACTTTTCCATTGAAATCATGCAATTACAGTAAGAAGGGGAGTGTAAGCATGGCCAACAAGCCCCCAGAACAAGTACTATACAAGTTATTGTCTGTCTGGTTTCAGACAGACCCTGCATCATGTCGAAAGACACCTCTGTTAAAAAAAGGTCTGTTGTCTTACACCAAACCACAGCAAGCGTGTTGTGATTGTTTTGATGTGTCAGTGACTATCTGATTTCAGGCTCTTTCAAAGCTGTCAGAACAGTCCACATGATGGCATCATTCACATAAATGTTGCTGCAGAAGTATCTGTTTTATTTCACAGATAAAAGACTTGCTTGTGCCACCTCAAAATGTGTAATAGAGGACCAGTTGTGTTCTAATTTAGTTGTGTGTGTGTGTGTAAGTCTGTCACATAGAGGTGAGGAGTTCCTCTCAGTTGACTGCCGTGCGTCATTTGATTTGCCAGTGTCTGCAATGTGTGCTCTGCTTCTGGACTTAAGAGCAGTACCTTCTTAGACTTAATTAAATCTGGCCCTGGGTAGCTCCAATCCCGTTCATGCGGGCCAGAACAGGGCAGCGGCAGGGGCTGTTTGTGAGCTCCATAACTTGATCGATTGTGTTGAACGAAAGACGTAAAGGGTTCGAAGACCTGCAATCACCATTGCCCCTGGCATGACTTCAGAGAGCCGATTGATTAGCCAATTCCATCAGCGCCGAAACAGGTTGTTGATTCTTCATTGGAAGTGGGGATTGTGGTTTTAGCATGCATTTGTATCATTTCACGAGAAGTAAAATCACTCTCAAATAACCGATACCATCTCAAAGAGGAAATCGCATTTTGGGATGTGGAGAGGGAGAGGGAGGGAGAAAGAACCAAAGAAAAAAAGAAATAAAGAGAACAAGAGGGAGCAGTCCAACCACACCAGGTTTCTGGCACCTCTCAAGGGAGCAACACCTGTTTCGGCTCCCTTGTTGCCGCAATCTGGACCCAGTGAAATGGTACGCTGGGGGATGCTTTCATGTGAATTCCATGCTGATTTTGCGGTGACTGTGGGTGAGAGATTACACTCATCTGGATGAAATTGCTCACCGGAGCAGACGAACATTTGATCGCCTGATCACTTGATCTCCTGAGTTATGAGCATTTTGGTTCCATTCACGGCAGAAAACATAGCAGCAACTGTAATTATTTGACATGAAGCTTTAAAGGACAAAGAAAAGAGAAGGAAAGAAAGACAGAATGAAAGACAAAACTAATAAAAGTTGTCATGACATCATAGAATTAATAGAGCTTTGCATGAGATTTCAGAATGATGCGACCTCTTCATAATCCAACTCACTGGGATGCCTCTCACAAGAATGCAGGGTTACCCAAATTCAACTCAGCTAATGAACCATGCAGCTCTGAAGGGGAAAACAAACCCTCTCACTCCCTGTCCATAGTGCCGCCCATAACTAGAAAAAATAGCCTCTTCTGTTTGTTTCATTGCATGCATTTATATCGTACATCAGGTTTTCAGGCGGAATAACAGCAACGTTTACAAGGAACTGCCAAAATGTACTGCTGATACCATCGGCGGAAAATAAAAACAAAATACTGGGCCCAGCATTTTCTCATTAGGCAACAGGTGGAATCTGCGGTAATAAGTTATTCCTGTTGTTGTTCTGCACTCCTAATTCATCCATGAAATTGCACATATGTGCATTCATCATTTGATTTCAGATTTTTTTTAATTTTTTTTTTGCGTTTTCGCTTTTTCCATCTGAAGCCAGTAATGAAGACTAGTTGATTGATAATGGTTCTCCGCTAATATTACAGCGACCCCGAAGTCAGTCAAAAGAAACAGATATTTATGGCACGCGCAACAAGACGGAGGGGAATAAAAGCAGGAGAGTAAAACCAACAAGATGCAAACCCAGAATTTTTTGAATAGTTACAAAAAGCCAAGAGCTCTGCCTTTGAGAAACCTCCCTAGTGCCTGGTAATTGGTATCACATTTAGTTATATTACAGTAAAACATTATTGAAAAGCTCTGAGATCACAAGTATAAATAAAACTATCATTACTTTGGTTGCAAAAATGTTTTGCACATATGGCAGGAATGGCTGAAGACTGAACACCGATTTTGTTGTAAGCTTTGAAAAATTCTAAACCGGCGCCAAGATATCCTCACCTATCTGGAATGTACAGTTGAAATTGGTTCGCAGCTAATATAAATAGGAGTTAGGCTGGTACATTACAGCCGTGGCTATCCAGGGCTGCAGGTCTCTAATTCACAGGCGCTCACTCATAAATGTTGCATGTACTCTTGGATGAGAATCTTACATCGACATGTATGTAGTCATGCTGTTCAAATAAACCTGTGTAACAAATGTTCGGGCATGTATTTAGAAGTTAAATGATGGCTGAATTCTCAGCAAATGTATTGATATGACATTGCATGCCCTTTGTGGTTGGGCAAGGGAGAGTTGTGAAGCCACTGCCAAGAAGGCAGTGGGAATGTGTAATGTGGGTAATATGTTGTTTACACAAGGGAATTAGGCTGGCATCAGTTAAGACCAGTTTGATCATTCTGTAGATAAAGTGCGAGAGAATTTCCCAAATACTATTGCTAAGAAGTCAAATGTTTTTGAGGTTTACTGATTTGAACAGTGTGTGCTCCCTCATGAGTGAGGGAACCAGCTTTGTTTAATTTCTTTGTAATGAGAGGGAGAGTTGTAATTTGGCATGTGCGTAGATACTCCCATTTCTTGCTAAAAACAAATGCCCTTATTGAGCTCAAAATATTTGTGAGATGTTTTCTTATATGCTACTGGAGGGAAAAAAAATCATAATCATGGATGTTCTAGGCTTCTTGTAAGTTAAAAATCAACTATTAGTTAAAAGTCCACTATCTTTAGCGTAGCAATAGGCCTTGCCATCTAAAATGTTATGGCTATTTAGCTTATGCTTTGTTAAAAATGCAACAGTCAGTTGGTTTTTGTGATGACTGTCAAAGAGTAAAATGAAGTTTTCCTCGGCCTTCCAAAAACTCACTCTTTGCTTCACAATAATTGTTATTGGCTTGTAGCGCATAAACGTCACTTTCGCCTCAGTGATCCGTCCTGCAGGTTCAACTTGATTATCAGGAATCGGAATTAGATTGTGCGTTGATTAGCAGGTGACTTTTGTCTGTAGCACTAGGGTCTTAACTGACACTGCTCTCGGTCTTACTCATGCCTGTGTTTAACACCACACGCCAGAGAGCTGACATTTAGCCAGGTAAAATACAGTTACATTTTTACTACAGTCCAAATGGGTTGAGGTAATATTACTGTTGACAGACCCAAAGGATCTTGCTGGAGGGCAACACAGTATATAAATTGCCTCCTAAGAGAAAAAATGTGGGGTTTGGTAAATTATATTTAATCACCATTCATGGAGCTGAAGTGTAGAGCATGAGCATTTGAACATTATTCTTTGGTTGTGATCCTAGGGCTTAACTCTCTCTTTGCTCTTCTGCTTTGTTTGATGGCAGGTCGCCATGTCTTTCCACCAGAGATTTAGTGTAGGATGTTGAATGTACGATAGCGCTGTCTGAAGAACTGTTTGTGCTCCTTGAACAAGAAACTAGCCAAGTCCAGTCTGCCCAAGGGCCATCGCATGGGCCTGTTCTCTCTGGCCTTAGAGTTGTGGAGCTATCCTCAGGTGAACTCCATTAACGCTTGACAGCACTTTGGCCCATTTGGGATGTGGTTGCTCAGGAAAATACATAATGCATATAAGCTTGTGACAGGTGTGCTAAATTGCACTATCCTTGTCTCTGCTTTAAGATGTCTCATTTTTTATGTACCAAAAATGGGTTTTTGGAACCTACTATACTGATACTTGGTACAGTGATAAGCAAAAAAAAAAGATAAATATTGAGATGGGCATCCTTGCTGGGAAATTGACATAAAAGCCAAGAATAAATATTAGATATGAAAGGCATGGTAGCAAATGCATTCAACTTGGAGCAGAGAGACAGGAATTATGGTGCCAAGGCAGCTCTCAGAAAAGGTTCATTAAGGAAGATGAGTAAATGACACTGGAGATATTAAAGCAGGAGTGCGAGATAAACGATTTTTATTGACCAGACCTGGCTGTATCTGACAGATGAGGACAGATGATCATTTCCAGTCTCCAATTTCTCACCTCTCTCACTCTAATTAAAACATTTGAAAGAGTTTTTTTTTTTTTTTTACAGAATTAATGTTGCTTATGTTTCAAGGAAATTAGATCTGGTCTACATCCATTGTGTCAATTAGTTTATAATTAGAGTATTCAGTAGCATGGTTATTAAAGCAATTTCATAGTTATTTTCTACTTTCAACAAACTATGATGCCATTGCTTGGTTTGGATATTATTCCATAATAGTCCTTTAAAGGACATTTTCAGATAAAAACAGACAAGTGTAGGTGAACTGGAAAATGGTTACAAGCAAAGTTCCAGAAGTAGCACTAATCACTTGGATACCCTATGATGTCATGCTTACATGTAAGGAATAATATTTAGATTGATCGGATCTCGAGAATTCTGCACTCATTCACTCATCAGTTATTACACCATATGATAAGACCAGTAGGATGTGAAGTATCCGAGCCTACAGCACAGAGCCACACAAATTCGGAAAAAAAAGATTAGGTCATTGCATTTGGTGGTCTATTTATAGCCATTTAACTGCTGCATATTAAACAAAGCGTTCTGAAATTCAATCAAGGAAGCACTCGGCCATGTTGACCTGAAAACAACCCATGGGGTTATTTGAAAACAGAGTGCCACGGCAGGTCCGCCGGCCCAAGGCTTGCATGTGGCCGCAGAGCGGGAGGGACTTAAAACCGTGGATTTCAGGGCAGCAAAGATTAATGAACAGTTTCTTTTTCCAGGTGTTGTATTGTGGATACAAGAGATTTGGGTTGTGAATTTTACCAAGGAAGAAATCCCTTTGCCTTGGAAATGAAAACAGTAACACAATATACTGTGCTGATCCTGCTCAGTGGAGAAAAGAAGCACTGGGACCACATTCCAGGCCCTCACAATATGATATGGAATTCTCCTCCTCTAATAGCTAGTATTCCTCACATTGTTCCTGAAAGCCTTGCTCATCCATAATGTATTGTACTGTTTGAATTAGCGATCAGTCATAATCCACTTTGCCATCAGAAAACTGATGAATTCATGAGGTCAGGTATTAATAAATGAAGCTATCTCACCCTGTATACTGCAGGTTTGTTCAACAAACAGAACCACTTGGCTTCAGTTTACCATAGGAAAATGCAGAGAAATACATGATGAAACATACCCTGTCATTTAACGACAACTAAAACAGGCCTGAAAGAAACAGTTGGGGCCAGGGCTGGTATCAACCCCAATCCACCTGAAACCAGAATAAGACTAATAATGCTTGGGGGGTTGGGGAGGTGAAGGGGAAAGCATGCAAGGTGAAATCATTTTCTATAAAATTCCAGACTGGACTTACTTCCAGGCCTTTTCGTGTGTAGCAAATGAAAAAAAGATTTTTTTTTTCCCTGTTTTCCTAGTAAGCAAGCAGGGTATGTATGAGGGTGAGATGGGGGCTGGGAGAGGGAAGCATATGGTAATTTCAATGGAAAACACATGGGGTGTATTAAAGGCATGGTGGTGATGGTGAGAAGGCCCTGAGAACAGACAGACAGACAGCACAGTAAACATGACGGAGAAGTTATGTGTATCTCTCTCTCTCTCTCTCACTATCTCTCTATCACACACACACACACACACACACACACACACACACACATACACATAATCTATGTCACTCTGTAAACATCTACATCTCTACACCCATACCCTAGCGGAAACTACACACATAGCCATATGCTTATGCACCTATGTTAAACACACAAACGCACACACACTCACAAGCAACTGAAGCCTCATTCAAATAGAAACTAGTCAGAGAGTCTATAACCCATCATAATTTATGTTGGCACAAGCTCAAAAAGTTTCAAAACAATGAGAGAATTTATTATTAAATAAAAGTGTAATACAATACAATTTACGATTTCCCTTGCGACCAGAAAGCACATATTTACAAAACAGCATCACCCAACCTGTTGTTTTTCAAGCACTTGTGTTATTTGAAGTCACTCAATTAAATCTGGCAGTTCTGAGCTGGAAGAATTCCACAGACCTAAAGGTTGAAACAACCAATGCGTAGAATGGGAAATAACATCATTATGAGCACAAATGTAGTTGTCATGTGATCTTATTCATATTCCCTTGAACAGTTTACTTTTGTTTTCATTTCTGTCATGGTGGGCTCAACTGGAGGGCAGTATAGATGCACATAAGCTTTACATTCTGGCAGCTGTTGTGATCCATAGAGGACTAATCACAGGATCATCATGCACTAGAACATGTGTTTTTAAATTGGTGTGTTTGGATATTTAATGGTGATATATTTTTTGACTGCATTAAGGAAGTTATGTAGCCATTTGCCTGAGATCAGTACCAGAGTAGCTGTGAATAAAGAAGTGCATTTCTCACAAGCGATTTGATCCAAAACATATTACTTTTACTTGGATATGAAGAAATGGTTGTTACTTTCAGCCTGATATGATACACAACATTGTTTGGAGAATTGGCCAGGTTGGAAAACTGGAGGCTAAATTTGAAACCTGAGTCTAAAAACTGTACAGTATTACACAAATACTGGAGAACCTTTTTTGGAAGAAAAATTATATTGTCATCTGACAACACTACCTATGATTCCAGAGACTGATAGTGTCCCTTAGCTGGTCGCACACACACACATACACAAACATTCCTTTGGCAGTAGGTATTGTTAACAAGCATGATAATGCACAAGAACAATCTTGGGACTCTCATGGCATTGAGATAGTCATCTGCTAGGGTCATGCACACAGCTAAAGACAGTAAGACAGTGGACATAATGAGTCATGGCCTAATGAGACATTTTCCATTCAGGTTACTGGTATGCTTCATTGCCATCGCCTGCTTCCTGACTGTTGCCATGATGGTGCTTCCACAAAAACTGCCTTACTTTTCCAACATAAGGGGTCCACACCAAAATATGATATACAAAAAATGTAAATAGAATTATTTTTAGCTGTGATACTGTCCAAGTGCTCGACTGAATTGACTGTTTGCAGCCTACATCATATTCCTTTTGTGAAACCTGTGGTTTAATTATATGGTCAAAGGGTTTAGTGGAGAAATTAGAGTTTTCTATTATTTCACATTTCATATACATAAATTTTATATATTACTTCATGCCCATTGAGATGTCTATAGAGCCATTAAATAAACATATCACATTAATTTTTCCTAAAACAGGAAGTAATATTAATAACAAGTATATTTACAAGTATTTTTAAGTATGTTTTAGTGTCAAGGCTTTGGTAATTAGTTTTTCCAGTTGAACTACAAAATAATAGGATTTGATTATTTTTCAATAAAAAAACTTCTTTCCTGTCACTACTGTGGGACATTTGGCATACATTACATTGTGTAAGAACAATTTTTTTAACATGATTCATGGGAAACAATTGTCATTGGTCATCCCACGTGGCCTAATCCTTTCTAGTAACATCTCTTGTCTTTTCAAAATGCCACTGGCAGTCATTAAGAGTCGCAGGTTACAGTTTCTCCTTGGAGCTAGACATGGTATTCATTAAACTGTAAAGCAGGGAATCAATCAGACTGTGCTTTAAATTTCTTTTGAAAGCAACCCATCCCAAAGGCCAAGGAAAACATGAGAGATGGGGTCGTATTTTTAAAGGTTTCCACTGACATACCAGCAGCTATGGGAATCAGCCTAAGTACAAACAGTGTAATACCACTTTTATATTGAAATTTAACAGGGGCCAACATTTTTGGTGATTTTATCAAAGACAGAGCTGTGTTTATCACAGGTCAGAATGTTATGCTGGAACATTCTAAAAGTCCTAACATTAGTCTGGTGTTCAGATCTTGGCTTACACTCTTTGGGCTACACACCTGCTGAAAAGCATGCAAGCTATCACTTGAAACAATTAGGAATGAGTTTCCCTGTATCACTTATTCAAGTAAAATGTCCTGCCACTCAAGGTGGTTTTATCTGCGGTTAGACCAGTTCTTGCTGGGGTAAGAGCAGATGTCTCGAGGGTTTAATAAATGCTCTAAGGGCTTTGTTTTTCCATGACCTACTGCCTTTAAAGCGACAGAGTGGGGAAGGTAAGTGAGGGATGCTCCCTAACATTATTTTGAAAATTTGTAAACATTTTAAATCAGTCTCTTTAATAAGTGAATCAGACTAATATAGTTCTTTCCGTTCCTGCTTGGAGCTCCCAAATATTTGCCCGTACAGAAAAAAACACAGGGACACAGTCTTTTTCCCTCTCCCTGCCTCATTGTTGCTCATTGCCAAGAGTGGCCCATTCCAGAACATTCCAAACAGAGCCCTGAAGGCAATACATGTTCCCTAGTCAGACAGATAGCAGAGATAAGCGCTGCCACAAAATGTGATGGGCCTGATTGGAGAGTCAGGTCACACACTAGCTGTCCCTACTCAATGTAGCCTGTGCTGTGCTGAATTTTAGCAGTGTTTACGACACTTTGAAATGTTTAAGATAGATAAGAATAAAATGCTGAGTTGAATACTTGGTATAGTTCGCAGTTTGAAAGTTGTGCATGGAAGTGTATTCAAATCACTGTAGTGTTGTTTGTATAGCCCACAGTTTGGAAAATGTGGGGGTCACAGGCCTTGTTTACTCAGTAGTTTGACACATTTTTTTACCAGTAGCAGACAGGATTGATCAGTCCTTACTTAATTAAATGATTACAGTGATGTGTAGATAATCTGCTCTTTTTATTGAGATGTTTTCATGTGTGAATCAACACCAACAACTGTCTATGAACATTGTTAGCACAGATAGTGTAGTATAGGTAGTACAAAGAAAAGACCTCTGAGATGAAAAACTGAAATGCAAATGTATGTGTCTGAAACACATTGTTGAAAACGAAAGGTTGATGCAAGCAAATCTACATGCTGCAACATTGTCTGAAAGGCCATCCATGCTTCTGTTGCTACCAAAACCAGAATGCTAATCAAATCTAGCATGCTAGTTATTATGGCGTCACAGTTCCTCACAATATTTTTCAGTGTTCAACGAGACTCACTCCCCAGCCTCTCGTAACCCATCCAGGTTTTCTTCACACCTAGAAACGAATATCTGCCTGACAGCCAGTGACAAACTCAGTCTCTGTTCCCCCTGGCCTCGTGATGGTGTTGAGGTCACAAACCCAGCTGGCACCAATCTATCTTGAGTAGGGAACGGTGGGATGGGGGGGCTGATATGCGGCTGGTGACGTAAGGTCAGGCACTCCTGTGGAAGCCGGTAGTGAAAGTGATGCTTTGGGTCAGTGTGATCTGCTGTCCAACAGCCAGGCTCTGAGGCCCCAGAGACAGTCTGAATGAGAGAGGTAGTCTGATCTCCTCTGGCAGAAGACAGTCCTTCTCTCCCTCTCTCTCTCTGTGTTAACACTGCTAGAGATACACTAACTAGCTAAGAGAACTCAACTATCACCTTCACCTCATTCAAATGACCACACACACTCACGCACACACACACACACACACTTCTGTGTGGTCATTTGAATGAGGTGAAGGTGATAGTCGAGTTCTCTCAGCTAGTTAGTGTATCTCTAGCAGTGTTAACTTTGTGGTAAAGCCAAGATAAGGCAGACACCTCTTAAAGAGCCTTGTTCTCTAGCACAAAGTTGGGACTTAATCATTTACAGTGGCTCCCATTAGGTCACAGGTAAACTGCAGAGGCCTTTTCATGCAATCCCTTGAGTGTATGGTGAGGAACGAGAGTATGCTTTTAGTATGCTAAAAGTTGCATGGGAATTTGCTTAATGTTGCATTGCATTGCAGTATATATGACAGACACCATCTGTACTTCTCTCTTCATATCAGTGTATAGCTGTGATTATAAGAGGGTCTATAAAAAGCGTTTGTGTATATACACTGCATGTCTCATGAAGGAGCATGGTCACAAGACGCTTTTTTTGAGGCTATTATCAGAGCACATTTCTCATGGGTCCTGAAATGAAAACAGAGTCATGAACTGTTTGTTCAGGTTTTCAGCCTGAAAAGAAAGCATGGGTTTTATGAGCGAATTACCTCTTCAAGCCGAAAGGGCAAAAAATGCAGTGTACCGGATCAGTGTGACGATGCAATTTAATTTCTCACTGACAGGTTGCATAAGTCAGACCACTCAGCGCGGCCTGTGCAGAGAACATACAGGTTTCTTTTAGGGGGGAGTGGGGGGCACTGGCACAAAATGAATGCTCCAGTGCTTTGTGAGGGGCCATTCACATCTTGGTTGGAGGTTGTGGACTTGTCCCTTTAGAGAGCGTCCCTAATAATGTGAGTTGGGGTGGGGGAACACTATATGGCCGTTTCATCTCTATCACACAAATGTCAAGTTCCTTATGACGTGTAGTCTGATGGGGACTGGCTTAAACCAACAAAAACACAGCCGGGGTCTCTCTGCACTGAAAGGGAAAAATGTGCTCTGTGACAGCATGTTTCAGCTGGGCCGCTGGGAAGTGTTTGGGTCAATCGGAGAGAGATGCAGAAAAGCCAAATATTTGCGCTATTTGGGATCCATTCCCCTCACCCCAACCAGCCACTGACCCTAACCCCCATCCTCACCCCTAAGCACTACCTTCGATTGAAAGAGTAGAGTCGAGAGATCTCGCTGTAGTGTCTCAACAGTAGGTCAAAGCAATGAGAGGTCATGGGCAAATGTGTCTTTGCCCTGTGGCTGCTCTTCTCCCCCTGGAGGTCGGAGGTCAGTGGGGGCCAGCACTGCAGGTTGACACAGCTGTCTGTCTCATGTCAAGAACTACTGAGGAGGTTGCATTTACCACAGAGACTCCTGCGTTGGTATAGCGAATCTATTGTAAGGGATCTCTGTTAGCTGGAGCATTGCATTCTGTATTAATAGAATCAGACCCCGAGCAGGACACAGATGCTAAACGCGATGGTGACTTTGTTGTCTGTTTATCCATAGCAACAGTACATAGCGACACAAGAAATGTTGTGGGGTCCGCAACCTTCCACATACTAAGATTAGCCATGGCAGAAATATCAAAGTCACCTGTGACATTTCCAGCCTTCACAAAAAATATGGCGCCTCGTAAAAAAAATGGACATAACGGCATGAAGACATGGCCCTGATACAAGTAGTCATGGGATGGCTTTGTGCAATCGTCAGTGCTCTGTGCAACCAGATGACAGTGAGAGATACTCCAAATGTATCTCTCAACGTATACAGTAGTCCATAGACTAAACATGGATAAGTGTTACACGTAGTTTGGAGATATTTGATCAAAACATACACAAACAATTTTTTGTTCCACACATTAATCACTCTGGGAAAACAAGAGTTCAGTTTGTCAGGGAGACACCCATGAAATTTGCCTTTGTCCAGTCGTAAAGAAAAAAACAGTATACACCTCGGTATCCTGAGTATTATTTCACATCAGGTCTTGATGCCATTACTTTTATTTCAAAATCATTGGTCATGGACTGATATTTAGTGAAAGAAAGACAACCAGGAGTTATTAATTTTTTTTGTGTGGAGAGGATTGTGGAATACCAAACAAAGCTTCCCATAACTCCAGCTAATAACCAGGAGTTAACACTAAGCTAGAGTATTGTAGGGCCTACACTTGACTTCACACTAAAAAATCATTCATGCATACTTCCCTTCTTCTAGTCAATGGCCAGGTGCCAGCATTTGCAGACCAAAGTGGAGGCAAAGTCAATTGCTGAAATCCAAACAGCCACAAAGACACAAAATAATAGCGCATGTTTTGCTTAGCACGAGCCGGATTCAATATGGAGGCAGACCTTCAGCGATTACAACCCTTGTTGTGTTTTGGATTCCAGTCCGATTGCCTGCTGCCAGCATGGAGGAAATCTCACTCTTTCACACCAAAATAAATGTTCCCCACATCTCTGCAGACTTGGGAGGCTTTGGCCAAGGGCCGCCTCTGTCACTTTTGATTTGAGGTTTTAGGTTTTCCCGAAGCACCTCTTAATTAAATCCCCTTGCGGGTTGCAGGGATGAGTTTAACCCTGCTTCTCTTGTGGCCCCAAAAGCTCCAACATTTGAGTCGCACAACCACCACCACCCTATCCCCATCCCCACCACCCTCCCAAAAAAAAAACCTCAGCGAAAAAAAGAGATGCATCACAAAAGGGAAAGGGGGTAGGGGGAACTTGCGTGAGAAAGCGATTACAGCTAATAAAGCTAATAACAGTTGATACGCTGTGATAAAGTGAGCAATTGTATACAACCGTATCTCCATTTAGTCATGCTTACAGCAACAAACATTGAATGGTGGGAAATGGACGAAGCTGAGTCCAAAGTGCAATTTCGTGTCTCCCTCACAATTACGTAACCAATGATGCTTCGTCGTAATTTTATGAAATGAAAGCCAAACAACTCTATGCATGTGTAGTAAGTTAACTGCTTTTGCCTTAAAAAAGGTTCCCAAACTTTTGTCCAGAAAGAAAAAAAAACAGCTTGTCGTGAAGAAAACAGAAGTCCCTTGTGTCTCGTGGCTTTTCTTTGGCTGATGAATGATTTAAGTGCACGCTTGGGGAATGTTTACCTGTGACGGCGGCCATCCCTGTCCAGCGCTCGGCGCAGCCGCGACAGTAAGCAGAGGATGATAATTAAAGCGGGGTTGTAACCGAGACCAATGGGCTTCAGGCAGATAAAAGCCAGCTGCTGACTGCACGGCGGTGTCTGAGTCTGCCCTCAGGCCACTTCAACACTCACAAGCACTCCTATCAGCCCATACACTCTCTGTCTCTCTCTCTCTCTCTCTCTCTCTCTTTCTCTTGCACGTGTGCTCTCTGTCCCTTTCTTTTTCTCTCTCTCCTTCCCTCTCTCTGCACTCCTCAGACTGTGGACACAAACACACGTACACATGTGCGTGCACACGCACACACACAGACACACACTTGTACTCTGTCACCATTGGCAAAGAACACACTCCCTCTCTCTTTATCTTTCTCTATGTCTATTCATCTGAAGCTTATACACACACTTACATGCAAATGCACGTAGCACACACTCTCTCCTTGTGTACTGTATCCCTTCTTCCTCTGTCCTGTCTCTTTCGACATAAGTGCACAGACATCACACAATCTCTTTCTCTAGTGCACACACACAGTAATGATTCCACACAGTCTCTCTCTAGTACAGGAATGCACACACAAAAAGAACTCTCTAGTTCAAGGTCACACACACACTCACACTCACACACATAGACACACACATACACTCACTCAATCTCTCTCTCTCTCTCGCACACACACTCACACTCACACACACACACACACACACACGCACTCACACTCACACACACACACACACACACACTCACAGACACACACACACACACACACACACACACACACACACACACACACTTTGCCATGAGTCTGGACACTCTGGATAGGCACACGTTTACTTTGCGGTGGGTGGGAACTTTAAACCGGTTGGTTCTGCCTTCAATTTCTGTTCATTGATTAGAGATAAAAAATCAATTTGAAGCAAACTGAAGCTTTTGGAGAGTTCCCTGATATAGTACTGTAGCTAAATGAAATATTGAGCAGAGGTACTAGGCAACATTCACCTGGCTAGATGATTAATATGTCCATATTTAATAATTTCTATATCTACTCTATTCCTTTGGTTTATTATTGAATTTGCTCTGGAGAACCTTTATTATTTTTTGACAGTAATCACAGCAATGAAACACCACACTATACATCAATGCATGAGTCTCTACTGATGATTTTTACGATTATCAGTTTGGCAGCAGACCTTATGTACTGTACATGAACCGGCGTAGCTGGTGCTCTGTGGATATCAGTGGACTGTCTGTTCAAAACAGATGGCCAAGGGGCGCAGAGGGGTTAGCTGGATGACAACTGAGTGATTGGAGACATGCTAACCTTCCGGAAAATGCTAGACATTTCAAATGTGCAGACATCCTAGATAAAAAGGAAGTTGACTGCCTCGTTGCTTCAGCTTGTGCTGTTTGTCTGGTGATGTTGTCTGTTGGAAGTTATGAGCAGAAGGTCTGTATTTTCCTCACTCAGATTTATTTGAATATTTCAGTTTCTCTTGCTGACAAAGCTGTGGTATGTCAGGCCATGTTAAATATGTTTAGATTAAAAATGGTAAAAATTATATTCTGTTTTTCTCAAAATTACACACAGGCCAAAGCTCCACAATGAATATCTTTTTTAAGCTCATTTTCTGAAGCTCTATTCCCTTTGAAAGTAAACATATCTTCAAAGATGTTAGCTTTTTTGATGACATTAGTCTGGCTTTAACTTGCTGAACATCAGCTTAATGTCTTAATCCACATATTAAGTTACACAAAAGACAAATAGTATGTTTAGAGTGGATATTGTTATGATGATAGCATAGGCATCCACAAGGGGGGAAAAGCAGGAAAAATGGCTATGTTCCCTGTAAAAAAAAAATAAATAAATACGACTCCACAGCTGAAATGACCCAATCATAACATTCATAAAGTGAAGCGACACCAAAGACAAATTGTGTTTAACACAGTCGTTATTTCCCTGCAACACATTTGGAATCTGCCATGAAATGTCCAGTCCTCCCGATGCTATGCTGTTAAACCCAGCATGTGTTTAAAAGTGTACGTTGCTCACTGGCTATTGTATACAGACATGCATCATACATGTAAAGGGCGTGATTCATATTTGTGGAGTGTAGTGCTTGGGATTGTGTGTGTGTGTGTGTGTGTGTGTATGGGGTGGTGGGGGGCTGTTGGTCATAGCTGTGGGTTAGTGGAAATGCATCAAGCTTGCTCAGATGTAACATTTCACGGCTGTTGACACATGGCCCAATTAAAGGAGGAAGATTAAGAAGGGACTCGGTGACCCTCACTGGAATTCAACAAGGATGCAATGTGTTCACTCTCAGGACGTGCTACAGTGAGCCTCACAACCCCCTGCCCCCCCAACGTCCCATCCTCAACCAGCAACCCTCAGCAGCCTTATCCTTCCAGCCCCTAAGCACTTTCACCTGTTAATTAAGCCATCCAAGCTGCAGTCAAGGGGAAAACCGAGGTGGTGGGGGGGCTCAGACATGCTGCCAGAGACTGAGAGTCAGAGGGCGAGAAAGCACCCCACTTTGCAACTCAAGATGGTCTCGAGTAAATATTTGATCAGCGCTATGCACTACAAATGGGCTCAATGGAGTAGACTTAATGGGAGAGCTAGTGCAGAAACATGGGTGCCTTAAGCCATTAGCTAGACTGAAAAAAAGTGTCCTCTTTGTGGCCTTTAAGTCAAGGCTGAGTGTGTGAGGCTGACTGGTCTGGTCTATGGAGCCAAGGACAGAAGGGACCGTAGCCCCTAGACAAACTAAGAGAGGATGGAATGGTGACACACAGACTTCAGTGCAGTCACTTTAGTGGCTGCATTCCCAGCTGTAGCCGTTAAACTTCTGCGCTGGGCAGGGGGTGGGGATCGGGGAATCTGGCACAGGCCAGCCCTTTAAATGAAGACGAACACAAGTAGCAGGAACAAATGTGCCATGTCTGGACACCCACTTTTTGGCATCATGTATTGCCACTTAATTAATAAAACTGTATTATAATCTAAACTGAGAACTTTGCACAAACAAATTCTGTAGTGGAAACTGAAGTACTAAAGGATTCTGTGACGATCAGTAGACATCTGACTTTGTTTTTCACATCAATCAATCAGTAGTCATAATTTGTCCTGTCTAGCTAAATGTGTAGTGTTCTCACTCGAGATGAGGGGTCCAGCAAACAGCCAAAAAGACAAAGACCTTTAACCAATGATACGAGGGCGTTGTACACGCCGGAGATTAGGAAGCGTAAACAGTTTTAGGATCTCAGAAACAGTCGCTATCAAGGACGTAACATTGTCTCGCTTAGCCCGCAGACATGCACAGAATGTGCAAGGGAGAAAGAGAGGGAGAAAGGAAGAAAAAGAGAGAGAGAGTCTTGAGGCCAGACCCTAACAAATGCCTGGGGTTGAGCTGGTGGGAGCTGGAGGAAGAGGCTGCCTGTACTCTGCCTGCAGGATGCTGTGCTTCAGATAAGATAACGCCAGTGACTGACAAAAATCAAACCGCACCACACAAGAAGCTGCTGTCTCATTCGCCCACTCGTCCACAGCAGACAAAAATGCTGCGTAATGGAATGGAGTGGATGTTGGGAAATGTAACAGGAAAATACTCAAGCAGTAGACGAATGGAGGCACAAAAGCCTTTTAAATGATGCAATGATTTTAGCTTGTGTATAAAAATGGATAATTGTGAAAAGTCGTATTTTTTTTCTGGTTGCCTTTTTGTCTTGTGGGAGCTGAAGGTCCCACATCACATTCTCAGTGTACACACTATGGTGCTTGAGCAGTAGAGGAGAATGCTGTGTGTGTGTGTGTGTGTGTGTGTGTGAGTGAGTGAGTGAGTGAGTGAGTGAGTGAGAAAGAGAGAGCGAATGTATGTCAACTTGTGTGGTGAAAGTCTAACTGTTTGATTGTGTGTGTTCAGATGTGTATATGTATGTGTGTCTCCAGGAGGGAGAGTTTAATGGGCGTGAATATAATGAATGTTTTTGTGACTCTGAGCCTGTGTGGTGTGTGGGACTGTTTGTGTGTACATGTATGCATGTTTGATGTGAGCTTGCCTGTGTATTTATATGTCTAAGTGTGTGTGTGTGTGTGTGTGTGTGTATGTGTGTTTACATGCAGTGAATGAGTATTGTTGTCTGTGTCTGCGTGTGTGTCTGAGGGAAAGTCTGTGTGTGTGTGTGTGTGTGTGTGTGTGTGCCGTACATGTAGTGCATGAGTGTATGTCATGGGGCAGGCATTCGGTAGGGGGGAGAGCCCTCTGGTGCTGCTGACGGTTGACTCAGATCAAGAGGAGGAGGAGGAGGAGGAGGAGGAGGAGGCGCTGACCGAGTCCCCTCTGGTTTTTAGACCCTCCCCACATGCGAGCCATATCATTTTCTCCCACATGGAGAGGAGGGCCAGTGCTCCGCTACACGGGACCAACGTCTGCCGGGCAAGCAGCGCAGGCTGCCTGTCTCTCTGAGCTTGTCTGGCGTGTCAGTGCTAATTTTGTGTGTGTGTGTGTGTGTATGTGTGTGTGTGTGTGTGTGTAAGGGGGAGAGAAAGGGAGAGACAGCATGTGTGCATGTGTTTGTGTGTATGTGTGAATGTGCTAAATTCCCTCATGATGAGTGAAGCCTCTAAATGAGCACGCGAATGAGAAAAAGAACTCTCGTTTTTTGTTTATATCTCGCTCTCTCGTTTTCTTGACTTTTTTGCCTCCTCCCTCCTGCTCCCTCTCAGACTTCTAATGATGCACTCAGACTCCCAGAGGTCACTGCTTTGAAGTAAACAAGTGTCTCTTTTTCTGCGACGGTGCATCTTTTTTTGTTTTTCTTGTTTTTGTTTTTGTTTTTCTTGTTTATGTAAACAAACCCTCTCGACACTGGAACTTTTATGCCAAGCATTATGACACTTTTGGGCTCTGAACACTCCATACTGATTCGCAGCAAATTTCGATCAGGTAAGTGTCTGTGTGTTTTACCTCCTTGGTCCTAATCCGTCCACAATGAAAACATTAAAAGCATGCTGTCATGCGTGTAGAGTGATAACACAAAAACGACAGAAGTCATTGCACTTTTATCGCACGAGTGATTGAAAGCTTTCGCTGTACCTGTTAGCCTCGCTGCGTGTTTTATCATGGCGATAGTGGAACAAGGGTTGTTTCGGTTTTGTTGTTAAGAACACATTCTGGGTTCCCACATCCCACTAAATCACAGTGAAGCATGCATGACTCTTGGAGATAAGGGGGGGACATATCTAGGCACTCCTTCTCATCAGGGATTACGGCTAAGTATTTTTAGCTCGCGGGACTTTATTACTGGAGGTCGGGAGATTATCAGCCAGTTGTGATGTGGAGCGACCCGCTGGTGACCTCACCTGTGTTTCCAAACAGTGTGCAGAGTGGAGTTAAATCCCCTCCACTCTGTCTCCCTCTCTCTCTCACACACATACATACACACACATACAGAAACACACACACACGCGACAAGAAGCTGGAGCTTCAGGGTTTGTTTTATGTTACTCCTACCATCTTATTTAACCCTTATCTCCTACACTCTCTCTGCACTGCCTTCACCTCTTTGTCTCTTTCACTCCTGCCACTGTCATTCACTCACACATACACACACACACACACGCACTCAGAATGGTGTTTATGTTCATTCTCATGCTGCCACACATACTGTTTATGTGAAGAAACTTTAAAGAAATGATGTACAATGCTGCCACCTCTCTGATAAAAAGAGTTAGTCAGGCAACACTATTCACTTCATAAAGGAAATACTGGCATGTTTTAGCATCTCCCACGAGTGTGCCTGTTGAGAACGAGCGACACTGGCTAGGAAAGTTTATGAGTCTTATTACGGAGAGCCTGGAGGGCAGTCCACATGATTAAAAGCCCAGGTTGCCCATGTTGAAGCATTGATTTAAGGGCTGCTGTGATCTTTCAGCTTAGCAGTTTCCCACCAGGAACTGTTGACAAAATTGATCATTTCCTTCGTCTTGTTTAGAGCGACGTTAAGCATTGGGGGGTGGGGTGGCCAGACGGGAGGAAGGAGGGGGAGGGGTCAGTGACCTAAGCGGCTCTAAGGAAGCGAAGATGGAAAGCCCTCACGTGTGAGAGTCGGCATGATAAGAAAGGCTAAGAGAAAGGGGGGAAAAACATTTAAAAAGGCAGTTTGTTTTGAGTGCGCTGCATTAGCGTGCTAATCTTCCACAGATGTGAGGCTGTTTACCCATCCGTCCATTCCTCTGCCTGACACTCAGGTTGAGAGGGGGCCGTGGATTTCCAACAGCACTGACGTTGGTACTGCCGCTACTCCTTTTGCTGCTGCTGGAAGACTGGAAGGCCAGTAGTTTGGGGGGGGGGGGGGGGTCTAAGAGCCAGACCCGGAGAGCG
This sequence comes from Tenualosa ilisha, assembly GCA_015244755.2. NCBI lineage: Eukaryota > Metazoa > Chordata > Actinopteri > Clupeiformes > Clupeidae > Tenualosa > Tenualosa ilisha. The sequence continues at coordinate 719,221 of PYXC01000543.1, forward strand.
ATAGGGATCTCTGCCTGCCTTGGGTCCCTGTGGACGAATCCTACTCTTGTTCCCACTTTTGAACCTCCACTGGATATTTGGGAGTGTTTTGTGTTATATTGCATTGTGTGTGTGTGTGTGGGGGGGGGGGGGGGGTGTAGTGTTCCATTGAGTTGTAGTGTGTGTATATGTGTGCTGTGTTGAGTTGAGCTGTGGTGTGTGTATGTTTGTTTGTTTGTTTGTTTGTGTGTGTGTGTGTGTGTGTGTGTGTGTGTGCGTGTGTGTGTGTCAAAAGGCTAGACCTATCCCCTTCCAGTCACGTAGGGTGTGCATTGCGATTACGTAATGGTCATCCACTTCAGCTAAACATCAGTGCAATTTCCCCCCTGAAGTAATTGAGCTGGTTTAAGTTTGCTCAGAGTACTTACTCCAACCAGTTATGTGCCATGTCCAAAATGGTGGCTGAACCCACCAACCAGATTACTTCATTTACCCCTCGAAAGGGATATCTGATATCTAACACCCACAACAGACAGACCTTAATTAAAAAGTTCTGTTTCAAAACTACAACAAATTCTCCTCTTATCTCGAACATAACAGTAAGTTACTGCAGCAGAAGTAGTGTACGGAGCTAATCACATACCTGTAACTGTAGATGGCTGTTGAGAGATGGTTGTCCTCCCTGAGATCGAGTATATCACTGGGCTGTCATCTGGCGATGATTGTGCAGAGCCAGGTGGCACTGGGTGTGCGAGTGCTAAATGATAAATCAGCCCACAGCCTTAATCATAAACATGTCGGCAGTCTCCAAGGATCATCAAGGGCGTGGTGAATTACAAGGAATCAGAACTCAACGTGTGTGTGCGTGTGTCTGAGTGCGTGCTTTCACTGTATGGATTTGTTGTTGCAACAGTTTCATGAGTGTGTACTTTTGTCCAGTACTTTTGTCCAATACTTTTGTCGTGCAGAAAGCTCCAAAGAGCTCTGAAGGGTGTGTCCTCTTTGTTGAGGCTCCCCAGGTTTGTTCAGCAATGAATCTGCCTTCTGCTTTTCCCCCTTACTGGTACCAGCCCTGCCCCTTCCAAATGCATTATTTCCCTGTGGCAACCTTAACCTTATGAGAACAACATGGTCTTCTCATCTACATCTTTGCCACAAACCATCGCTGCCATTTAAAAAATAGTTGTCCCTGACCCAGCAAGAAAAAAGCTGCCAACAGAACTGTCCTTAGAGGAATTTTTGACAGCGGACATTTGTGGGTTACAGCGAGAGTCTCCTGCTCCCATGGCAACAGCTGGGCAACGGCTGCCACGGGGCAGTTGCCAGTGTCATGAACTTAGCTTATGGCTGCATTGAGTCACCCAGGCCACTTAAGTGGAGGCAACAACTGATGCAAATTGCCCACCACCCCCTGTGATCTGACGGAAGGATGGAAACATTGCGCCAATGCCACTGGCATGAAAGCTTTTGTTGCATTGTCAGTTGGAGGGCTCAAGTTGCATCTGTTGCAACAAGTTGCAGTTGCATCAAGTATTCAAGTTTCTGTCCGCAGTTTATAGATGCACATAGTGTGTGTGTGTGTGTGTGTGTGCGTGTGTGTTTCTGCTGGACAAGTCTGCTTGTTTATATATTTCATTTGTGAGGTCATGAAGCAAAAGTTGTCTGATAGACTTCCACAGTATCAGCCTGAGAGAGAGAGAGAGAGAGAGAGAGAGAGAGAGAGATAGAGGGAAAAAAACAATAACAATATTTGGCCAGTCTAACATAATTGCCTTCAATCACTTTAGCCTGGTGTAAGAAGTATGCTGTTTGTGCAGGTATATACCCTGCAGACAATGGGCCAGGGTTATTTTTAAGCCATTAACGCAGCCCATCTGGTTCCCATTGCAGTCAGTGATATGCGATCCAGCGTGTCTTTAAAAGCTGTGATCAGTCTTATTGAGAGCAATCACTGGTGATGGGATTTGGCGCTCTCCAGTACCCCACCCCCCACCCCCCAACACACACACACACACACACACACACACACACACACACACACACACACACACACACCTCAACCCCTGCAACACTATCCTTGCCACTGCCACCACCTCCACTTGATGACGTATGCCACACTGAGAGGGCTGACTGTGCTTTACTCTCTCCATACCCACCCATAAGCATGGCATTCACCCTTGGCATTGATAGAGCAACATACGTATAGAGTTTCAATGGCCTGGAATGAAGCAGGTGAACTCACAGAATGTGGCCTTGGAGCGAGCTCGGAGGTGCCACAGTTCACACATACTGAGTGACGAGTGTCTGGCAGAGCCGGCACTGAGGTCTGCAGGGGTAATGGGTTGCATGCATCCATTGTGGTCTGGGAGTATGTGTTTGTGTGTGTGTGGATGTGTGTTTGGTGTTTGCGTGTGTGTTTGTAATGTAAAGAGAAGCAGATGTTGCGAGCAGGCGTCTGCGCTCAGGTAGGCCAATAGGGGAAATTTGGTCTTTTGCTGAGGGTTCCAAGCAGGTTGTTTGCCTACAAGCCCAACTGAGTGACACGAAATGATTCGTATTTCCACTGTCTCGCTGTTGGCTATTACTCACTGCTTTCCACTGAAACCTATCATTGAAGTTCTCTTTTAATCTTGGACTCTTGGCTTAATCCACGTCTGGAGAACATGCCGTATGTCATATCAGACAGATCAGCTTGGTTTAGAAGTTTGAAAGTTTACAGTTTAGAGAGAGTTTAGTCACACTCACGGATGATTAAATGAAACACTTTTTGTGTATAAAAATACATGAATGATTATTAAAGATGTGTTTACTTAGAAGTTGCTCATGGTGGAGAGACAGAGACGGAGAGGGAGAGAGGGAGGGGGAAAGGGGGAGAGAGAGAGACAGAGAGAGATGTGTATTTGAGCACAAATCTCCAAAAATTCACTTTTGGGGTGACTAACCGCCCATGGCTTAGCATTTATGATCTCCCCACGCCCATAGGGACCACACACTGGAGTGTGATTTGTTTAAAAGCCAGAAGCTGTGTTTAACATACTCCAGCATCCTGTTTTAAAACATATTTGTGTGTCGGCCTCAGTTTGTTCTGTTTTTTTTTTTTGGTTACACACACACACACACTCTCCCTTCATCTTATTATGACTGTTTCCTCAGCTGAGTTGATTATATGCGTTGCCACGAGTGTCACAGACTTGTCCCAGGGGTCCCCTGTCTCATCTCCCATCCCTCTCTGATCTCCGCATGTGGGACCGTGCACCCACCCTCCCTCCCTCCAACCCCCCAAACATCCACACACACACACACACACACACACACTCACACAGTGAACATGCTTATCTGTTGTGGTTAGCCACTGCACATCAGTGGCCATAGATTCCACCAGCAGCCCCGCCGTACCAGGAGAGCAGTAGAAAGGGACTGCAGATCATTCTTTTGAAGTGAGTCAGTGACTCAGTCTGTCTCTCTGTCTCTTCCTCTCTGTGTCTCTCTATTCTCTCTCTCTCACTCTCTGTGTTCCCTTCCTACTCTTCCTCCTCCTCTCTCTCTCTCTCTCTCTCCTGTTCTTTTCTTTTCTTCCCTCCATCTCATCTTCCACACCCCACAGTCTTGCAGTTGAGGCTCCAGCAGAGGAGGACCCGGGAACAGCTGGCAGACCAGGGCATCATGCCTCGTGAGTAGCACTTCTCTCCGACCGCCAACAACCCCCCCACCCCCATCCCCATCCCGGCCTCCCAACCCGTCCCACTGTCTCTCTCTCTCTCCCCCACCTCCGTCCCCCGTCCTCCCCACCTCTAGTTCCATCTCCCCTGCCCTCCCTGACCCGTCTCCTACCGTCTCTCCTGGAGCTCTGTGAAGTCATAGCACGTCTTCAGTGTGACAAGTGAACGTCACAGCATGCGTCATCCTGGCCCTCAGTGTGTAGAGAGCTAGAAGAGGGAGAAATGAGAGGAAGGGAGAGGGAGAGTTTTTGTGGTATGCATGTGTGGGTCTGTGACGAGCGTCTGTGTAAACTACTATGCTGTGCATGTTTATCTACTCTGTGTGACTTTATGTGTGTGTGTGTGTGTGTGTGTGTGTGTGTGTGTGTGTGTGTTTAGTGAATGTCTGAGGGTGTGTGTGCATGTGTGTTTGCAAATAGGTGACAGAGTTTATTTGCCAGTGTTTGTATGTTTGGTGTGTGCATGAGAGCAGATGTGTGCCTCAACTAAAACTGTGTGTGTGGTATGTGTTTTGATGTGTGAAAATGTGTTGTATATGTGTGCATTTGTGCGTGTGCGTGTGCGCACATTTGTCAGGGTGCATGCACCGTTTAGATCAGACCACGAGTCTGTAACCCGACCCCCCATCGCCTGCTGCCGAGCGTGGCATTGGCCTGGCAGTGTGCCCCACGCACTTACCTCACGATAAAGCAGAGAAACACGAGCGGCCCCTGACACCTTGTGAAAGTTGATCTATGTGACAGTGCTTTAAACCAGCACAATCCCCCCACTTTCTCCACCAACCAACCCCCCGCTACACACACAGACACACGCACACACACACACACACGCACGCACGCGCGCACGCACGCACGCACGCACACACACACCTCTCCCTAACTACCATCCCAAACTGAGAGCACCACCCAGTTGACTCTGTAGTTTCATGGACAAGAACTAGGCTGCGCCCGCGCGCTTTAGCCTGACCGGGCTGGAATTCTCCTGTCCCTGGAGAGCCTTTCAACAACTCCAGTCCCCCTCCTCCTCACTGGCTCAAAGGATGCCTCCACAGACCGGTGCGCTGAATTTACACGAGCAACACCTGCTTATGTGATGCACTGTTGTCCGTACAGTGGGAAAGCACATAGCTCAGTGGCTTTGTTTATGCCCGAGGTCGTCCCAGTGATAGTCCAGCTATCTGATTGATGCTGTGATTACCCGTGTGTGAACAGAGATGCACTGTACCCTATGGTAGGTGAAAGTGTCCTATTTGTAGTTAGTAATTACAGACGCAGGCTAATGGAGAACGCCCTACTGACTACAGATATGTCCTGAACGCTGATTAGTCCTCCTTTTAAGATTAAGGAGGATAGTAGATTTTGCAGGTAATTAACATGGTCTTTGTAAATGCATTCTGCTTAATTCCAGTCTTCCATGGAAATGTCCTACTTCACAACAGTCCATACTCTATAGGCTGCAGACAGTTGTCTGTATCATTGCACTTGGACTGGAGTATTTTTAAAAGGGGGCTGTTGAATGGTGTCTCTGGCCCAGTTTGGGCCTTTTGCAGAAAGCCATAAGCATTAAGATAACCGGCCGTAAGTGTGTGCGGGAAAGGAATCCAGAGGCCGTCCTAGTCCTATCAATTTCTCGGAGTCTGCCAGAGATAAAAGCTAAAGGAGGGAGGGAGAGACACACACACACACAAAAAAAAAAAAACCTCTTCAAACCTAATTGGTCTGTGGGTCTTTGGAAAGGATATAGCCAGGAATTGTTTTCAATTGGTTTAAATAAGAGCAATCCATTAGGTGTTTTTTTTTTCTTTTTTGGTCTTGAGTTTCTAGAACATTAATGGATTAGGCTGATTTTTTTGCAGCAGTTGTGTGTAATTTGTAGGAGTATTAAGATGTCCACTTCCAGTGATGTAAGACTATTTTGGTCTATTTGGTGACTCCCTTCTTAGGCCATATGTCCAAAGCTTCTGTTTAAGGAGTTGATCTTTCCAGAATATTCTGTTTAGATGGTTTTGACCTGTGATGTTTTTGTCGTCTCTGGTGATCGTGTTGTGGCCAGCAAAATACCACTCCACAAAATTATTTGGAGACCTTTAAAAGATTTTCCTGCTATTACACCCTTATTCTCTCTCTGCAAGTTACAACGAAATCCTTCTTCTTAAGATTTGTGTGTGTGTGTCTGTCTGTGTGTGTGTGTGTGTGTTGAAAGGCAGCAGACTGGACAGGGTGTGTGTGTATGCTCTGTGTATACATTTCTTCAGGAACATCTGGTGTTTATTAGGCTCTTGAAAGCAGAAGTCAGGCCTCTCAGGGCTGGTTGGCGTGTGGCCTGGGAGGAGCCAGCCGACAAATGCCTGGCTGTCTGTGTGTCTGTGTGTGTGTGTGTGTGTGTGTGTGTGTGTGTGTGTGTGTGTGTGTGTGTGTGTGTGTGTGTGTGTGTGTGTGTCAGACTGGACTCAGCCCTATCCTAGCAATTGTTCCTGTGCTTATAATCCTCTAGTGTTACTGTGCATTGTGTGTGCTGACATGACGTGAGGTATGTGGTCATTCTCTCATCAGAGTAGAAGCAAACTACACACACACACACACACACACACACACACACACACACACACACACACACACACACACGCACACACACACACACACACACAAACACAAACACACACACAAACACAAACACACAGTGGTCCTAATTGAAATACCTATTGCTTGAAAATATCACAACTTGAGGAAATGTCATAGTAATGGACATACGGACACACTGATATTTCCTAACAGCTGGCGCAAAATCAACAGCCTCAGTCTGGTATCCAGTTGGCATACAACCTATGGCATGACAATTAAACCTGCCAATAGTTTTTCCTCTTCCCATGGCCCTTCAAGAATCTTAACCTGTCGGCCCTGTTTGTGTTTGTGTGTGTGTATGTGTGTGTGTGTGTGCATGCACGCATCTCACCCAGGCGATCATTTAAACCTGTTGCAAGTTGTTGTGTCTGTCTGTTCAGTTTGAGCATTAGGGGTCAGAGGTCATTGTCGTGGAAGAGCCGGCACGGAGGGGCTTCATCTAATCACAGCGGTTCAGACACTCTAGTTGGCAGGTCGCAGGGCCAAAAGAGGCCCATTTGTAGTGATTAGGAAGCAGCTTATCAGCAGCGGCCCTGCCGTATCTGAGGGCAGGGACACTAATTACTGATTGGGAAACAGAGAAGATGAGGTGCTGTTCTATGCTGTGCTGTGAGGAAGCATTTGTCAATTAGACCCACTGTTGCGTGTGCTTACGAGCGAAATGGTCAGGGAGCACAGATGGGTGGGAGGGGGCCCAGAGGAGTTGCTGTGGTTCATGTGCGCGTTGATTTTGATTCCGAAATCATGAGTCGATCGAACACAGGGAAGTGAACACATTTGGATTTTGAATAAACTACAAAACAAACCCATAATATACTATGGGGGTGGGGGGGCATTGTTTTGAACTATACCTGGAAATTCTGGAACATATTGCTGTGGTCCATATCCAAACTTTGATGAAAGCCTAGTAGACAAAACCTAAGAAAAAGAAAAGAAAAGAGAAAAAAAATGAAGGGGGGGAAAAAAGACGCAGACCAAATAAGCTCTTCTCACCGCTACTTCCACCGTATTGCAATCAAGCCTGCAATTCAATCAAGCCCACTATCCAGGCGAGGGGCAATCAGTGCGAGGCAGTGAAACTGAGAGGGCGAGCCAGTGCAGGTACTGCCAGAGATTATTTGTGTAGGATTTATTGACAAAGTGTGCGCAAGCGGCCTACCCCGTTATGCGTGTATCACATTTATTTAGCTCGCTTTCATTTATTTTTCCAGCCTTGAAGAGCCCAGCTGCATTCCATGAACAGAGGAAAAGTCTTGAGCGCTCCAAGGTCAGCGGCAGATGCCACATTGTCAATATTAATCCATCGACAGCAGCCGAAACCTCCAGAAAACCAAACTGATTCACTTTTTCTAAAAGCACTGCAGGAGATCTAGCCTAGAAAGGACAGACTGTGCATAAATGCAGTCCCATTGATGTTAAGGCATCAGAGGACATGATTGAATCCACAAATCTACCTAAATAAATCTATGAAATCTTGTCCTGTTAGTAGGGAGTTAATTATCAAAACACAGTCCTGATAAAGAAAGCCCAAACAAACCCCTTTGGCTCAGTAATATAAATAATGAAAAAGTAAGTTAAATTGAATTTGTGGTCCCATGAAACTCCAGTCCAGTGAAATTACATAAAAGCTTCACCTTACATAAGGTCAAGTAATTGGTCATTTTAATATTTTACAGACTGGGGATTACTTAAAACATAAAATCAGAAGTAGACCAGAGAAGTCAGAATTGGTCAAGATGCGTATATTAACAGGTAAGAGCCATAGTTGAGCTTTCTCAATAACATCAAACAGCAACTAAACCAAGACAAGCTTACATCATGATTTATGCATGCAAATAAACTCACAGCCCATCCCCATGTTTCTGAAAAATTGTGATCTCAACAACTGCTGTGAAGATTTACAAAAACATGTTTGCTGAACGCAAACAAACTGCATGGCTCTTGGCTGACGCGCCCACACACACACGCACACAAGCACACACTGCATGTGTGTTTACCCCGTGAGGCATTTTGACACCATTGCCATAAGCCGAGTGCGCTTGATCGCTTTTGACTGATTGCTCTAGGCGCGTCTCGACTTGGATGCACAGGCAATAACTATTTACTGTAACAGCCAATGGCTTGCGCTCGCTCTGTGTGTCTGCATCATGCATGTGGCTCAGTGGAATGCCTGTGCATTAGTCTCACAAAGCGGTGGGGGGAGTTACAGACCTCACCATTTGTTTTGTTTACTGCACAGATCCGGCAGCCAGTGAGGGCTCAGCCACGCACCGCGAAACTCCGACAAAGCTAAAACGAGCCCGGCTCGCCGACGACCTTAACGAGAAAATTGCTCTCCGCCCGGGTCCCCTGGAGCTGGTCGAAAAGAATATCATTCCTGCCGACTCGACTGTCAAAGAGGCAGCTATGAGAGGTATCGGTGGGAGAAATAAGTGGAGGAATGTTTTTCAACTGCGTGAGAAATACCTTGTGACTAGAACTGTGACTAAAACATGTCTTTGAGTGTACAACCCAGTCCCTTCTCTTCATTGCCCACATTGCACACCTATCCTATCCTCATCTGCATTTCCAAAACATCCTAAAATATCCATCGGGGCAGACTGACCACAGTCCTTGTATTAAACTCCAAAGTTTAGCAAGGCCACTAAAGAAGAGCAATAATGTGCCATAATTCATCTCGGCACATCTTAGGAGCTGCCTGTCTTAATCCCTGAAAGCATTCCTCTGAAACAATATTTTTGGACCAAATCAGTTTTTTGCTGTTTGTTGCTGTTGCCATTAATCAAACTGAAGAGAGAACGTTCTGCTGTGTTATGCAGTGCATTTGGGACTCTTAACTCGAGCAAGCATTGAGATCTTGTTGTTTCATTTATGACTTCAGAAGGGGTTGAAGATTCTGGTATGCAACAAAATCTGAAAGGCCATGTCACACCATGACCTTGGAACAAACATGAATATGACAGGGCCAGCCTTTCTATTAGCACACATTTTAATGTGCAATGTATCTGTCAGAGCTTAAATCTCACCATAAGATTTGGTTGTGTTCTGATTTAAATAAACAGTCTTGACGTCATTGCCTTTGCTCGCAGGGACCAACAATAACAACGCTTGTCTGCATGGCAAAGGTTCTCTGGCATTTTCATCTCCAGCTGACGCATCACTTGGTGTAATGCACAACTATCCCGGAAATGTTTTGGAAGAATTCCTTAGTATTCCTCCCTCCCCAGTTTCTCCAGGCTTTTCTCCCTTCACCTTCAACCCCTTCCTAACAAACAGTGTTCATTTACATGGTTGTTCACCTTTTTTCACCAACGTGAGATTGCAACATGTTTCCAGTGCCGCCTGTCCCAGCATCACTGTCGCATGTCAAGTTTTCAAAAGCAAGCAGTTAAGTTGAGAGCTCATCTTCCTGAAGTCACCGGGCAAACGGATTGCATAAGCCGCCTGCGGTAAGGTTGGGAAGGCTTGTTAGTTTACATTATCCCCCTACAAAGAGGAGCGTGTTTTATTGAGACAAACAGCAGCTGTATTTAGATCCACCCTCTTTCTGGGAGATCAAATGAACGTGGGCTCCCCCTGTTCCCCCCGCCCTTCCACTCCTCCTCGGCTCCTCCAGGCCCTCCGACTCTGTTTTGACTACACGTGATTTATATGGCTCCAGCGAACCACCTACAAAGGTGTCTGACAAGCCATGGCTGTTCCCCAGCTGTCTGTCGTCCACGAGGCCCAGGGACCCCTAAAGCTTGCGGATGCACGGAGCCCTTTTGTTTGTGCGTCTGCTAGACCACAGTGTGTCTTACTGAGGGCCCTGCGGTTTGTGGGACAGAGATGGCTTGCAGAGCTCTTGCTACGGTGACCTTTTCTTTTTAAAAAAAAAAAAAAAAAATTGTCAGATTGCACTGGAGCAGAGAGTAACATGGAAACTTAGACTTCAGGTCTGTTTAAACTGAGGTCCTGCTAGTTAGTTGGACGCTTTGCAGAACTCCCCTTGCTAATCTTTTTTTTTTCCCCCTGTTGTGCATTTGTGCAGATAGAGTATCTGAGAGAGGCGAGTAATCAGCAATCGGTTTTTGGCCTGTTTGTGATGACCTCAGATGACAGAACGAGTAGATAGTCTGCAGTCAGGTGTCCCCCGGGCCTTGTTATGCTGGGGGAGCGACGGCCAACATCAACAGGTGGAGGAAATAACACCAGGGGTCACTCTGCCCCGACATCCAGCGACAAGCCGCCCGGCGCTCTCGGCTCGTGACCAAGAGCGCGATAGAGGAGTGTGGCAGGGCGTGATTGAAACCAGGGTCTGTGCTTTCTGGCAAGTCACATGTTGAGATACAAAATGAGACCCGCTCAGTCTCCCTCCTGTCCCCCTCCCTTCCTCCTTTCCACCCTCCCTCGCAAAATACACACACAACCTCACAAACACTTTCTGATACAGTCAAGCACACACACCACACACACACACAGAGACACTCTGCAAACCATTGGCACACACTTCTACACAAATTCATTCACAAACAGGCACATACTATATCTCACTCACAAAAATGTGTGCGCACACACACATACACACACACACACACACACACACATTTTAAGTATTCCTGTAGTAACCCCTGAGTCTGACCTCTGCAGCTGATAGAGGGTAGCCGTCATTGCAGTTGTTATCTTGAGTCGCTCCAAAATTGAAGTGGTCGTCTCAGTCCTTCCCAACTCCATCCTGGCACCTCCAGGCCAGCCGTTTGACTAGGTGGCAAGTGACAAAAGAATGGCAGTCTGCAACAGTGGCCAGGAGTTCATTGTGTTCAACTTGTGCAACGCACACGCATTCAACTGAAATCCATATGTGCAACCAAATGCACACATACAGCATACGAACGGACACAGCTATCTTTAAAGCAAGCCAACATCCGCTTCTGCCTTCAGTCTATAGGTGCACGTAAATATGATGATTCTCTTTAGGGGCTTCTTCCCTTTTCATTCTTCATTCATTTTGTCGTCTTTATCTGACTCTCTTCCTGTCTTCTTCTTCTGCTTCTTCTTGATCCCCCCCACCCCCACCCCCACTTTCTTGTGTACTCCACTTATCTGACTGTGTGTGGTACTCTCCGCTTACGGCCTGGCCGCTATCTTTTATTTATCGCTGCAGTGAACCATGGGAAGTTCCCCAAGCAGGAGGACTCATATGCCTTTGAGGAGGACAGCAGCAGCGAGAGCCTGTCCCCCGACCAGCCCCACAGTGACGAGTCCCAGGGCTCAGCCTGCCCACTCGCCGAAACCAAGGGCAACGCATCCCCCTCATCCTCATCCTCTCTCACAAGCCCTCCACAGGTGAGATACACACACACACACACACGAGCACACACATGAGCACACACATGTGCACACACATGACTCATAAAGCAAAACGTCTGATCTTGGATATTATGGCCACCTGAATAAACATTTGCCTGATGCAAAGGTACTTCTGTGGTGAAAGCCTTTCAGTTCTGGCTCTAAGTCGAGGGCCAGGGTTCCATTAAACTATGTGGCGTCTGTGTTTAAATGTGCCTGAAACAAATGCACAAACTATGTAATAGAATTCAGCTGTGAGGGGATACGGGCCTTGATTATACTGAGTTACCATCAATTTGTCAAACTGTGAATGAAGCCACAGTCCATGGCATTTGGAATGAAGATACTTCAGCATCTCTGCGCTGACTCTGCCCCCTGTGGTCACTTGTGAAAGTGCAGTGTTCTGTTCAGGCTCTTGAGAGACCGTTACCCAGTCTGTGACAGGTCTTTGGCTGTGAGCCCACTCTTGAATGCCAGCCTCTCTCTCTCTCTCTCTCTCCCTCCCTCTCTCTCTCTGTAAGTGGAAGGAGAGGGTACCAAGGGTATTTTTTTTCTTTCCTACACCATGGCTTCAGGCATGACAAACCTTCGGCCACGCTCTCATAAATGAGGCAGATGCCAGGAGACTCTATGTACTCACGTGGAGCTTGGAGCCATGTGCCTTCGTCTGCCATACCCTCTACATCTCCGCTCACTCACCCAAGCACACAAATCAATCAGATTTGTTTCATCATATTTTTTATGTTCCTGTTATGTAGCGTGAACCATCTCTCTTCCCCATAAATAATAAATTGGAATATTTTCAGAAAAAATGAAAGACAAGGCCCAATAAGATAGGAGAGCAGTGGGCAGTCAGGGAAGAATTACAGTGTAATTCTTTTATATTGAAGGAACCGAATTGTATTACCAAAGACTAGAGCGGTCCACTCTAGAATTTTTAGTATTACCGTTATTGTTGTGTTTCTTTCAGGGTTCCCATGGTAGCGATGCTGTCAATCATGGCCAAGAGGAGAATGCTCTGGAATCCAACAGCAAACAAGCCACACCCCCAATTCAAGTCCCTGCTATAGTGAAGGTAAGATGATTGACACCTCTTTGATTTTATTTGACCTTTACTTATAAACTTTTAAAATTGAATTTTATATTTCTATCAGACATATAGTAATAGCTATGCTTTTAGGGCACCAATGAATGCCTTTTGGCAATAATTCTCATATTGCCCCATTTCCATGTTCCTGGCACAAATGAAGCCACCCAAGACTTCAGACAAAAACCGCCACAAGAAGCCCAAAGACATCAAGCCCAAGGTGAAGAAGCTCAAGTACCACCAGTACATCCCGCCGGACCAGAAGGCGGAGAAGTCCCCTCCCCCCATGGACTCGGCCTATGCCCGGCTGCTCCAGCAGCAGCAGCTCTTCCTGCAGCTGCAGATCCTAAGCCAGCAGAAGCACCATCAGCAGCAGCAGCAGCAGCAGCAGCATGGCCAGTGTCCCCAGCAGCAGCAGCACCAACACCAACACCAACACCAACACCATCACCAGCAGCAGCACCAGTCTCAGAGCTTCAGCTACCAGCCTCTACACCAGCAACAAGGCAACAGGTCAGTCTTTCAAAATGTCACATTTCTGTATTTTTTATTTATTTTTTTCCCATTTTAGTCAGTCTTGATCTAGTTTGACTTGTTAGCAATAAAGTGATCAGTTAGGAGCCAAGGTGGAGTTGAGTCCCAAAGGTCATCATTAATAAACCAGTGTTAATCTTGATGAATAACTGTGATAATAGTGCCAAGTCTATTTCTTTCACCACACATAATAATCCATTTTGTAGGTTCTTCTGACAAACTGTAAAATGTCATACAGCACGATTATGATAAATGTCAAACAAAATAAAAATCTTTCAGCTGTGCTGTTGATGAAGTCTTAAGCGCTTGTCTTGTGTTCTCCAGCGAGCAGCTGTCGACGTGTAGCTCTAGCGCCCCCACCAGTACAGTGAGCAGCTCTTCCTCATCTCCAGTCAAGACCACCTACTGCAGCCCCGCCGCTGTCAACCCTGTCAAGCCTGGGCCTCTGCCTCCTAACCTGGACGACCTGAAGGTATGGGGCACAACAGAGCTGACTTGATAGATACCAAATTCAAATACTGAATAGATATTTTAGAGGAGATGAGTGGATGTACCATAGTAAATTTTTGACCAGATTTTAAGCAAGTAATGTACATTTTAATTATATTTATGTTTAATTCTATTCATCATTTCATTAATATTTTTCTTTTTTTTCTATTAATGTCATTAATATTCTTTCATTAATTATATTTATTCTTTCACTGTTTAAACAGTGTTTACTTTTTCATTTGCATTTTGTTCGAATCCATATTACAGCATCTGTAAACTGGCCAACGTCCACTGAATTAATTGTGAAGTGAACATTGACACAATGATATTTGTATCCACAGGTGTCTGAGCTGAGGCAGCAGCTGAGAATCCGGGGTCTCCCTGTCTCAGGCACCAAGACTGCCCTCATCGAGAGGCTCCGGCCCTTCCGAGACCCCAGCTCTGGCTCGCCCTCACAGCCCAGCGACATCACCACCGTCACTTTCCCCGTTACGCCCACAGGATCGCTGTCCTCCTACCAGTCGCCGAGCTCTTCCAGCGCCATGTCGCACGGCGGTGGCTACTACCCGTTCTGCAGCACCAGCTCCACGCCGCCCATCTCGCCCGCCTCGTCCGACCTGTCGGTGAGCGGCTCGCTGCCGGACAGCTTCAGCGACGTCACTATGTCCTCGCCCCAGTTCGGCCTCCAAGCATCTCCTGCCAGCTGAGTGCTGACGAGGGCTTGGCAGTCGGCCTCGGGGGAACAGGAGGAGGAGGGGGAGGTGGAGGCGGAAACAACGGCGGTGGTTGTCACGGTATGGGGGGAGGGAGCGGAGGAGGCAGCGGGGGTAAAGGTGGTTCGGGGCTGGATGCTGAGAAGGACAAGATGCTGGTGGAGAAGCAGAAGGTGATCGAGGAGCTCACCTGGAAGCTGCACCAGGAGCAGCGGCAGGTGGAGGAGCTGCGCATGCAGCTGCACAAGCGCAAGCGTACCCATGGCATGCAGGACCAGACCCCTCCGCCACAACCCCCACCTCCTCCATCCGCCCAGTCGACGCCTCAGGCTCCAATGGCCCAGGGCCAGAACACCCCACTGGGCCCTCACCACAGCCAGCAGCAGCAGCAGCCTCCACCACACGGCCTCAACCTACACACTGCCAGCCCCAGCCAGATGCAGCACTTCTATGCCAACGTGTCCGTGAAGCAGGAGCACGTGGCCTCCAGCTGTCCCTTGGCCTCCAAAGCCATGAAGAGCGGCAGTGGCGGCCATCCCAACGGCGGGGGCAACAGCAGCAGCAGTTGTATGGAGGGCATGGGGCACTGTGGCATGATAGGAGCGCCGCCGCGCTGTCAGGAAGCCCCGTCTTCCCGGAGCCCCTCGGGCCTCTCCGCCTTCCTCAGCCCGCAGTGTTCGCCCCAAGACTCGCCGGGCACCAAAACGTCCAGCAGCCCTCAGCCCAACAGCCTGTCCTCTTCACCTAGTCACTCCTACATGATGCCCCCCGCCATGGGCAGGGATGGCTGTGCCCACGCCCAGACAGGCACCAGGCCTCGCAGTATGCAGGTACAGTTCCTTGCTACCATGTAATATACCACAACATGCAATGGATAACACTATCAATGCCCCCCCCCCCCCAAAAAAAAAACCAACTAAATCCTTCATAAAATAGGAGACATTCTTAAAATGAACTTGATGGAATAAACAAATTTATGTTTCTGATGCTCCTCAGTTTGTAACAATTGGGAAAGAACCCATGTGTCTTTGTCATATGTCTCACAGATCCAGCAGAAGAATGTCAGTCAGCCTATAAGCTGTCCCTACCCGCCTGACCAGAGAGGTCTGCAAGCCATATACTCCACTGATATGGGGCTCAATGAAAGGGCCTCCAAAGCCAAAAGTCCCCACATGCAACCCAAGGTGTGTGCGATTTATCTAGACCTAATCTACATACACATGGACCTGCAAAGAAATCAGCTTCAAAGTAACAATGTTGACTTATCTCCCTAACTTTATTGGGAGATTCATCAAAACATGGGAGGTCAGGGATATCAACATTTCAGTGTGTTTTAATCATGTAACACTTAATTTTAGGGACCACCAGCCATACATTACATATCTATCATTAACTACATATACCTTTATTTTAATAACTCCCAAAAAATATCCCAATAACATACATACTTTCATTTCATCTCTGTTCTGCTCAAAGTTCTCACCGCATGTCAGTCAGTCAGTGAGCTTCATCTCTTTCAGTCCTATCCTTCTCCTGCACTCATTAACACTGCCCCATCTATGTCCTATCTCATGTAGATGCCAGTTATGCACTCTCCCCGGCACCCCGGCCCAAAGTGCCCCATCACCTCCACTGCCTTCTGTAGCTCAGACCCCGCTGCTGCATCCAAGATTAAACAGCCCCCCTGCTATGAGGATGCAGTCAAGCAGGTAAAGCAGACCAGCCACCCCCCCACCCCACCCGCACCCGCACCCAAACCCTGCATCTCCCATCCCCCCACCTTGGCACTCCCCGCTAAGAGCTGACCACTAATCGCTTCTCACCACCTAGCTTCCACTAGCAACATGCTCAGGTTCACGAAGCCTTTTAGCTTAGCGCCACTGGTCCCCATGTTCTCCCTGCACCCCAGCACAAGGTAGCCGACTGGCTGTGTGAGGACTGTGTCATGTGAGAGTGAAACAGTGTTCTGGATGACTGTGAGTTTCTGCTGTGTACACTGCTGTCATAACAGCAGCATCTGCTAGACTGAATCGTACAGATGTTGTGATAGCATAGTAGACTAAACAGTACAGTTTTAATCGAAGCAGACTAAACAAACCACTTTCAATTTGAACAGAAAAGTATGATCCGGTCTTTGACTACATTTATACCTGAGCTCATATCGCAGTTCATCACTGTTGTTGTGGTACTACCTTGAAGTTGTAGAGTTCTTTGGCGAGTTGAAATGTGCTGTGTGCTGGCACTAGAAATGCAAATCTGTCAGTGCCAAACATCTCGGCCACAGATGGCTTCAAGTATTCAAGTGGAACCATCTTCTTGTGTTTCAGCAACTGACTCGAAGTCAACAGATGGATGAGATTCTGGATGTCCTCATTGAAAGTGGAGGTGAGTGGAGTACAGTTATATTCCCCATATATATATATATATATATATATATATGTTAAAGATGGAGAAAATAATATTAGATTAAGTACAATGTTTTTGCTACCTAAACCCTAGGTAGTTAATTGCAATTTGAGTGTTTTTCTTAATGGAAATTAATCGTTGCGTTGAAATTTAAGCCTGACCTCCTGCTGATAACCACCCTGTCACGAGGGCTGTAGATCAAGCCTGTAATGAACTCCAGCTCTGGCCTGGACCCAGTCATTAAATCCCATGTGCTGTGTGTGCTATGTTCCCTCCCCCTCCCCTCTCCTCGCCCTCCCCTTTCTCTTCCAAGAAATGCCCGCTAACGCCAAGGACGAGAGGTCCTGTGTAACCAAAGTTGTGCCTCACCTTACAGTGTCCGCGGGCAGTGCCAGTGGCATCGCCGTGCACAAGTTCCACAGACACTATGGACACCTGTCGCCCTCCCAGATGCCCTTCGAGCACGGGGTGAGCCACGGCGACTGCCACCTGGAGGCGCTCTTAAGCAGTCCCGTCGGCCGGCAGGGGGACATCGTCCTGCTCAAGATCGGCGGCGAGGATGGCCCAGGGGAGGAGGCCAGTGACGGTGGCTTTGCCGGCTCTCACCACGATGACAAAATGCTTGGCAACCGCGACATGATGGACACTCCGCTGTCGCCGATGGCCACAAAGGTGTCGCCCGTCCCGGCAGACAGCCAGGGCCTGGGTATGACATTCACAGAATCGCCATGGGAGACCATGGAATGGCTGGATCTGACTCCGCCTAGCTCGGCGACAGCATTTAACACCATGCCTCCGTCCGGGCCGAGCATCTTCAACACAGAGTTCCTGGATGTGACCGACATCAACTTGAACTCGGCCATGGACTTGCACCTGGAGCACTGGTAAAGTTTCCCAAGGAACTGAAATGAGACAGACACACCGAGAGACACTGCCCGACTCAGACACACAGCCTACAAAAACAACTTTAATCTTCTGTGCCTTGTGCTTTCTCCCCATCTGTCACTCTTCATGACGCCATTTTAGATCTAGCCTTGCTTCTACGAATGACCATGGTCTTCTTTGGACAACACATGCGCACAACTCAGCAAACTTTTTCGCTATTTCAGATGGATTCTTATCCAACTCAGTCTATTGAATGTATAGGACAAATTCACCATTGTTGCCTTATCAAAATATACATTTGAGAGTAGTTTGCGGTTGTTATGCATTTTGTCATGGTCCATTAAAACTTGAAAACCCTTATTTTGACTTCTGGGGCAAAGATATGTTTGTATTACTGGAAAGAATCTACAAGCAGAATTGGACATAAAAGAAAAGCGAAATCATAGATGTTACAACAATGAAGAATTTGTAAATATTACACTGTATTATTCAGAGGAAAAATATATGTATCCATTTGTGTGGAGTTGGAAGGTACGCAGCAGAAGACTTACAATTTCCATCATTTACTCTATTTACTTATTCTATTGTACATATGGGAATGTTCACACTGCACCTTGAGTAGTATAGAATTGATCACACGTTAGTTATTTTTGCATATATTGTTATTACAGCGTTAATCATGCTATTCTGTGTGAGCGTTTTATATCCCGTTTGCTGAATTGTAGAATGCCAACATGAGTGGTGAGAGGCTTTCAGTACATATCACCTTTCTATCAACAGCAAGACTAAGTCCTTTATTGGTACATCCAAAATAACTAGAGCAATGCTACCTTCAGTGTGCCTTTACTTAGAACCATTGGAGAACTTCCAAGGGCTGCAGTCATGCACATGATCACTACAGAGTCACAATGAAATTCATAGAATTTGATTGGGCAGTCTAAAGCCCACCAGCTATACTACAGGGCCACAGAATTGCCCAGTTATATTTAATTGGGCAGTCTAAAGCCCACCAGTTATACTACAGGGCCACAGAATTGCCCAGTTATATTCAAGCTTGAGTTCAAGCATGGCTATGAGCTGTTAGTGGAGAGATCTTTCTTTAGCTGTGCAAGCTCACCTCTAGTAATAGAGAGGTAAACGCCATTCATTTTGATTTCTGAATTTTACACAATATTCTTTTGTCGGTAACATGTTATTTCTAATAATTGATTGCAACATTTCTGAGTGATGTATCTCACAACTGCAACCTATATCTGCAAGTATCTGTCTCACAAATCATGCAAGTCTATCCAGCAACTTTGATTCTCTCAGAATAGCAAGTTCACATCTCATCACATTTAAATCTAATTTACCAAATCTAAAATGTATGTACATGCACCAAATCTACATCTACTGTACTTCACTAACTGTGGGACTGTCTACAGCATACAACAACATCATGTCTTACACCTGTGACTACATCTGGGAATTGTTCCAATTGTTATATCTTAATATCTCTTCATTGTGAAACTATGTGGACCGTGTGAACTGTCTACCAGTTTAACAATAATTTTAATTCTGAAATGCAGTTAATTTTTCATCTGTATAAACCCGTATACAAAGTTGCTGTTCCTATGACTGAAAGTCACAACTGTATGATGTAATGACTTCATTTCTGAGGCATTGAGGTCAAAACTGCATGGTACAAAGCTGCAATGCCATGGTATATCAATGTGTATGATAGTGTACACAGTCACTATTAGTATAGTGAGATTAACATGAAATATAGTCACAATTTTACAACGTACAGTTGCAATTGCAACATGTCAGCTAGCAATGTTAAGATGTATTTCATCTTTTGAATTGTCATCCATATAAGTCTCCCCGGTTTCAATATCCAAGGGTCTCACTTAAATATATTTATTTCAGTTTTTGTTTTTCCTTAAAATATTTAAACATTTGGTATTTATATGACATTCCTTTACTTCTCAATGGGATTCATGATAAACACAGTTATCCAAGTACTGCCATTTTAATCATGCATTGTTTTAATATCATGGAATGTAAACAAAGTAACTTATGATTTACTTTTTTTTTCTAAAAATTGTCTTCTGTTTATAGTATTTGTCCCCAGAGTTCTAATGTATACAGAATTTACTGCATAAAAAGAACCACTTAAAATGGGAGCATTCCCATCCTTACCAGCACTTGTGAATAACAAAATGTAATGTATATTTGACACAACCATTTTCTTTATATACAATTTAACTGTGAAATGTACTTTTGGTACCTTATCACAATGTGTTGCCTATCAAATAAGTGACACATATGGGACCTTTTAGTTAGATTTTTTTTAAAATAGTGAGATGAATACCCAGAAATAGCCATACGGGGCCTAAGAGTGACTGTGAGTGATGTTATCTACTTTTACCACTGAAGTGGACCCACTACATGAAATAATTGGCTGATACAATCTGTTTTTGTCTCAAGGGATATTCTGTTATTAAGTAAAAGATTCGAAAAGACATTTGTGTCATTACAGTGCAAATGAGTCCTGAAACAGTTTTCTTTTCAAGTAACTTTGTGATATTAGAATGTGAAGCCAGCTATAGTTTAGGCACCCCGGAGGGATATTGCTTGTGGCAGCTTGAAAACTATTACTATAGTACCTTAATGTTGCAGTCCTTAATATTCATCAGTTTGGTCTGTCCACCAATTCACGTTTGCTGTATCTAACATTACAAGGTTATCTGATTAAGTTTAGATAAAATGATTAAGTCCATAAAACACACTGTGAATCATCTAAGATATAGGTGAACTTGTCATTTGGATAATGTATACAAGTATGTTGGATTGTATAAAGGATTGACATAAACATGTTTTTTGTCTCAATATACCAGTCCGAATGGCAAGTTTTATGTCTGTAAGTAGAATGTACATTTGAAACACTTTGCAGACGTGTTATTGGTTTTAAAGCCAGACATCAGAATCAAAATTATTTTCACACTGCTAACGTGCACCAAAGTACATTTAGAATTTTATTTCAACATTTTGTCATGAAGTCACCTTAAATGTAAAAATGTTCTGTCCTGGATTCTCGCTTTTTTTTTTTTTTCTTTTTAATAGTGACCAAAAGGTGAAGGGTCGCCTTGCTCAGATACACATTAACATAAAGTAGGCTATACTGAACAGGATTCAATACATTTTGTACTGTATATTTTTTCAGTATTCCTTGTCAGATTTTATTTGAAGATAAAGATGCCTCTCACAGTAGGGTCACTACTCCAGCAACAACTAGAATTATTGTTTAAAAAAACAACCGAATAAATAAATCCAGTAATGAAACTGTTATCATAGGAATAGAGGAAAATAACAGATAAGACTTGTGAACATCTTTTATCCCTAAATTTATCACAGCAAATATCTTTGTGAAGATGGAGATGTAGGTCTAGGTAATGGCAGGCCAAATGCAGCTCACCTTGCTATTTCCTTTTCCTATGTTTGTTTGTGTACTGCTGGAATACGGCTTTAATCACACACTTTTGCATACTTTGTTTTATATTACCCTCCTAGCTGAGGTGTTGGGAGTTTATTAAGATTACGAAAACCAATGTTGCTGCACATCTGTTCATTCTGGTGAAGCATGGAGGTTTGTGTTTGTTTGTTTGTTTGTTTGTTTCTCCCATGACGATAAGAAATGACAAAGAGCTTCTTCATTGCTTGGCCACAGAACAGCTTTACAATGTAAACCGTCTCAGTATTTGTCTACACCACTGTATTATTAAAGAGGAAAAAAACAAAAAAAAAAAAAACAATAAATGTAAACACGATGAAGTTCATATGATTATCCTTGTTTTTGTCCATACAGATTTCACCTTTTACCTTTAACAACTCAAGATAAAATATGTAGACATTACAAACTGACCAAAAATTCCCTCTAGGTGCTTTAACATGACGTTTTTTTTTTTTTTTTTGTCTAGGTCAGTCTGAACCCTATAAAATCTACAAGGTAGACCCTCCAAAAAACCAGACAGGAAGTTTAGATATGTCCTCACTAGATCCACTGGGGTTATAAATAATAAGAGGTGTTGCAAGTTGAGAAGTTCAGCTTTTGGATATTCCTTTCAACTAGAACAGTGGAGGAGTGAAGCAGGAAGACAGAAATGAATATATGTCTGTGTGTGTGTGTACATTCTTCAGTCATCACCCTTTAACAGTCACATATCATTGACCCTCCTCTTCTGTTAAAGTTAAAGTAAGAGTCAAAGTGACCTAAATCACACAAACACACACACACACACACACACAAACACACACAGATAAATAGGCAAAGTAATATTTGGTTCACAAAATATATTTAAAACAGTTTGGTTATCTTAATATGTGTATGTATGCATGTATGCAAGGTCCATTACTCAACATCTAATGAAACAATGAGTTTCACAAGTTAATCAGTGGTACCATCATTTTTGCATTTCAACCGAGGTGGAAGTAGAGGTATGTGGAAGAGTTTGTAACAAAGACTGTGAAAGGTAACAGGAGACTAGAGCAGAAAAGTATAATTGGGAGAACTGCGGTCCACATCAAATTGGCACTTTTAGCTTCAATATGTCTGATAATGGGTCAATTTGACCTGAACACACCTCTATATCTATGGGTGGGTAAAATCATAAATTTAGAATACATTTAGTACAGTAAATGACTAGTACTCAGGTCGCAAAAACACTTTCAGGTGATAAAAAGGGTCAATGTAACCTGTGTCATAATGAGAAAATTCATAAAAGAGGCAGTAAATGCAGGGCTGGGAGTTGGAGGTATTACAACACCAAGACCAAAGAAATGAGGTCAGTGCATAAAACCTTGCTGATCAATTTACTTTATTTAGCCATTTCTGTATTTCCAGACCTTACAAAACAATGACAATAAGGTCACAAGTCAAATCCTAATTCATTACAACTGACCCGCAGGCAGATAGCTCATATCATTACTATGTGAACACTAAAATTTCATGGATACTTTCATAAATATATGTGAAGGAAATAGAAGGAGTTGCTGGGCAGCCCCAGTGCTCCTGCTACAAGACATATAAGGCAAGATCCCTGCACGTCATCTTTTTTTTTCTTTTAATTCTCGTGTTTTAAACAATTTGCTATGGTTCAGAACATACATTTAAAATATTTTCACAGTGTGAACATACTGTACACTTTCTCCCCTGACCCTCAATAAAGATACAATAGAATAATACTTGCCCATAATTTTACTTTACCCTCTACTATTAACATTCTAATAAATTGCCATTTTTACATCATTTGTGTCTACCTCCTTTAAAAGAGATTGTGTCAACATTACAGGTGAAAGTTTTTTGTTGTTTTGCTTAGTATGTTTGTTTCTTTCTGACACCACACACACACACACACACACACGCACGCACGCACGCACGCACGCACGCACGCACACGCACACACACACGCACGCACGCACGCACGCAAGTAGAAGAACAGAATTCCTAAACGGATACAGGAGTTTTCATCCCAAAGGGCCTTAGGCGGCACAAACGGAAAGCAGACAAAAACAACTGCCCTGTTAAAAAGCAACGCTCAAAAGTTTTATCAAACCGCTAGTCATCTTTGATGTGAATCTGTTTGGGTGACTCGCACCGCTCCAGTGATCTCTAAACTTGGCCCTCTTTGACTGGCAAATACTGTCTGGCTCTTTTCCTTACCATGGGATTGATCCAAATTGAACCTTTTCACTGGACGCCTTTTCTGACACATTATGTATCTACTTTGCAGGTAACGTGGATACAGTTATTAAAAAAAAAAAAAATGGGAAGAACAAAAAGTAAAAGAAAAAACATTCCATCGACACAAGCTAAGCCGTCATGCTAATTCAGTTGATAGCATGCTGTGTGCATCAATGTGTGATTTCAGATAAGGAGGCAGACTCCATTGGCCATCTGTACAAGGACTGGTGCAAGGCGGCGGATGTACTGTGAAGTTTTAGAACGGTCTTACTATTTGCGTAGATGAAGACATAAATACACATTTACAATTGCTGAATTGTCTTACCACTCTAAGCATACACACACCACATCAAGTAAACTGATCTTCTAAGGAATAGTCCTTTTATGCGGCGTAAACATATTAGCGTTTGTACACCGTGAGTGAATTCTGCATCTGAAAGGCAAACTATCTCTTTTTTTTCTTTTGAAAATGTTGCATAATCAGAAAACATAATGAAGCCACAGTACAATTTTTGTTGTTACGTAACAATACTTTCGCATACGCATTCATTTACAGAAAAGCGCGAGTGATCAATGTCGTGAGGTGCTAAAATGCAAGTGTGGGTTGGTCTGTGCCCCATTGACTGTACATTGGCATATTACTATAAACATATACGGTGACTGAAACACATGTGGATGGCTTATGGTTTTCCATTTGAATGTAACTTTGTTTACTTATTTGGTAAATCTGTATTTGTTTACATTACGTTCAAGTATAGATTTGACTTTTTCTTTTATTCCCACAAGCAAAGATGAATGATGGTGGTATCAGACAGTAAGAGTTCAAGTTTGGTTTTCTACTGATGAAAATTATGGGATGGCAAGATGGACCCTACATGATTCGACACTACACTGTGTGACAACCGTTGAAGTGAATGTGACGTTTCATGATCAACGTTTGATGGACACGAAAATGAGAGCCATGTTTATTGCACAAAACATTTTGGGAATTCCTCTTTCATTTGTTTGTTTTGTATGTTTGTTTCATTGCTGTTTAAATAGGAAACCATGTCACGAAGCAATGCTGTGCACCCGAAAGGTTACCAGAGGCGACCCCTCGTTCCTTGGTCAGAGCGCTGAAGCCAGGGGATCAGTCCCCGTACATGGGTGAGCTGGGTGAGGCGGGCATCTGATCGAGGATCCTGCACACGTAGCTAGCCACATCCACCTCTCGCTCCTCATACATCTGAATGAAGGGTTGCCTCTGTGGAGCACACAGAACATTGAATACATTACGGCTTCATCTAGAAAGCGATGGAGGGCCAACTTCTGGTGCACTTTGGACACATTTTTGTATGGTTTTAGATAGACCTGTATGATGTAATGTCAAATACATGTCTCCTCTCTGTATTCAATTTATTGTACCAATATAGCTACAATAGACTGTGGAATATAAATGAAACTCAGAAACATTTTAGTCTGGGTAAACTTTGACAAACCAGTTAGTAAGGCTCTATGTCACTACACCCTGACGAAGACCCTCTTTGGTAAGAGTTTAATGTGTTAATTCAACTCCTATTTTCATGTTGATTTCACCCCATAGACATGGAAAATGAATGAGTCTACTCCAGACAAACTCTTGAATCTCAGCTGAGATGTGAGCAGCAGTCTGGGCTTATCCAGGCTAGCAAATGTAGGCAAAATAATAAATTGTTGGTAATGCAAAACATTGGCCAACAAAGCTAAATTATTTCAAATTTTGTGGTAACTAATGATGGGTGAATATCTGAAGGTCTGTGGCTTAAGTGAATGTAATGCTAGCCTGCCTCTACTGCAAGTTATACATTGTCTTTCATTTTGGATAAAGGTCATGATGCTGGTTTTATTTATTTCCGAGCAGCTTTTTCTAGCCAGTCCAAACACTGAAACAAAAATCAGCCCCAGACTTAATAAATGTAACATAATTCCATATGTATACATACATTATGCTTTTATTAATGCATGTATATGTAGGCATATTAAGTTACACAACTATTTACTTGTAAATACTGTATAGGTCACAAATTGACCTAGTGTAAGATGTTGAGGGTGGATACTCACCAGAAGCTCTCTATACTTTGGCCTTTTTGATTCATCCTTAGTAAGGCTGGAAACAACAGAGGTGAAGAACACATGAGTAAACATAGAACACATTAGTAAAGTATCACAGTTAACATGAACAACTTGAAAGGCACAGCAGTCAGCTGTGCTGGAGGAGGTGTGGGGCATTGAAACTCAAAACACCAGTTTCTGTATATGGATAAAGCCTCATCTTCACTAAAAGAGAACTTAAATAGAGATTTTGGATAAAAGTATTCCGTACAAGACTAATCTGACTGGAGCAGCTACCTGTTGCTTCACTGCCTAAATGAGTCATTTGTCGTGGCAGGCATCAAGGTAGAAGCTACGAACTTTGTTTCAGACACCTTAGCAAAACAATAGCTAAACTCAACTACGCCCAAAGACGACACTAGCTTTGAGTGACAGGGGGGCTAGCCCCTTGGTCATAGTCGTGAATCATGTTTATGTTTAAAGGAGTCTTGTTGGCCATGTTTAAAGGAGAAATCCAGCGTGAATCAGTCCTAGCCCTACTCCATAGCCCTGTTGTTTGAGGTCACCGAGTGCTGTTTATAGGTAAAAGAAAATTTGATACAATACTGAACCTGAGTTAACACTGAACAGGGCACAGTAACTTTCTTTTAGTTTCACTTGCCCTATTCAGTTAACATTAGCTGCTGGTTCATTATTCATCTATGTTGCATCTAATTTTCTGGTTCTTTTTTCTCAAGACAGCACTTTGACCTCAAACAACAGGGCTATGGGTTGATTCACTGGATTATTCCTTTAAATAGGCTACATTAATTTATTTCTTATTTCTTAGTTCTCATTAGGGCCTATTTCCTGACTCATTTTCTCTACCTGCCTTCTTTGAAACCTCCTGCCTATTTTTCTACTACCTCCTCCAGATAGGCCTATTTTGTTCTATTTTATCTTCTGCAATTCTTGCTGGATCAGACAACTTAATTGTACCTGAATTCAGATTATGTTCTCCTGCTTATTTTGATATATGGTTCTATGATTATGTGTAGAGTATGATTCTATGATTATGTGTAGAGTATGACTCTATGATTATGTGTAGAATCTGTTGACTACTGCAACAAGAAAAATGCCCCTGTATGGACACAGGTAGAACTGCAGAATGTGAAAGTTCATTTTCTTGTGAACTGTTTATCACAGCAACTAGTGCCTAGTATTATCGGACCGTACAGTTTTACGTGATATGTGGATGGTATCTGTGTGACAGACACTTTGCAGGCAATTTAACCAAGATGAGTAGATGAAAATTTCCATGCACTTAGGTGAATCAGGCCAGCTTCAGTCCCCCTAAAATGGACCTAACAACGTCCATGATGCCGTCTTTAATTTATTTGACTACACTACACTTTGACACTGACCAAGAAACCAATAGCTGACTTCACAATTTCAAAGAATTTTGGATATTGAAGGAACCATGAAGCATATATCTATGCAGCCTTCAGAACTAGCCAAAACAAATGCATCTTCCAGGGCAGAATTTTATACAAATATTTGATTTGTATTTGTATCCTTACAAAAAATATGTCAATTAAAATAATGTTCATGCACTGTTACCTGCCTGAGATGTATTTGAACAAGTCAGCGAGACAAACATCATGTTAACATGGACAATGTGGAACAGACAGACTTCGTCCACCAGAGGGCAGTAAATCAGACAGGTAGGAACATGCTACTCTTGGCACTTGACAGGGGGTGCTCACCATAGGTTGACAAAGTTGATGAATTTCGGGGAGAACTGCCTCTCCTCAGAGTTGCATAGCTGAGGGGGATCCCCCTTGACCACCTGGGTCAACTGGTCAAACACACTGTTCCACTTAGGGTAGGGGAAACGACCTGTAGCCAGCTCATACTAATCAGAGGAAAACACACAGAAACTTGTGAACAACCAAAATACACACTTAGTGGCACTACACATAAACCATAGTCGTACAGCTATGAATCACAGATGTAGTCATACATTTAGTTACATATCACACTCAATCTGAAGAACAAAAATTATAACCAGAACACACAAATACACATGCACAAAATCTTAGAACACTGTTTACTTTGTCCTACGACACTTAAGCAACTACACATATGCATAATTTTATGGTCGTGCTAGTGTGAAGTATGTGTCTCCTCTCTAACACCTACCAGAGTGATACCCAAACTCCAGACATCTGATCGGACATCATATCCTTGCCTGGAAGCACTGGGGTCTATTCTCTCAGGCTGAAACAACAACACCAGGAACATCATGTCAGAAATATTTCCACAATTTGCAGACATAACACAACACATCATTTATAGAGGGGCTAATTCTGCCTTTGGTTTATTAGCATCTGGAGCTTATTGCTCAAAACAAAAATGGCCATATTTCTTTCGAGATGCGTTTGAGTATTGGAGAGAACAGACTATGCATTTATTGCTATCCACTGAAGCAAAATTACAAGTTCGTTCAAGGAGCCCGAGTCCATCTGTCTGGCTGGCTGACTGGTTGGCTTGTGCCCTTTGACCCAAAAGCAGGGTCAAATTTTCCTTGTGCAATCTCTTCAAAATATCTTCACTATACATTGTCATGACTTCCAGTAATGTACCTTTCCACAACATGACTGTGTGACAATGTAAGTAGTTATATGAACTGAAGATGAAGCCATGGACCATTATTGGATCTGACATCGAGCTTTGCTTTAATGTCTAAGGGTCAAATAAGGTCACTTCCTGCACCAGAGGAAAAGAAAGCAAACACCCCAGCAGTCAGACTCTGGTCAAGTCGAGTCACCTCAAATTAACGCCAAGCCTTCACCTTGTGTTGTTCTAATGGGTCAACGGTGTGTCAAGACTTGGACAATGTTGAGGCAAGACACATCAACTGACATCCTTGCACGGAACTAGTGGCAAAGAAACAGGAACATGAACACGAACTTTGAAACCCTGAAGCGTCATGGAAACGCTGAGTGCTCACCGCCATGTAGGGCCTGCATCCGGCATCTCTGGTCTTGGCTATGGAGTCCACCAGCTGGCCGCTGATGCCAAAATCACACAGCTTTATGTTGCCGTTTCGGTCCAGGAGAATGTTGGAGGGTTTGATGTCTGAAAAAGTGACAAGAAAATGCCACTGACTTGAAAGATGACAAGCGATGAGAGGGACACTTGAGGCTATAATGGTTGAGTAGCATTCTCAGTATCCTTTTTTTTTAATCAATCTGTCTTCTATCTTTGGAGGCCAGCCACTTACCTCTGTGGATTATTTTCAAGTTTTCTTTTAAGTGATTCAGTGCTTTCACAGTCTGTGGACAACAAATAGAGGAGAATTAGAGTCAGAGCATTAGCATCCTCCTAGTGGTGACACATCAGAGACAACAGGAAGCAAACAGGCGGACTGCCTGTTGATTTACTTACGACTAATGTTATTTTGCCTAGTATCTCCTCTGGAATGACATCATCTAATGCACAATATACATATTTGTAGAATTTGTCGAATGAGGTAGACATGAGCTCCATACAAATCCAACAGTCACCCTGAAAAAGACAGATGACAGAAGGTCAGAGCCATTTACATTTGTGCATTTAGCAGACGCTTTTATCCAAAGTGACATTTTTTTTTGTCGCAACAACACATTGTTTTTTTCATCACAACAACACATTACCATAAATTTCACATACTGTACAATGATGAATTAAAAAATGGCCAGTTTGTAAGATTATAAGAATTATGCAAATTATGCAAATGACTATGAAAAACGTGTTATCTAAAGAGTTCTAGCTATCTTTCTCTGCATCCGTAGGTGCAGAGATGAAGGAGGGGAGGTCTGTTCACCTCTCTGAAAAGAGCGCCATAAAACTGGACAATATAGGGGCAGTCGCTACTTCTCATGACTACATCCAGGTCCATCAGCAGCTGCTTCTGTTCCTTCTCATCCACAGTAGAGCGGATCCGCTGAAGACAAATCAAATGAGCAGGAGAAAGATTACAGCACCCCCAGCCATCCATTTAGTTCAGTCTACTGCAAGCACTAACATCGGATATGACTCCACATTAAATATTCATTTGTATGTTGACACATTGCTGCCATTTTACAAACTTTCATTAATACAGTTACAATCACAAACATCGACCTTTACATTACAAGAAACCACTGTTGTTACACATGTAAGACAAAACAGTGGCTGTCTGCAGTACCTTTACGGCCATGATCTGGTTGCTGGGTATGTGGACCATCTTGTTGACGGAGCCGTAGGCACCTCGGCCGATCTCACCCAGGTCCTTCAGGTCCTCAGCAGTGAAGTCCCAGTGCTGCTCTGGGGAGATCTTTAGCTTCCCTGATGACTCGATACTGTGTGTCCTCAACCTCTCTCTGCACACAGCACACACACAAATAATTGCATTCTACTGGAATGCCATTTGAGATCTGTTGTGAATTAACACATCCCCAGAGTGGATTAAGGAAGTGGTGAGACCCTACTTCTTAAATCTGGATGATTTGTGATGACTTCCTTACATTTCACACAATTTAGCAACTACAAGAGATTCATGAGAATTACAACAATGGCATACAGAAGTCATATTGAATAAAGGGTGTCATGCAGTTCTATGTTTTGTCCTTGAGTATCTACATTTGAATGTGCTTATAAATTTCTTTTTAAAAAATCTGAAATTACATGTGCGGGTTTTGGAATGGAGGTGTCACAGTAGAGATTGGGAGCCTTGTCGTTGGTTTCATGGGAGGATTGGCAAAGGTTAACTTCAGAGCTCTGCGGTTAGCTGAAAGAAAAACAAAAGAGAAGAAAAAAGGGCAGAGAGAGAGAGAGAGAGAGAGAGAGAGCAGAATGTTACAAAAAAGAGTCTGTGATTTATGTTATTGTGTACTTACAGTGTACAAAAATAGCAGGTGCAAGTGCTGCAGTCAAAGGCTGCATTCTATAATACGGACATGAAATTCTCTCGATTCGATATACAGGTTTACTCCAACCAAACTGTAAGGTATTCCAAGTGAATGTCAAGAGAGAAAGCCAAGATTTTAAAGAGTTTCCAAATACCACCTCATCCACAGACACCACCTCACCCCCCACATTAACATAGACCAGTTTAACACAAACATCAGACATTTGAAGGACGTTTAAAAGTACCCAATGTGTTTATAACACATAAAGCTACTACAGTAAAGACAATAAAGCATGACCGTAAGTAGATCAAGGATGCTCAGTCCTCTAAGTCTGCTTTTACTCAGCAACTGCGAGTTGTCGAATTACATTGATACTGTTCAATTTCCCTGAAATAAATGACAGGGACTCTGTATCCAATGCATATACATATGTTCAGAGCTTATGATTATGCCAAAGTCTGCCTAGGGAAAGACCAGCATGTAGAAGACTGAGCATCTCAGTCAGATATCAGAGCCTTACTGTCATTCCCCACAGACAGGTATAACGCAGGAACTGACAGAACACCACAGAACAAAGGGCAACAAAAAGTTAAAGTGGCATCATTGCACACAGAAAATGCTTCTCTTACTTTCAGATGCTTCAGTCAGGTTAATCTGAAACCCTATTGTGAAGAAGAAACCTTTGAGGACATGGCATTACATTCCATGCGTCCACACAGAAATGAGGCACAAAGTAAGAGTGAACCATCCCTATGTTCTGAGAATCAACTCATTCACCAAAGAACTATAGCTACAGTGCTTATTCACTATACAGTGGACCACTATGTGGTGAATAAGTGGAAGCTCAGAACACTGGAGTAGTCTTTTTGTTTCACTGAAACATGCACAATGGACAATGAAGTGTGATGCATGTTCTTTCAGTCTTTCAAACCTGCGCAGTGGTAGTCCTTGTTTATATGACCATTAGGAAATGTTAACAGTATTTGGATCATGGGTAGGCAGAACTACTGTGGGAGTGCTTTGACTTGAATGTGCTCTGCCCAATCATGTTTTCACACATAGGGTAGCCTACACCAGGCTACACAGCAGGGGTGTGTTCATATGCCTATGCCTAATATTTATGCAAACTGGTACTGATGGCATAATAAATAAACAAGCAAACTGAAAAAAACTACAGTAAGTGTTTTGATGCCATCATAAGGTGGATGAAACAAAATGGATTTCAATGACAAATGACATGATTGCCCTCTGTCTCGACAACCTTAGTCCTTTAAGAGGGATCTCGTATGGTGTTTCATCTCAAAATGATAGACATCATTTCAGAAGCATTACAAACAAACAAACAAAAATATACGAGTACCTGATTCATTTTGACATCTCCAGCAAGTGTTGGAATCTGAAACGTTATAATAATATTTATTATTTTGGCGATGGATTTGCAGCTACCAGGTGACAAGAACAGTCATTGCAAGTATGGTGACAAAACTGCAGAGCCGAATGCAGACGGAAAAGATAATGTAGCCTGCTGCCCTGCAATGTAGTGTATAACTTACTCGAGTTGTTATTTTAAAGACAACAAACTCCCATTATTGAAGATCAAGATTTATGAGCTCTCAGGTGAACGACCCTAATGCATTCGTCACTTGCACCTTGTTGCAAGCAATTGAGGCTCATGCAACAGACGAAGGCTAACTAACGTTACAGCTATGGACTGTAAGGCTACAAAATAGGCTAAAGGAAAGGTAAAAAAAATGAACGAGTCATTGGGAGAATCGTTAGCACTGTCTAGACCAGTGCGCTTTCGAATGAAAACGAAATGAAATAACACGAGTGAGCACGACAGACTAAGGAAGAAAATATACGAATAGCATATTTGTTAGCCACAGGCCTATGCGGTGGTGGTAGGCTACATGTAGCAAAATGACTACAAATCGATCCCTGAGAACCCAATCGAGACCATGGAAAGTCCACAGCTAGCCCATCCTTTTCCTACACGAACGCAAAACGAATGGTAACACAATTGCCCCTGATCACATAAAAACCTAAACAAAATAACAAGGCCTACTCATTGATAGGTAGCAACACTGTATCACTACGTTGCAGTCGTGACACAGTCAGCATACTTTATCCTAGTAAATTCAAAGAAGAAATTTCGAGACTAAAAATGTCTGTAAAATATCTTACCCTGCATGTTGGTCATTGTTGTTAAATGTTGAGCCTGCGTTTGGTAGTGGTGTAGAATGGATCCTGCGTTATTAGTCTTACTGCAGGAGGAGGTTGTTGAATTGGTGGTAGGACTGGGAGTCGCCATTGTTGTGTTTGATTCCAGCAGCACTGTGGCTGCAATGCAGGGAGTAAACTTCACCCTTTCCAGACAAGATAAAAACGCAGCTCACTCCACGTCCACGTCTGTTAACGCAAGTCACGGAAGAATCATCAGCTATAACAAAGATATTAAGGGGTTAAAACAATTTACCGACGCGGGACACCCAGCTTCGGCGCTGGGTATTACACTGTCCGAAACGCAGAAGGCCGAGTTCTGAGGCCTGGTGGGGTTGCCAAGTTGTGTAATATTCCCCCACATAGACCCCTAGGAAATACATAACTAAAGGCAACAAATTCTTCGGTGTACGATTGTCACCATTTAGTACGTCTACATCTAAACTACAAAATGCGACAAATGCTAGTTATTTGCAAAATTTACAGTCTAAGAATCCAACAAGTAAATACTTAAATAATGAAAAATAGTAAACTAGTCTATCAGCTCGTTGCTACGATTAGCCTAATGATCAGCTTAGAAAAAGGGCCACTGATCAATGGATGCTCTCTTTAGAAAACTAAACTCAAAAGCAGCAGTAAATAGGCAAGTTTAGACTGACTATACTGACATGACATGAAATATTGGAGAATATTGAAAATAATATTTAAAAGGCAGCATTAGGCCATTATAATTGCCCCCTTATCTAAACACTATCTTCTATTTAAAAATAGAAATTTTAAACAATTATGTAATGAAACATCAGACACGGTCTATCTGTTTAAAACTTGATTTCAGATTTATTCATTCACATTTAGAGTATTTCCCTTGATATACATTCAAGTAAGTCATGCTGTGCATTGCAATCTATCAATACTACAGTCTTCTTCAAGGTAGAGAGGTGAGATCTCAAGGTGAGATAAATTCTTGTGTTGTCTTGTGATGTAAACAACATGTTTTGTGTAAACAATAGGCGAATTTGCTAAGATTTGCTGAGATATTTTTACCAATTTTCATGAAACAGATTACATTTATACAGGTGTAATAAAAGACCTAAGGTGTCCCTTGGCTCCCACAATTTACTCCTGAACTCCTGTTCAGAATACCATTTTTACCATGTAAAAACAATGGAAGGCCTGTATCAGAAACTCTGTGCATCTTACATGTTTCATAGAATAAGATTAAAACAACCAGTCATTTGCCAACTGTCCTTTGGCCAAATTTACCTGCAGAAAGATTTAAGGACTGCATGGAAAATCCTGTTATTATGTGCTTCTGGTGCAACTTCAGAGATTTCTGGGATACTCAAGCACACGGTCCACCGTCCTTCCATTACCCTTGAGGATCATGCGGTCTTCATACACATACACAGTGCCGTACGCATTGCTTTCTGGAGGGGTCTCAATGACCCCCTCGAGTGTGAGGTGGTGGATTCCAGAGTAGTCCCTGTGGTAGCCTCCTACATGGTCATGCCCGGCCATGAAGCATACCACACTCTTGTGGGACTGCAGGATGGACAGGACCTCATTGTAGTTCCAGGCCAAACATATGGAGTCGGTGGAGTCTGGGTGTACCGGCAGGTGACCTGAAAGCAAAGGTGGATACTCAGTTGTGGAGGGGGGGGGGGACATGTCACATGGACAAGATGTGAATCCCCAGCAGAACCAACACTTTTTTAAATATTATTATCACTTCTATAAGACTAGGTTGTATATAAAAGTGTACACACATACATATATATATATATATATAAACCCAGAATCTGACCTTGATCATTCATGTGATGCTGATCCCTCTGCATGTCAGTTTAAGGGTGTTTTGTAGTCCAGACCTACTTACTTGCAATAGTAACTTTTTCCTTTGTCTCATCTGCTTCACTTAGCACTTTGTCCAGCCACTTCAATTGGCCTTCGCTGAATCCCCCACTGAATTTGACAAATCTCTGTTCCAGACCTGAGAAGACTGTTTATAACAAAATAAAAAGGTTATTTTGTCATATTAAGTTCTTGAGGCTGAGTCTCTTACATTGAGAATGGACATGTCATTGAGACATGACATGACAGTTGCTAGTTACCTGGGGGGTGGTTGAGGTCCTCATTTGTATTGTGGTCTTTCAGAAGTTTCAGTGACTGCTCGTACTTTTCACTGGTCTGCTCGCGGCCAATGATGCTCATATCATAAGCATCAAGTATCACAAATCGGAAATTGGGGGTGGGGCTAAAATGGTATGCGTAAAACTCGTCAGCGTCCGAGACGCGCAGCTGGTTGGGTTTGCTGTTAAGGACGGACGATAGAAGCGCGCCTCTAGTAAAATTATAAAATTCGTGGTTTCCCCACACGTGATGCACTACCGGGCTATGGTTAAATTCTCGTACAACCGTATCCAGTGCGGTTTGAGAGGCGTCATAGTTTTTGTTAAATCCGTCTATTATGTCCCCAAGTTGGAGAATGAAACTAGGTTTAACTTTTTCTAAATTCCAGCCCTTGTTCGCCTTTTGTAATAACTTGAGACTATTCCTATAGTATCGTTTGCTTGTCCGCTTAAAATTGAACCCGTCATCTATGTCAGCATACTGAATGTCAGCTATTATTCCAAACGTAAACAGTGGCGGTTCATAGTCTTCCATGGTTTTCGCTGCTGGTCCTTGTTTTAGAAGTGGTATTCCAATTTTTGTCCACCTGAAACGCTTGCGTGTTCGAGTGGGTCCAACCTTCACAACATGGTAACAGTTGTGAAACACCTGAACGAAACCCCTATACTGCTGACTCACTGTCTGAAATCGTTTTCCATAATAATTAATGTTTATGAGCATATGAGGAAATCTATAAAAAGCAGTCAAACGTGTTCACAGAAAGTCGACTACAAGAACAGCCGATTCTACTAGAACGATCTTTCTCTCCACTTCTTTCACTGTCTGCCTTCGACCTTCCTGTTTATTTTCTAGGGTTGATTACAAACGACTTCATGCGTTCCGTTTGCGCAGAAGACTGCGTCGTTTACGCGTTTTACGCGTTTTTTATTCGTTACATTTATGTTTTCATCTAATAATCACAATTTCACTAAGTCACACAATTACAAATGCTGCGTTGATGATAAACTATAATCTCTGTACCACCATGGACATAAGCTATTAGATAAGGCAATAACATAATTTAAATCGTAGAATTTCTTTCACCTATAATCTAGGTCTAGGAAATTCAAGGCCTTCTGGTGATTGTAAACCAATTTAAGTTTTACTCCGTTTAACTAGTTTGTCATAAGATGGTTTCAGAAATGTCACATTGGCTTTACGTGAATTGTAATATCAATATAAGGACACTAGGTGATGCTACTGGACAGCCAACATGTAGGCCACAAGGCCATTGATGAAGGATAGGCTATAGGCCTACGAGTGGGAAAAAAGGAATGGAAACGAATTTAAAATGATATTAACATATAATAATAATAATAACGAATGAAATATAATAACACTGTCCCAAATTACTGCCATGTAGATACTCCTGTTTATCTCTTCGATAAAGGAATTGGCTAAATCAGACTGTTTTTTACAAATTCACAACTGTTATTTGTCATACATTATCTGTATTTCCAGAATAACAGAATACTATCACTAGATCTGAAGTCTGAACAGCGACAACAAAAATGACAGCTGCCCAAGACTACCTTTCAAGAAAATGTGAAGTGGCTTCTGGTCAATGACTCAGTTTCACCATTTGATATTTATATCCCGCCTTGAAGGTCTAAGTTACTCAGAAATAATCCAGGAGATTTGCCTAGTTTGTTTTTTGTTTCTCTCCTTGAGTTACAGCGAAGTCAGAGAGACCTTCTAGAAAAACAGAAACCACTCAGACCCCTGTCTTTTTCCTCCCAAGTTTACACCACTTCAGTGTGCAGCCTTTGATGAATTGTTTGTTTATATGATAGACTTGGAGGTCAAGAGTAAACAGTGATGACTAGACCAAATAAAATGCACAGTGAATTAAGTTCGTAAATTCACTTTTATGATGTCCTTCTGCTATCAGTAGGTGAGAAACACAAGGATTAAAAGTAAACCTAACTTAATCACCCATCCTTCTCCCATCTGCCCTGACTTATAGGATCACATTTCACAGTGGTAAGACTCTCAGAGGTCCTCCTAGGCGCACAGTGTTTCCATGTGTCATCATGCCATTACATTAACATACTAAATCAAGTCTGCTAAGGATCTGCTGTTGACATGTTGGAAATTAACATCACCATCTGCAGCTTTACGGTCTATTTGACCCAGTCATAGCATAGATGGATCATCCAGTGGATAGATCATTTGTTTTGGCCATTTGGATTGCTGAAAAAATGACAAAAATCTGGCATCAGTCATCAAGTATGATGCTTTAAGTAATGAACCATCCAGAAGAAGACTTCCTAAGCTTATATAGTGCGCTTTTTCAGATTAATCATTTCTGGAAGTTTCCTTGCATTAACACAGTTGAAATGTGATGACAAATTAGTTGCTGAGTCCAGGGGAACCTTTAAGGTATTTCACCTTTTTTGAAACTGATCTAATCAGGCCACTAGCCATCAGAATATATGAACAACCATAAATAAAAACTGCAATGGCAAAACCTGAAGTACTTAAATACAGGTGTTTTTTTACATTCTTCTCAGTACACTAGCCCTGATATCTCTTGACGCAATGCAACATTATAAGAAATAATTACTGTATTGTATCTATACATCAAAAACTAATATTATCATTTACATCAGAAAGGTCTCTTAATCCCGAGTTAACTTCAGGATAAAATAGTGAGCTCATCTTCTGGTCCCGTCTTGGCTGCTGTGCAGGAGAAGAATTTGTCCTCGACAAATCCACCGCGAATGAAAGGGGAGTAAATTCCAAAGCAGTTTCCAATCTCTGGATTAATCTCAAGGGTTTCAGAGAAGATCCCTTAGGAATTCAAACTGAAGGCATGGCCTGCTGCGCCTCTTTTTTGGCCTGTGAGCATAAGATTAAGAGCACATTACTGATATCAGAGTAAGGGTCCCATGTCTGCAAGTCAGCTGGTTTTGGAATGGCAATTTAAGGCTGTTGTTTCTGTGTTGTGGTCATGCTTCCAAAATGAGAACACATTGATTTAGTTGTAATAACATGAATCAAAGTTGTAAGGAAAGAAAAATATGGTAAAGTTACATGGCTTTAAAGAAGCATTTGTGACATTTCACGTAGGTGCATTCTTTGATGGTGTTTATGAATGAAAAAAAAGGCAAGCTGATGGCTTTCCTGGCTTTCCGCATTAGGAACAGATCTCAAGTGATAATAACTATCTTTTATAGATACTTACAGGGCCTTTTGTGTTGGATGCCACATCAAAGTGGTGCCCAAGTAATATGCCCCCAGGAGGTCATCTGTTTCGGGCTTGTCCCAATACAGATTGGCAGTCACTGCCCACTGATTTACGACCACGCCCCCATGCCATGTTTTGATATGGCATTCCAAATCCCCCCACCCCATCGCTCTCTCACACACACACACACACACTCAAGAGGCTTTTATCCAAATATAGGTGTCAACCATGTAGTGGGCCAAAAAGATGCCTATAAAAGCAGCTTAGGTTGAGATGCATCTATGAGATGTATACCTACCAAACAGAACTGAGAGCAAATATCTGGTGTGTTCTTTACAGGAACATCACACTGAATGCCAGTTGATTAAAAGAGGCAGATACAATTTAGGTGGATAATCAAGACGCTTCAGGATCTTTGATATTTGTGAGCATTCAAATAATGACAAAAATGCATGAAAACATGCATCATTGATCTCATTTTGGTTTCTTCCACAGAGAGAGCAGAAGCAGCAGCCATGAGTTCGGACGCAGAGATGGCTGTGTTTGGGGAGGCTGCACCTTACCTGCGCAAGCCAGAACGAGAGAGGATCGAGGCTCAGAACAAGCCATTCGATGCCAAAACGGCCGTTTTTGTCACCGACGCTAAGGAGCTGTATGTCAAAGGCACACTCAAGAGCAAAGAGGATGGCAAAGCCACGGTGAACACTGAAGCAGGCCAGGTGAGTTAGCAACAACAAATGCCAAACAAAACAATTGAATCCTCTCTTAAGCTCATGATATTGTATTGTACATTCTACACAATGTATACTAACTCCCTGACAATATTTGTAGAGTGTTACAGTAAAGGAGGACCAAGTCTTCCCCATGAACCCACCAAAATTTGATAAAATTGAGGACATGGCCATGATGACCCACCTCAATGAGGCTTCTGTGCTGTACAACCTCAAAGAGCGTTATGCAGCCTGGATGATCTATGTGAGCTCATCTCAGGATGTTGTTATAAAAGAATTTGGACGTATTTGTGTTTCAAATGAGAAAATATGTTATTTATGGTTTGTTGTCTTGACTTGACATTTTAGACCTACTCAGGACTCTTCTGTGTGACCGTGAACCCCTACAAGTGGCTCCCAGTGTACAACCAGTCTGTTGTGGTTGCCTACAGGGGAAAGAAACGCCAGGAGGCTCCCCCTCACATCTTCTCCATCTCCGACAATGCCTATCAGTTTATGCTGACAGGTATGTGCCACACTAACAAAGCAGTACGTACAGAGATACTATATGTTGTCATGGATTCTTATACTGTAATATTTCCTTTAATATTTTCTTAGTAATGTGTTCTATGATCATAATATCATGTTGTCATTATTCCTTGCAAGCGGTAGAATGTATTCCAACAGACCATTTCTGAAAACAATAACGTTTAAAATCAAAAATTGTCCTTAAAAATGTTACCTTTTTTATCAGATAGGGAGAACCAGTCAATCCTGATCACGTAAGTAATCAAGTAGATTTGCTATAGACTACAATAGTGATGGTAAATTTGAAGAACTGTTTTTACAATGTTTCATCATTATTCCACAGTGGAGAATCTGGTGCAGGCAAGACTGTCAACACAAAACGTGTCATCCAGTACTTTGCAACAATTGCAGTGTCTGGGGACAAAAAGAAAGAGGCAGCCCCAGTTTCTGGCAAAATGCAGGTGAGAGAAATATTCATTTAATTACGTATATCTCTATCCTTCATCACCATGGCAATTAAACTATAATTCTCCATTGTGCAGGGAACTCTAGAAGATCAGATCATCTCAGCCAATCCTCTGCTCGAGGCTTTTGGTAATGCCAAGACAGTCAGGAATGACAACTCCTCTCGTTTTGTGAGTGAACCAATGCTTAATATTCTGAAGGATGCTTCAGAGTCATTAGATGTGCTGGATTTTGCATGTTTAGTTTTATTAAAACGTTGTTGCGTTGTGTGTTCTGCTGTTGCTTACTGTATATCACATCTCTTTTTCTCAAAACCTCAGGGGAAATTTATAAGAATTCATTTTGGAACTTCAGGAAAACTGTCTTCTGCTGATATTGAAACTTGTGAGTGTCTCAAGGTTTCTTTCATCCAACTTAAAAAACTAAGCAACATTTGCAAAAATGTACATTTTAGAAACTGCTTTTTTTCCAGATCTGCTGGAAAAGTCCAGGGTAACATTCCAGCTTAAAGCTGAGAGAAGTTACCACATTTTCTATCAGATTATGTCAAACAAAAAACCTGAACTCATAGGTAGGACAGAAATCTCTTACAGCTCAAACAAGCCTTCTCTCTATTAGTCCTTTTCAAACATGACAAAAGTTGTTTAATGAAACTTTGTCCTTCCCAAACAGAAACCCTTCTCATCACCACCAACCCTTATGACTTCCCATTCGTCAGCCAGGGGGAAATCAGTGTTGCCAGCATAAATGACAGTGACGAACTGATGGCCACTGATGTGAGGAAATGTTACTGCCATTCTAATGTTGTCATTGTGTAATGTTATTAGTAATGGTAGGTGTGTAAACACTACTACCTCAGCTACTGCTACTATTACTACTACTACTTCTACCAATAATAGTAACAGCAAGAAGAAGAAGACTCATTGTGATATGTATTGTTAGAATGTCATATATTGTGTGCTGGTATTTGTCTTCATTTGTTGATCTCTCCCCTCCCAGTGTGCTGTGGACATTTTGGGCTTCAGTGGTGAAGAGAAGATAAGTATTTACAAGCTGACAGGGGCTGTGATGCACTATGGCAACATGAAGTTCAAGCAGAAGCAGCGCGAGGAGCAGGCTGAACCTGACGGTACTGAGGGTAAGAAAGGACATCCTTAACTTTTTTTTAGCAAGTAAGGATGTATTCACTGCTCATTTGTCTCATAGTTTTTTCAGTTAATCCACCAATAAAAATGTAAGATGTTCTCGTTTTGGGCTTTTATGACAGTTGCTGACAAAGCAGCTTACCTCATGGGCCTCAACTCTGCAGATTTGCTCAAAGCTCTGTGCTGTCCGAGAGTTAAGGTCGGAAACGAGTATGTGACCAAGGGTCAAACTGTCCAACAGGTAAGCTGTGTGAGAATGCTGAGAATGCTGAGAACATCTCTTTAGATAAGTGTACTGTGCATTATGGGAAAAATTACGAGACTGTCAGTAATTACTCACAGGTGTACAATTCCATCGGAGCGCTGGCTAAGTCAGTTTATGAGAAAATGTTCCTGTGGATGGTGATTCGCATAAATCAAATGCTGGATACCAAGCAACCCAGGCAATTTTTCATTGGCGTCCTGGACATCGCCGGGTTCGAAATCTTTGATGTGAGTCTTTGTTGAGTTATAGCCTTGTCCAACAACATGCCATTTAGTAAAGGTAGCCCCCCCCCCATGACCTACTGTGTCGCTCTGTGTGAGGGTCATATATTTCTTTTGTTTATTAGTATAACAGTCTGGAGCAGCTTTGCATCAACTTCACCAATGAGAAACTGCAACAGTTTTTCAACCACCACATGTTTGTGCTGGAACAAGAGGAATACAAGAAGGAAGGCATTGAGTGGGATTTTATTGACTTTGGGATGGACTTGGCTGCCTGTATAGAGCTTATTGAGAAGGTAATTGTGTTAGTCGTTATTTACATTTGGAATGGCTATTCATTAAAACAGTATGGCCTTGTTTTCCCTACTGTCTCATGTATTGTACTTTGCTTTAAAGCCAATGGGAATCTTTTCCATCCTTGAAGAGGAATGCATGTTCCCCAAGGCATCAGATACCACCTTCAAGAACAAACTCTATGACCAGCATCTGGGCAAATCAAACAATTTCCAGAAGCCAAAGCCAGTGAAAGGCAAAGCCGAGGCTCATTTCTCCCTGGTGCATTACGCTGGCACTGTGGACTACAACATCACCGGCTGGCTGGACAAGAACAAAGATCCTCTTAATGAGACGGTTGTGCAACTTTATCAGAAGTCTTCTTTGAAACTGCTGGCCTTCCTTTACTCCAGCTATGCCTCTACTGAGGGTATTTTATTCCATGATGACAGTGATAATGTTTACAACCTACACAATCTTAGAATTTAGGATATTTCAATTTCATGATAACAGAGATAATGTTTACAACCTACACAATTTTTAGCACATAAGACCACATATGCTTAGGAATGGTTTCTGTTTTGTTATTGCCTGGACTAAAGGAGGCAATAGTCCATAATAATCACAATGGACATAATAAATATTATTATTTTACACACACACACACACACACACACACACAGAGAGAGAGAGAGAGAGACAGACAAACATAATTTCTGTTTATATATCTGTATGTTTCCATGCAAAGAGATTTCTAAACACCTTCCTCCATCCCTAGAAAACAGTGCTGGTGGAGGCGGTGGGGCTACGGGAGGGAAGAAGAGCTCCAAGAAAAAGGGCTCCTCCTTCCAGACAGTCTCAGCCCTCTTCAGAGTGAGTGCTGTACAAAGACCCAGATGTCTACTATATCTGAGCTCCTTGTAAATGTTTTGCAAGAGAAAGGAAAGGGAAATCAACTGTGCATATAATGTATTACTGGTATGTCCACTCCACAGGAGAATCTTGGGAAACTGATGACTAACTTGAAGAGCACTCATCCTCATTTTGTGAGGTGTCTTATTCCTAATGAAACAAAAACACCAGGTATGACAAAATAATAAATAACAATACATAACTGAATAACATGCTGAATAGTATGTTATGACACAGAGATAAAACAAGTTTTTATAAATGAATTCAGGTGTGATGGACAATCATCTGGTCATCCACCAGCTGAGGTGCAATGGTGTTCTTGAGGGCATCAGAATATGCAGGAAAGGCTTTCCAAGCAGAATCTTATATGGGGATTTCAAACAGAGGTAGCATCTATAGTAATTTCTTGTAAATTGTGTGTGTTTAAAGGAAAGTCTCTAAGCAACCTGCTTCTTACACGCAGATATAAGATTTTGAATTCCAGTGTGATCCCAGAAGGTCAGTTCATGGACAACAAGAAAGCTTCAGAGAAGCTCTTGGGCTCCATCGATGTGGACCACAGTCAGTACAAATTTGGACACACAAAGGCAAGTTATTATGGACCTAATTAAAAAGTTATTTTACACATACAGCACAATCCTCAGCAGACACTGTGTTGTTTCCCAACTCTATTATTATAGAGTTTTGGGATTTGACATTAAAAACTTGAATACTTAAAATACTTAAATTTCATGCTACAAAACACTTACATAAGCAATGAAATCATGATGGAAAGTCATGAAATCATTGCCAATACTTTCTAGTTGAAATTAAAATGGCACCATAGCACCTTTTAAGATCATACTCCACTAACAGTACACGCAGGGCAGCAAAAGTCCATTTGGTCTTTCAGGTGTTCTTCAAGGCTGGTTTGCTGGGAACTCTGGAGGAGATGCGGGACGACAAACTGGCCGCCCTCATCACCGTCACTCAGGCCCTGTGCCGAGGCTTCCTCATGAGGCTCGAGTACTCCAAGATGACCGAGCGAAAGTGAGGAGAAGACAGACGCGAGATGTTCAGCAATGTGTCGGTGGTTTATGCACTGAGGACAAAGAAAGGACATATTTCTATCTCGACTTTTGATGTTTCCTCT
Organism: Tenualosa ilisha; assembly: GCA_015244755.2. Classification (NCBI taxonomy): domain Eukaryota; kingdom Metazoa; phylum Chordata; class Actinopteri; order Clupeiformes; family Clupeidae; genus Tenualosa; species Tenualosa ilisha. The sequence goes on from PYXC01000543.1 coordinate 762,917, forward strand.
TTGTCATCAAATTCCTCTTTAAGGCTCAAGCCAGTAAATTTGTGGTTCTCACTTCTGAACCTCATATGTTCTTCATTATTCTACAGTACTGATTTTTTAAGTTATAACTTAGGAATGTGTAAATCCAAGATGATTATTAGTGTAATTTGAATAAGTAATTATTATTAATAATTATAAAGAATAATATATTTTTTTTAACAGAGAATCCATTTACACTATCCAATACAATATCCGCTCATTTATGAATGTGAAACACTGGCCGTGGATGAAGCTCTACTTTAAGATCAAGCCACTGCTGAAGAGTGCAGAGACAGAGAAAGAGATGGCCACCATGAAGGAGGAGTTCACCAAGTGTAAGGATGAGCTGGTTAAAGCAGAGGCCAAGAGGAAGGAGTTAGAAACCAAACTGGTGACCCTGCTCCAGGAGAAGAATGACCTACAGTTACAAGTTCACACTGTAAGTGTGCTATGTTTTTAGATAAAAAAAAAACAAAACAAAAACAAATGGCTTAGAAGTAGTAACAGAATATGAAGATACTGCTCACTGTACCGTGAAACTGTTTTGGTGTCAAAATGCCAATGCTCTGTATTGTCCAGATATCCGGTGAAGTTACCCAGATATGAGCTGCCTCTCTTGTAATATATGACCATTGCCTAAACTACAACACAAATCAGTGAAGGAGTCCAAGACCACTCAAACCCATCCAAGACACACACACAAGACATTAAGACACACACACAAATGTTCTCTGCTATTAGTTTCATTAAAATTATTTTTTTTTTCCATGTACATGTCCTGAACTTACTTGTAGCAGGAGCACAGGTGCAATGCTCTTAAGAAGTTCTGAAAGGGTGCTGTCCACATCAACAGTGCTGAAACACTCCCAAATTTTGGTGCTAGCAGGTGACATCATGCCACAGCTGAATCATCTTCATCTTAATTTAATGAAAAGAATGATATCTGCATAACTTAAAACTACCCCTGATATGCCTGCAACACAGAGACACAATTAATGCCTAGAATTTAATTAGATTAGATTGCTGATAATTAGATTGTTTCACTGTTTTCATGTTGTTGTAATGACATGACCATGTCCAGGATTAGGCTACTCAAGATGTCTTGTTTAATGCCTGCTTTTTGCCATTTATGAGTGCCCCACAGTATGTAGTATGCTGCCTCTGAATGACTATTTGAGTGTTCCACAGTATGTAGCATGCTACCTCTGAATGACTATTTGAGTGTTCCACAGTATGTAGTATGCTACCTCTGAAAGGTAACTCTGAGGAAGAGATCTGAAGATGAGGAAGAAGCTGATTAAGACACTTCTGTATAATTTCATAGCATTGCCAATCTGCTTTGGTCACTTTTGAGAAGCATAAACTAGCACATCCTCCCCTGTAATTACCTTGTTTGTCCTGTTGGTGACCTCAGTGAGATGGTTTAGAGTAACAGGGCCCTGGTTTAAATTGAGTCATCCCATTAATTTAATCAATGTGTAATCCAAAACAGACACTCTTTCAAGCCTCAGTATTGTTGGTGTTGTAAATGATGTACCATGATCTTAAATAATAACCCTAATGAGCCCTAACCTGCATCCTCAGGATTCTGAAAGTCTTGCTGATGCTGAGGAGAGGTGTGAGGGCCTGATCAAGAGTAAAATCCAACTTGAGGCCAAGATGAAAGAGCTGAGCGAGAGAGTAGACGAGGAGGAGGAGGTGAATGCTGAGCTGACAGCCAAGAAGAGAAAGCCGGAGGATGAGTGCTCAGAGCTCAAGAGAGACATGGACGACATGGAGCTGACCCTGGCGAAAATGGAGAAGGAAAAGCACGCGACTGAAAACAAGGTGAGTGCTGGAAAAGTTAATCATAGGGAAGTACATTATGTGTTGAATCACACTGTGTTGAATCACAATTCATGCATGGAATGGTGAATTCAGGTAAAAAATCTCACAGAGGAGATGGCTGGCTTGGATGAGAATATCGCTAAACTGTCCAAGGAGAAGAAAGCCCTCCAAGAGGCCCACCAGCAAGCGCTTGATGATCTCCAAGCAGAGGAAGACAAAGTCAACACTCTGTCCAAGGCCAAAGTCAAACTTGAACAACAAGTTGATGATGTATGTCCATTTTTAAATTAGTTTTAATAATCTGTTTTAATAATGCTATTCCCTCAAAGGCCTGTGACATGCAGTCAATAATGCTTAATAATTTTGTTTCGTTTTGTGTACTTTTTATAGCTTGAGGGCTCACTGGAACAAGAGAAAAAAATCCGCATGGATCTTGAGAGAGCCAAAAGGAAACTGGAAGGGGATCTGAAGCTGACTCAGGAGTCCATCATGGATCTGGAGAATGACAAGCAGCAACTAGATGAAAAACTGAAAAAGTATAAGTCAATACAGAGTACTCAACACATCATGTAACACTGAAGTCTTTGACATTCCTATATTTTCACCCTGTTCTCTGTGATTCTATTTTTGCAGAAAGGATTTTGAAATGAGTCAGCTGCTGAGTAAAATTGAGGATGAGCAAAATCTGGGAGGCCAGCTGCAAAAAAAGATCAAGGAGCTTCAGGTATTTCCTCTATAAAGACAGCAAAGCTTGTGTTGGTTGAAGTGGGGGTAGAGGGACGGTCATCATTTTCATGATGATTGCTTGAACAGGCACGTATTGAGGAGCTGGAGGAGGAGATTGAGTCTGAGCGGGCCACCCGAGCAAAAGTGGAGAAGCAGCGATCTGACCTCTCCAGGGAGCTGGAGGAAATCAGCGAGAGGCTGGAGGAGGCCAGTGGCGCCACCGCAGCCCAAATTGAGATGAGCAAGAAGCGTGAGGTTGAGTTTCAGAAGCTGCGGCGGGCTTTGGAGGAGTCCACCCTGCAGAACGAGACCACTGCGGCCGGCCTGCGCAAGAAGCACGCCGACACAGTTGCCGAACTCGCCGAGCAAATCGACAACCTCCAACGCATCAAACAAAAGCTGGAGAAGGAAAAAAGTGAATACAAGATGGAAATTGATGACCTGGCTGGTAATACAGAATCTCTGGCCAAGTCAAAGGTGACGTATCTGAATAAACAAGGGCCCTTTCACTGAATTAAAACACACTGATTTTACAGATTTTCCCACCAAACTTTTCACAAAAACATTCATCTTCACTGAATCTGTTATCTTACTTCAAGGCCAACTTTGAGAAGTTAAGCCGCAACTTGGAGGATCAGCTCAGCGAATACAAAGCAAAACATGATGAAAACACCCGTCAGATCAATGAGATCAACGCCCAAAGGGCGAGACTTCAAACCGAAAACGGTAACTGAAAATTTATTAAATAATGATCCATAAAACTTTGTTAGGGTGCGGTATGAGACCTGTATCATTGTCTCTTTTCTCCTAGGTGAGCTTTCCCGACAGCTTGAGGAGAGAGAGGCCTTGATCTCTCAGATGTCTCGTGTTAAGCAAACCTTTACTCAGCAGATTGAAGATCTCAAGAGGCAGGTTGAAGAGGAAACAAAGGTGTTTATTTTTCACTGATGTTTATCCTAATATAATAACACGTCTGCACTAAAGTGTATTTATCTTTATGTAAATACGTATTGCTTCATAGAACAGAAATGCCTGAAACAGGGTATAAAATGACTTTAAAAGCATATGTTTATTTTAAAGTTGTATTGATTACAGTTTATTACATTATGAATCATTTGTGTCCCAGGCCAAGTGTGCCCTGGCCCATGCGCTTCAGTCTGCCCAGCATGACTGTGAGCTGCTCCGAGAGCAGTATGAGGAGGAGCAGGAGGCCAAGGGTGAGCTCAAGAGAAGCATGTCTAAAGCCAATGGAGAGGTGGCACAGTGGAGAACCAAATACGAGACCGATGCCATTCAGCGCACTGAGGAGCTAGAGGAGGCCAAGTATTCACACAACAGCCAAATACCTCACCTCAATCTCTCTCTCTCACTCTAAAATCAAGGCTAGATTTTAAAAATAGTGTTTTGCGTAGCTCACTGGAGTATTATCTGAAACACAGGTGTTTGCCTAAGGCCAAAAATCCTTTTACTACAGTAATGAAGCACATTATTTGATCTTCCTGTCAGGAAAAGGCTTGCTCAGCGCCTGCAGGAGGCTGAGGAATCCATTGAGGCAGTAAACGCAAAGTGCTCCTCATTAGAGAAGACCAAGCAGAGACTGCAGGGGGAAGTGGAGGACCTCATGGCAGATGTAGAGAGAGCCAATGCCCAAGCAGCTGTCCTTGATAAAAAGCAAAGGAATTTTGATAAGGTAGCTTTTCACAGATCTTCCCCCCACAATGACTATGATGTTTCATTGTCACTTACTGTAACTCTTCTGCCCTCTTCAGTCTGATGCTGATTCTTGGAACTGAAAAAAATACTTTTATGTCTCCACATACTGTATAAGTGTCCATATATTAAAGGTAGATGTAATAAGAAATTTCTGTCCAAAGGTTGATGAAGAAAGAAGTTGTTTCACTGTTCCTGTATCTTTCAGAACTGCAGATAAAAAAAAGATTCAACAACTCATTCAGACAATGCTATCAAGCATTTATTCAACGTTTGGTACTTTTATGAGCCAATGAAATACAGTCAGTCTTGATATTTGAGAAGACAGCTGTAAGAGAAAGTAGTAGAGAAGCATCAATTTCATGTTTTGTTAGATTGTTGCGGAGTGGAAGCAGAAATATGAGGAGAGCCAGGCTGAGCTGGAGGGGACTCAGAAAGAAAGTCGCTCCCTCAGCACGGAGCTCTTCAAGATGAAGAACTCCTACGAGGAGGCCCTGGACCATCTGGAGACCTTCAAGAAGGAAAACAAAAACCTTCTGCGTATGACAGATATTCAAGACACATTTTTGTTTTACAGATTTTTTAAACAAAGGTTTGTAATACAGTATTATAGTACAGCCAAGGTATTGTACAAAATGGTGTCTCTTGTCTTGCCAGAGGAAATTGGGGATCTTACGGAGCAGCTTGGAGAAAATGGGAAGGTCATTCATGAGCTGGAGAGGGCTAAGAAACAAACAGACACTGAGAAGTCAGAGATCCAAACTGCCTTGGAGGAAGCAGAGGTAAAAATAATCTGTTGATCAAAATTTTTTTTCTGTATTTTCCTGTTTACTGTTGTCATCATTATTTTTATTATTATTTTTAATTCTTCTGTCTCTCTCAGGCATCGCTGGAGCATGAGGAGTCCAAGATCCTTCGCATCCAGTTAGAGCTCACTCAGGTAAAATCTGAGGTGGACAGGAAGGTCTCGGAGAAAGATGAGGAAATCGAACAGATCAAGCGAAACAACCAAAGAGTCTTAGACACCATGCAATCCACCTTGGACGCAGAAATTCGAAGCAGGAATGACGCCCTGCGCATCAAGAAGAAGATGGAGGGGGACCTCAATGAGATGGAAATCCAGTTGAGTCACGCCAACCGGCAGGCTGCAGAATGTCAGAAACAACTGAGGAATGCCCAAGCTCAAATCAAGGTGATTACGCCTCTTCGTCTGGGCAATCAAAACATATTAAGTCAACTGACTTGAGCATACAGTAGACACAACCATTCTTGTAATGTCTAAATTAATAAAGATTTGTTCATATGTCTAATTTAGCAAAGATTTGATAGTGGTTTGTCATGTGACACTAGACAGTTTTGGACTTATCCTGTCCTCATGACTTCCTCTTGTCCATATTGTAGGATATGACCATCCATTTTGATGAAGCCATCAGGTCTCAAGATGACCTGAAGGAACAGGTGGCCATGGTAGAGCGCAGGAACAACCTCATGCAGGCCGAGATTGAAGAACTGAGGGCGGCCCTGGAGCAGACAGAGAGAAGCCGCAAAATGGCCGAGCAGGAGCTGGTGGATGCCAGTGAGCGAGTGGGACTTCTGCATGCCCAGGTCAGCAGCTCTCTCCCCCATGGTATACTGCATGTACCCCCTTCATGTATAGACAGGTTGGGTATATAGAGTTGAGCGGTTTCTATATATTCTGCCTCTATTTCAGAACACGAGTCTGGTGAACACTAAGAAGAAGCTGGAGACAGATGTGAATCACCTGCAGGGTGAGGTGGAGGATGCTGTCCAAGAGGCCAGGAATGCTGAGGAGAAAGCCAAAAAGGCCATCACTGATGTAGGTGTCTACTTATGCATTATCATTTCACTGCAACATTTCCTCAAAAAAGAACCTACAGAGAGGACATACAAAATAGTAGAAATCCTGAATCTGGAGAAAAATGACACGGAGAAAATTGCAGATACAATTTAGAGAGAGTTATAAGAATTATGTAAAAGAATGAGAGTTGGGTCAGGTTTCAATAAACAATCAAAATTTTTCACTCTCAGAAATTGACTTGGTTCATAAATGTAAATTTAAAATGAGTGATTAAATGCCACCACCAGTCTATTGCCACCAAGGATTTTTGATCCATATGTACTGATTAGAAATAGGCTGTCACAAAATTCCATGCCTGTGACCCACAAACCCAGTTGGACCCAGCTGCTTTCTCCCTCCACTACCTGGTCTATTTTTGTTTTGCCATGTCATGGTCCATGCAGGCGGCCATGATGGCAGAGGAGCTCAAGAAGGAACAGGACACCAGTGGCCACTTGGAGCGCATGAAGAAAAACCTTGAGATCACAGTCAAAGACTTGCAACAGCGCCTGGATGAGGCTGAGAACATGGCCTTGAAAGGGGGCAAGAAACAGCTTCAGAAACTGGAAGCCAGGGTATCTCATTATCAGCCTTTTCCTGACATCATAGCATTCAGATCCAGCCAATAAATGAACAATTTTCTTTTTGAAATTCTGACATGAATGCACACCTTTCTAAATGTTGCCATTTGGTAAAGATTCTTTTTTTCTGCATGTAGGTCCGTGAATTAGAAACTGAGCTTGATGCTGAACAAAAACGCGGTGCGGAAGCCGTCAAAGGTATTCGCAAGTATGAGAGGAGAGTGAAGGAACTCACCTATCAGGTGATTTAAGTGTTGCCTCAAATGTTACTGAATTCCAAAGATATTCCATAAAGCCACACAGCTGAAAAGCAATTTGCTACTATTCACAGACTGAGGAGGATAAGAAGAATGTTCAGCGCCTTCAGGATCTTGTGGATAAGCTTCAGCTGAAAGTGAAATCTTACAAAAGACAGGCTGAGGAAGCTGTGAGTTTCTGTATTGAGATATTCACACACCCATCACATGTTTAGCACAGACACAGAATTTTCAGTGTCATTCAAATGACTAAATTCCCCAGACAACAATGGCTTCATTGATTAGGCACTGAATGTGTCGCCCTCATAGGAGGAACAGGCCAACACTCACCTGTCCAAGTTTCGGAAGCTCCAGCACGAGCTGGAAGAGGCGGAGGAGAGAGCTGACATTGCTGAGTCTCAGATCAACAAACTGAGGGCCAAGAGCCGTGATGTGGGAAAGGTAAACTGGTCTTCTCTGACAGAATACACACACACACACACACTACAGGCATATTAAAATTACTTCAAACTAATGCTTCTGTCTTTGCTGCCTTTCAGCCTGAATCTTAATGAAGGATTCTGTGACAGGTCTGAATCTCCCTCTTCTGCATGGAGTAGTTAGGCCTACTAAATGGGAGTTCAGTCACATTCAAGGAAATGGAATTTCAGAAGATAGCTTTACCTTTCCTGAAAAGATATTAAATGCATGAAATAAAGTAGAAGCAACCAATTTCTAGTGGGTATTGTCTCAACTCTGCACACAGTATTGTTTTGTTTTATGTATGAATCATGAGAATGAGATGAATCATGAGAAAATGTCCAAATGAGAGAATATCTGCACTGTCTTGATTTAAAGATGACTTGTCGGGTGTGAGGGAATTCCTAACAGGTGTTTCAGTGGTTGACTATCTTATTTTTGTAGGATATAAAAATATGTGACCTCATAATCACTACCCCTTTCAACACGCACCATTAGGGATGCAATAACACAGATGGTAAAAAGTAGCCAACTATAAAAGTTCTTTCTTTAGTTGATGGTCTGTTGGCGCCATCTAATGGTTCAAATAGTTACTGTAGAAAAAAGGAAGTTTTGGGGCGTCAGCTTTTCTAAAGGAACTTATGGGCTAAGGAGGAGAGGACTACGAAGTGCGAATAGCAAATTTGAGCGATCAGACATTTCAGAGGTAGTATGAGGTTATCAATGGTCGAAATGTTCCTTTGGCGACGAATTAGTCTAAGTTATGGCTCATCAACTGCCTCTTCTCTGTGAACACCTGACACACTTAACTTACACACAAAAGCTACAGGGGAAAAAAGAATTTTAACGAATTTATATTACGAAATGTTTGCTACGCTATGCTGCTAGCCAATACCCTCTTAGGCAAACAAGACGACACGAGGCTGGCCCTTGAATAAGAAAGGTAGCCTTTATTAAATAAGTTGTAGAGGTACGATTCACAGGCCTTCCCTACTTAATTAAAATGTCTACCTTTTAAAAACCTTTTAGAATGGGAATTTCCCTCGCTATAAATACATCCCCTCGTTACCCTACCTGTGGCACGTTGAAATATTTTTGCCTCAAGTCTAACAGTGTAAACAATGGCTGAGACAAAGCGCCTCGAGGTATTATTTTGGCAACATGCAGCTGGGGCCAGCCCACCAAGTTGCGCGCTCTGCGACACACGAAACAACATGAGTCGGTGTGTCGGTCTGCCCCGCTATGTCATTCAGTGTGGCGTAATGCAAGGAAGGTTTGGCTTAGTGGAAAGAGTTCTTCATACACACAAACACGCTCATTCACTCACTGCTGAAGCAACGCACGGCGTAGGTCGCACTTACGCTGTGACAGAAATAGTGACATAAGGATTGCCAGAAATCTAAACATTTAAAAGGAAATCAAGGGATTAAATATTCTGATCACTGACTGCATCTGGTCAGACACCACTGCTCCAGGACGTTAATCTGTTTTAAGGATAGACTTTTCTGGACGTAACACGGACTGAACAGTAAAAGTTCGCAATGTCTGGATCTTACTGCAAAAGTTTGTATGCCTTCAGTGGAGAGCAACACCAGCTTGGTTTGAGATTCGAGGCGGGAGAAATTATTAAAATAACTCAAGCTTTGCCCGGTGGATGGTGGGAAGGAGAGAAGGATGGAGTGAGGGGATGGTTTCCCTCAAGTTACGTTCAGGTCTTGGAGGTAAGAAAATAGTGAATTTTCCAAAACAGCACTTCAGATTCCTCCACGGAGGATTATATCCAGTAGAAGAGCGTTTTAATTATTTTCGCCTTCCCTGGTGACCATTAGATGATTATTCATAAATAACTGCTGTCAAACATTATATTTGTTTTTTTGTCTGTTCTGTTTTTGCCAAAGAAATGCTCAATTTCTTATTTCCACAACGCCCCATTTCTTAAAAAAACATTTAAACTACCCACAAAAATTCAGGACGTTCTCTAAAAGGGCGGATTCACACACATGTTTCGGGAATGCGGGCGTTTCAGCAGGCGAGTAGTAGTTCATCATTGTGGGTTACTCGTATCTGATAACCTATTTCTCACACGTTGCTTCCTCATTCCAAGCACATTCCATTTGAACTCCCCGACGTCTGCATAGATGCTTGCTGCAAAGGCATGGTTGCCAAGGTACTTCTAGACATACCAAGAAATTGCCCAGACAAGACCATCATGTGTGATGTTTAAATTCATTTGTTTTGCTGTAGTTAAAATTACAACCCATATTACAAACCTGTACAATACAGTTATAAACATTTTAAAGAAGTATAGAAAGTAAGGGTGGAGTTTTAGTTATGTTAAACTGATGTGGACCAATTGAGTGTTGAGGGGAGCAAAACGGTTGATAGTAAATTAGCTCATGAATCAAACATAAGCCTTTATGGCAAGTTTCAATCCAGACGAAAGTCAGTATCTGGAATATCTGAGTGACTAGCATGACTGATACTACTGGAACAGGTTCTATGTGTATTGGAGAGGGGGCAGGTGGGCACCCGACTGCATTGCAGACAGGTTTCGGCCTTGAAAGAGTCCTTGTGGAGGTAGCGCTGTCGTTAGCGGAAAAGCAGGTTTCCTGCTTTATATGATTTTAAAGTTCTTGATTTATCATGAGAGGGATTACCCCATCCTGCAACTTAAATACGCCTTCAAAGTTTCATTCATGAACACAGACCATTGAACTTTCTCAAACTCCTTTAAGCTCATCAACATGTCTGTGCCCCTGCCAGACTCACAGAACCAGATAAATGATAAACAGACGCATTCTTCAAGATCTGTTCTTTTCATTCATCTGTTCCAATTCAGTGCACTGATGTACCATTCAGACATGCTGAAGCCAAAGTCTGTGGCTAACATGACTGTAGAAGCTAGGCACACATGCCAGAGTAAAATCACCATTCCAGAAGTGCTGGTCAGCAGTTCCTGAAGGATATCTGTAATGCAACCCCATAACGAGAAGCTGGTGTGGTACTGAGTACTTCAAATTGAAATAGTGTTTCAAGCTGCTTTTACAGCTGTTTACAGCTGCAGACTCTTCTCTTATACATATTTTTGTTTGCTATGGTATTTTATATTATTTGATAGATTCCTTTCATATGGCTTTTAAGTGACCATTGGCGAAGTTAAAGGCAGTATTAATAGATGCATTAGCGTGTACTGATATGATGAATCTGGTTCTGGTTTCATTAACTCAAGATTGTGAGTGAAGGACATGTTCACCTTTGATGTAGCTGGGTCAGGATTCTAACAGAGATTGATTATGGGCTTACTGTTTGCTTGTGAACTCGAGATGATTCGTGTACAATTTATAACAACATGATGAATAGGGGGTATGATAAACTCAAACAGTGTGGCAAGTCAGCAACTTTTATAGCAGAGGAACTAAGTGCCATATAAACAGTCATACGTCATGGCTGAATAACAGTGAGATTTATGGGGAAGTTTAGTAAAATCAGGTGAAAAAAGGAGAAGCAACCATGAAAGCATTAGGCGAATGATTTAACCCAGGAATTGCCATCTTACAATATGAATGCATTGTGCAGGCTGTAGATAGCATACTCGTCTTGTCAGCTGTCACATACCACATATCCTGTTGAAGTGCAAAATATAAAAAGATGTGTGAGATCAACAGTGTTGTTGATATTGTCTCAAAATATAACCCTCATGTAGAGTAGGTAAAAAGTATGTAGTTCATAGTGATTTGAGGCGCATCTAGTTAGCCTATAAAATTTACAGCACTGATTATTGGTTTAATAGTGGTCTGTATACAGGTGAGTGTCAACAGTTTCTGGTGCACAGCATGCCACTGGACAGTGTGGAAGTAGATTGTGGAAATCGACAGATTTGAAGCAGGTGGTTTAGCACAGTCTAATACTGACTTGTTGGTGTGGCCATAATGCACACAGTGAAAGTACCAGGATGATGGTCATTAATATAAATGTGAGAAACATTCTAAGGTGAGTCTTGGCAGGGCAGCTGAACTGGGAATGGCTCCTCAGGAAATGAAGTGGAGGCAGGCTTGCTGAGAGGGGCGGAAATCTCAGATGAGCCATCAAGCACAGCTGATCAGCCATTTTAATGGCCGTCAGATGACAATGAGCCAGTTGAGAGCACTACAGCTGGCCTGTGTTTTACATTGAAAAAAAAAGTGTCAGATTAACTTTCGTCAGATGTGCTTATGGCAGTCTCTGCATATCCAAATGTAAAACAGTATACAGTAAAACAAAATGCGTTTTGTCTGGTTGTTGCTGGTTATAATTTGGGCTTGGCTATTCCATTAGATGGCAATAGGAAGGAAGGTGTCCCACCATGATTTGTGTGTCAATTAATTTGTTGAGCAGCTTCTGTGTTTTCTTAATGTGGTGTTTTTGTTATTTCCCCCGTTGCCATGGAAGGAGGCACTCTTTCCACTGCTAGTTTGTGCATGGTGTGTGTGTGTGTGTGTGATGTGTGTGTGTGATGTATTTGTGTCCTCTCCCTTGTTCTCTGCCAAGCTTAACCGTGTGCAAGGACATATACTATACCCAGACACCCAGAGCTGGCCCAGAGATGCTCACAGAGGCAGAACTGCCAGGCTAAAGCTCTCACAGCTGAACTGCTGCTTACCTAAAAGTGCTCCATTCATCTGTCCATGTGTTTCCACTTCCTTAGCCCATCCACGTGTCTAATAGCAGCTCCATATGGTTTGGTATGTGAAGGGAAGTCATGACAGTCTGAAATCCAGGCCCTGTAACTCAGGCTCTGTAAATGATGTAATTTGTTATTGTTCGTTGTTTGCTGTTGTTTGTTATAGTTATAAGTTGTCTTTTTTCAGAATGTGTACAATGGAGAATAGTGTACATACTGTATAGTCATTTTTGTAATATTTGCATTTCAGTCCAGAACAAGCAGAATTGGATTGGAGTATCCTCACGCATCAATAGTTTTGTTTTAACAAGAATTGACAAGAGTTGAACAATGGCTGTAGTGAAACAGGTTACCAAACTGAGCAAGCAGGTGTTTTTCGAGTCATTACTTCAACACCATAACACCTTGTTGCCAGGCTGGACTTTTTTTAGGATGCCATAAATTACATAACAGTGGTTAGTAAGAGCGTAGGCAGACTAGCATGTCTCTCAATTAGAAGAGAGCAATCATGACCAAAAAAAAAAAATATCTTCACAAGGAACCTCACTAACTTCCTCCTTTTAATTTTCAAGCTCCTTTTGGATGAGGGCACATTTCCCTGCAATCACGTGGAAGGAAAACCCAAAAGAAGCAGTAAGCAAGTCTATCATGACACATGGCAGTATTTCAGAATCAGGGTTATGAGGTCATCAGCTTGAAACACTTTTTTTCCTTTTCTTTTTGACCAACTGCACATGGGCAGTGAAGTCTATCGGTAAATTGAGCCACCAGGCTGCCTATCGATTGGAAACATAAACACGATAGCCAGAAATAGGACGACCTCTCTCTGGCCTGGTCTCACCAGGTGGAAGTCAAGTTGAGAAGAGTCCTACCAGGAGCACCAGTAGGCCAGTCACTCACATGGACAGTGCAACACCCACCCACACACACACACACACACACACACACACACATTCACAAAAACCACCAAAGACAGCAGGGAGGACAGAGCTGGCCTTGTTGGAATCAGGCAGGAGGATTGGCACTTTCTCTCACAGTGTCGGCCATTGTTTGCCTCCATCGTCCGTGGGAGAGCAGTCCCTCCCCACATCTGGTAACGAGGCTACAGGGCTGAACTTGACATCTGGCAAAACCAAAACACAGCAAAAAAAAAAAAAAATGTCTCCCTTCCAAACACCAAGTAGTGTGGTAGTAGAGCGAGCATGCATCTTGCTCACATGTGCTTCAAATGAGTGTTTTGGGGAGGTGGGGGTGCAGTGAAGGGGGGATGTAATGAGTCTAACCAGAGGAGGAAAAAAAGCAACTCACCCCATCTTGGTCTCTTCTTGTGTTCTTAAACTTGAGTCATGAGGTCCGGTGCCGGGTTGGTAATTAGCTCCCAAACACGTGTGAGAAATTCCCCTGCTGCTGCGGTTCTCACGGCTCCCTGAGACGCTTGCGCGGGCCCAGAAGTTCACGTCGGTTTGGTAACTCCCCACCCTGCCCACCCCTCCGGGTGAAAAACCTCCCACTGCAGCTAAAAACAGCTAACAGCTTGGGAGGAAGACACTGAGTTGGTATTTCTGTCTTTTGGTTGCCACAGAAGTGGCTATGTGTGGTATAATTACTACAGTTGTAACATCATTGTGCTATATCAAACAATCACAAGTACCCACATGACCTTGATACTGCAGACACCTTAACTCTGTAATTGTGATGAACACCACACTAGTATAGGAATTATGATGCCACACATTCCACTTTCTAGTATCAAAAACATAACAGTGACTTTTCTGGTATCACCAACATAGCAGACTTTTCTAGTATCACCAACATAGCAGTGACTTTGATGTTGAAACCATCTTTTTTGAAGAGAAAAACCTTTTCTGTCATGGATATGATATGATATGATACCTCTACCTGTCATCAATGTGTGTAACTCTCGCTCTGCCTCCCCATGACCTTGATAAGCCAGTGATGAGCTTCATGCCCACCACATGCTAGCATGAGAAAATCTTTGCCTCGCAAAAACAAAAAACAAAAACCCTGTGCCAGGTTTGAGCACTGACATCTGCCAACCCTCTCACCCGTTTGTCAAGCACGTTAAAGAGGGAGAGGAAACATCTGAGTCAGGGTGTAAATTCAGCAGTGAGTGGTGGCGATGTAGAGGTGTAGACAGCTCTAAATGCACCAAGTGGTTTGGAAGGTGTGAAGAGACAGAAAAGTCCCTGTGAGGGGAAACTGATCCCCTGCGAAAGTAAAAAACACAGACTGCTAAACCACTAATTGCCGTGAAAGTGATGACATCACTGAATGAATAATAGGAAACAGGCATTTCCCTCCCTGACACCTATTCTGGCCCTCACCACATTCAGGAAGTGATAGGCAAAGTAAACAGAGACAAACCTATACCAGAAGACTGAGTTGCTTTTCACTGTATAATTTACAAATATTGCTGTGAAAAAAAGATGTAGGCTATATTGTATCCTGTATGTTTCTATTACCCATGTACTGTATGTAAGCTAGGCAATGAGAGCAGGGAGGTTTTTTGGTAATTATTTTTACTCAAGGTCCCAAGTGATAATATGCATTAGAATGGTGATGCACCTAGCACTGCAAATAAGTACAATTTCGTTACCATCAACAGCAGTTATACCAGCCTGACACGAATAGTCATGCATTGATCTATCCAGCATGTTCGAAGAAAGCAACGTTAAGGTCATGCATGAGGAGACGTGGGATTGTTATGGACACCAATACGATGGTAATTAGTGGTCAACAAAGATTTAGTGGAAAACACTGGAATATAGGCGGCCTGTAACAGGAAATACTTTTCCTCCAAATACTTTTTTCTGCATGATATTTATAAACACTTTTTTTTCACTATGCTGCCATGGCCGCAATAACAAGCAAACTGGGACACTGACATGGGAATATTATGACATGCAGCCTCTGGCTGTGAAAAAGCTGGATATTTTCCACTGGCTGAAGTTCCTGGGTAGTGGTGGTACCGGAGCATAGGAACTTTAAACCCACACAGACCCTGACCCCTCTTACTGTCCAGATGCTCGAGCTGGAGGTCACTGGAGGACAAGCTGTGGTTCATGCATGGCCAGGTCAGGTTAGTGATGATTTACCTCAGTCAGAAGGGCCTGAGTCACACTCACACACACCACACACACACACAGAGGCCCTGATCAGAGGCCCCTCATTGAAAGTTGGACAAGAACTCTTTTTTTTTTTTTTTTTTGCTGGCAAATCCTCTTACAAAACTTTGGGTGCTTTTAATGCATATGCAATTCCCGTACAAGTTCTTACCGCACTGTGTGGAGTTGGCATTGCGACATGCAGGGAAGCTGTATGTTACATAATTTGGATGAGTGTGCATTTACAGAAATGGGAACACTTCAAAAAAATACCAAAACCAAAAGATTAAACCAATAAAATGCCGAAGATGCTAAATAATGGCAGTTCAGCAAGACATTCAGTCATTTTTTACATGTTTTGTAAATAACATAGTATGTTGCATAACATAAGTATCTTACCGAAGTCTCCAGTTTAACATGTTTTTTGTGCGTATGTGTATAGTACATACCAGCCATTCCTTTACACTGACTGTACTTGTGTTTGAACTCCAATGTGTGTGGCCTTTGCTAGAAGCACTAATGGCTTAGAAAGTGTCTTGCTGCTCTTGGAAAATGTATCATTTGTAACTGTTGTAAACAAAGCCAAAACAAATGTCTCCATAATAAATAATGGAGTCCTCTTCCATCCAGAGATGTTTTGTTTTAATGTATAGGAACAAAACTGTATTTTAAAACTTTCCTTCTTGTCATTCAATTTCTTCGTACTCTTCCAACAGACCGTACTGTGGCACACTGTAACTGTAGCTAGTGGTTGTTTGTGGGGTTGAGATTGGGAACAGGGTGCTGTTTTTAGACTTGAAAAAGCCTGATCGACCTCTCCCACATACTGTGGTATTTAAAGATTTCTTCCCTCATAATTTATCAGGTTATTCCTGAAATTTCCAGGCTAGAAGCCATAGGCACTCCATTGGAAAAAAAGGGGACACTACTCCTCTTTGGAGCTGGTGGGCTTGTGGGAGTGGAGCAGTATGCTGTTGAGATTAGATAAATAACAATGAAAGGCTGTACTGTCCCACCCAGGTGACACACACACACACACACATACACACACACACACACACTGACACACACACGTCTAAGCTCTTGACCTTTACTTAATGGAGCTCTTGACTGAAAATGAACAACCTCAGTGTTTGGAAAGGCTTGAATGATGAATTTGTGTTGTTGCTAACAACCAGCGGCTTCCAAACAACCGAATATTTCCACAGATCCGTTAGCTAGTGGCTGTTGATCATTGCTGGAAGGAGGATTCTGTTCCTGTCTGTCCACCAAACTCCTTGTTCAGGCCTCGCTGGTAGCATGTGCAGGCAGCCTCAAGCTATTCTGGTTTAGAGTGGAACAGAGCCTCACAGGCTGTCTGAGGTTGCAGAAGCAGACCATCTGGAAGTGTGCATTATTTAATGTTAGCAAATGCCAGCATGTCGGCCAAGCAGCAGTCCCTATGGTCCAGTTATCGAGTGAAATCATAGCATATTTGCATCTTTGCATGAAAAATTCAGTAGCTATAAAGTTAAAGTGAACGCATGCACGTGCGTTATTGGAGGAGGGATTCTATGGGGGAGTGACTTCCTCTTGTCACTTGTGAGATGTTGAAATCATACATATCCTTCACACCTCTATGAAGAGAAATAAAACTCTTCAAACTCTTGTCCTTTTCAAAGTCCTTACAAAGTCCCTCCACACCCTGTTGTTCTATTTCAGTCGAGATGACACATTGGCATGGAGTGGAGAGAGGGTGATGTTGGCCTGGTATCACACTGCTGATAATGAATGACTGAACTAACATTGTTGCTTGTCTCCCGAGTGATCTAAGATTTCATTATGGGCTCTCACTGGTGCAGGGCTTTGTTAAACACTTATCAACCCAGATAGTGGCTGTGTTGAGCTCCATCACTGTGCTGTTATTTTTTTTTTCTGCGGAAATTCACAGAGGAAATGGCTTTAGGGGAATATTTTTGCCTCCGCCAAAGTGACACTGACTGACACTGTGACTTTTTGGTTGTCAAACAGACATTTCCTTATCCTCATACCACACATTTCTCATCCTCTTCTCTGTCAAATGCACATCATGTGTAGACACATCCTGTCCATTACTGGGCTTGCATCTGCATAAGCGCCAACCATGATTCTGCAATGTTTGAAGCAACTGCTTCACATTAGTTACAGTTCTCAATCTGTTTACTTTCCCTTGACATACAGAAATGTAAACTACAAGGAATATTCCGGATCAGACACATTCTTCCTCCACCATGCTCGGACTGTGCCATAATACTGTGCCCTGTCTTTAGTTCTTAAATATACAGATTTGTCATATTTGACCTCTGATTTCCTAGTCAAATACACTACTTAGTCATTCTCGAGAGAATATATTTAGTCAACACGGATGTGGATGCAGTTACCCATGGACCGCTAAGTCTCTTTTTAGCTCCATCAAAGGAAAGCCAATGCCGTAATGCTCCATGTAATTACATTTAGTCGTAAGTCATCCATGTTGCCATTTGTTTCCGCTTAATTTCTACCATGCATGAGTGAACCCATTAAAAGGAGGTTATGTTTGTACAGACTCTAATGTGTTTTGTATCACCAAGTCCAGGATTGTTTTTTTTTTTTTTTACCTCTTCTTGACTGGACATTAATTAGGTTTATTCAGTTTTCATTTCATCCGAACTTCTGTGGAATTTTAAAATAATTTTTTGGTGGCTTGGTCTCTTTCTGTCTGTGCTGCCGTGAGCTGTCATGTCTCCGTGCATTTCCAGCATTCCCGGCAGAATGAAATTACGAGTGGGAAAACCTCTATGACCTAAACCTCAGAGAAAGTGCCAGAGAAACTACCAGGGGCAGAGAGAGAATGCTGGATGAAGTCAACTTTTAGTCTTGCATTCAAATTGGATTTGGCTCGCATATCAGTTTATATGCTTGCCGGTGATTTTCTATCGTTGTTGCCTGATAAAATATCACCTTACCAGTCTTATGTGTAGTATACTGTACTATTTTATATTTTACACTATTCAGTTTCAGTCCATACTGTTTGAGAAATACAGAACAGAAAATTAGCCACTAGCCACAGCCTATCCGATTGTGCCTCATAGCAGTTTCATTTAGCTCCACACCAGAACCGCTGTGTTGTTGCACTAACTGATGCACAGACTAATGGTTTGTCTGTGTAGCCTTGCTGAATAATATTTCTCTGTGACAGAGGTCGGCCTCCATGAGTGTGCTACCCTGCGATGACTCCAACCAGTTACCCCTGCCCAAAGACTGGAAATGCTACATGTCTCCTCAAGGAAGAAAATACTACGTCAACACCGTCAGTAATGGTAAGTGCAGTATGACCCCCCCCCCACCACCCCACCACCCCACCACCACCGCCATCCCTGCAGTCTCTCCAAATTGCAGCTGGCTCTGGAGGTTGTCCAATTCTGGTCTGTCCTGGACCCCGGCCAGGCCTGTGCCCGCATCCAATCTAGAGGCATCTGGTATAAACTTCCTTCACAACATGGCCAGCTGTATGCTGAGGCCACACCACATAAAACTTTGTGGGGCGATCCTGTAAAGCATCTGTTTAGGACTCTGGACTCAACTGGAGTGGGGTGGCATGGAGTTGTATCTGGCTGGTACCGCAGGCTCGGGGGGTGGGGAGGGGGGCAGATCAGAGCATTGCCCTGGATCGGACCCTCCACTCTGGCCATTGTGTCCCAACAATCCCTGCTCTGTCCACATGCCTGCCCACATCTCTCGTCTTGCAGGACTGGCAGTGCAATGCTAAACCCCTCACCCACCTCCTCCTCCTCTGTCACCTCCCTTTCTTTCTCCTCCTCCTCCTCCTCCTCCTCCTCCTCCTCAACTCAGGCATCCATCTGCACCTCTTCAGAGGACAAGTGTGGTCTGGGAGGAGGAGGAGGAATACAGTCACGAGCAGCACTAGTTTTATGTCTGCTCCCAGACATGTGAGCCTGCATGTGTGTGTGTGTGTGTGCATGTGTATGTGTGTGTGTGTGTGTTTGTGTGTATGTGTGTGTGTGTACCTTTGTGTGTGTGTGTGTGTGTGTGTGTGTGTGTGTGTGTGTGTGTGTGTGTGCGCATGTGTATGTGTGCATGTGTGTGCGTTTGTGTGTACGTGTGTGCGCATACGTGTGTGTGAAAACATGGCAGCAGTATGACAGTATTACAGTTATGGCATTGTTGTAGGAGGAAAGATGCTTATCTGCCAAGACCACTGTGTCTCTGCAGCGGATCCACATTCACATGTGTGGGGGCACGTAACAGTCACGTGTAGCTTGACTGTTTCTTTCATTCTTCCCTTCTTCTCTTCCTTCCTTCTTTCTTTCTTTCTCTCTCTCTCTCTCTCTCTCTTTCTCTTCCTAAAAACACATCTGGAGTCTACATGAAGTGAATGAGTCACAATGACATGGATGTTACGGACGTCAGAGGCGTTTGACGTGCATGCAGGGGAAGATGGTTTCACAATAACACTCAGAATGGGCAATGGTTTCAGTGGTCTCGCCATCTAATGGTGGCACAGGTCATCACCCAGAGGAAAAATAGGGTGGTGGTGCTCTTGTTAATGGGAAATCGAAAAGGCAAAGCAGTCTTTCACATTAGTCATAAGCAGTTCTTGCTAACCCGCAAATTAAAAACACCCACAGCTGGAATGTTGGATTAAGGATACGTGATGTGTACCCACTATCCATTTTAGCCTTATTCAAACATAACACATTTATGTCCAATTTTGAGTCAGACCCTAATTACTGAGAACTGACTTTTGCATCTTCAGTTATGACGTTAAATGTTTTGCTTTGTTTTCCTTCCTGCATCACTTTCGCCATAGCACGAGCTCCCTTAAGTATGGAAGTTCACACCGATTAGACGGCGACGTTGTCGTGGTTGTGTTTGATTGCCATGGTTACGGCGGAGTTGCGTGGGTGAACGATGGCCTTGAGATAGGGGCCTCTCTCGTCAGGGTTTCTCCTTCTCCACCATCCCCCGTGGCTGTGGCTTGCTCGACATGTTGCGCTCGCTCCCCAGCTGAGGCTACCCACAAACAGTTTCGGAAACGGCAAAAACATTGGTGTGAGAACCTCAAGAGGGGAAAAAAGAGGCTCTGTGGCTTCGTCGTAAGCCAGGTTTTTAAATGCCCAGAATATATATGGTGTGTGATTGATTATGTTTCCAGAATGGGAAAAAAAGCTTGCCCTGTTGGTTCTAGGTGTCAAATTGTTGTGTATGTTTTCCATTAGTGTGCAAATGCATATTTCAGCATATTGTGTCATTCTGTCAGATGTAGTTCACAAGCACTTGTCTGCCAAACATCATTTTTGTATGTGGGCCTGTCTCCTTTTTGGATAACAGGCTCTATCTAATATTGAATTTTTTAAACTTTTGTTCTGCACTCACAAAAGACAGTTTTGTCTTTTGAGTTTTTTCAGAGGTTTAGTGAATGTATGGGGAGAGATTGACTGTTAGGTGGTGATAATATAGGCTAACTGAAATATCAGTGCATCTTTTCAGGCAACAAGCTGACAACATTTTACAAACTGTTTTGGCTATCAAGTTAACACTGGAATCCTGCCACATAGCCACATAAACACCCTGTGCTTGTCGAGGCAACAAAAAAGAACTTTGCACTTTTTAAATGGGTCGTGGTTGCTTCTCTGGAAAGCCGCAAGTGGCGAACAGACAGTGAGAGGAACCACAGAGAGGATATCGCATATGGTTATGAATTAAAAATGAACATAAGTAGGCCATTCTTCCCGAGCTGCCAAGAGCCGAGTCACTTTCATTCACCAGGATACCGGCAATCCTGAATGAGACGGTCTTGTTGATGAAGAATGGCTGAAGAGGAACAACACTGAATGTGCAGTTTAAAATTCCCCTCCCAAAAAAAGCAGAAGTTGTGTTCCACGACTAAAGTCCTGGTTATCGCAGCTCACATTTTTGTTGAATGGTGATAATTAGCTTAATCTCTGCATCAGGTGCCTGTTGCTTAGTAACCATCCACTTCCATTCTGAAGTTGCCGCAGCAGCCCCCCCGTGTAACATTCTAATTAAACACAGAGAAAGAAATGCTCTTCCTCCTCTTTTTATTTCCCATGAGTGTCTTTTCACAGGCTCTGGCACCCTCTGAATAGGGGTTCAGTTTTAATGGTGATGAGTCTCAACTCAATAAGAAAGCTAAATGATGAGGATGAAAAACACTGAATGGTACAAAAAAGACCCCCTTCCCAACACACACACACACACACACACACACACATTACTAAAGTAGGTGTTTGGAGAGTCCTTGGCATCTTTGACAGGAACTTTCAGTTTGATGTGACATGCTCAAAAAGGGAAGAGAATCAAGTTATGCAATAGGTGACAGATCTCCACCTTTTGAAGCTCAGGATGAAAGAGCTGTGGTAGCATGTTAGCAGCATGCAGACTAGCCCTGACAGAAAGTCAAATAAAACACAGACACACATCACTGAAGTCTGTGCACACAAATGCCTTGTTCTCACACAAACATACTGTATGACCTCACTAATTGCGGATAAGGAGGGGGTGGCGTTATGTTCAGAACGACAAATATCCCTTAACTGTCCAATTTGGTGCATTTACCGTAACACAATGCTGTAAACTGAATTAAGGCATATTAGCTTCTCATGAGCACAGCAGAATTGACTGGCTCGTAGACGAAACAGTTGGGGAGTAGCAGGGTGAGCAGGCAATGAATGGCCTCTTATGCCATTATGCATCGACTATGAAGGGATCCTGATTTCTCCCATTGCCAAGTCCCTTCCCTTCCGCGTGTCATCTGAGCAGAACGGATCGCTTTGGCTTTCATGGCCCCCGCTGCCAAGCACAGACACGGCCATCCGCACACTGAGACATGAACAGAGGAGAAGGGAGGGTACTCGTGCCATTTTACCTTTTCTTGGAATGAAGAGGGGCAGGGAAGTACTGAATATAAGGTAGACATTGGAAGTGAACTGAAACAGAGCTAAAGTCAGTCCCCCTTTTTCAGCTAATGCCTTTTTATAGAACCTCTTTCACTTCTCTTTCCAAGGGAGAATAAAACCTCGCACTGGACACTTCTCTGTGGCCAGCCAGATCTACTGCTCCTCAACAGTGGGTGTTGACTGTTTTAGCGTCTAGTGACACCTAACTAAACTTGACCTCTCTATCTGTGTAACCTATACGCTAGTGTTGCGTTAGAGGGTGTTGATGCTGTAGGTGATGTAACTAAATCCCATATTTTCTGTCTTCCAGAGACTCAGTGGGAGAGACCCTCCAGCACCCCGGGCACTCCGAAGACTCCCATACGGCACAAAAACTCTCTTCCAACAGGTACATTCAATTAGAAGGAAATGAAAGAGAAAAGAAAAACAGCAACACGGTCTTTAACATTAGTCATACATGCTACTTGCGAGCCCACAAAAGCACACACAGCTGGAATGCTGGAAATAGCCTGGAGTTGTTAACTTGCTGTGTGTTGTGCAATGTCTATTCAAGCCATTTTTTTCCGTAAAACATATTGCAGTGCGAACTGATAAATGATCTTTTTTTGATGTGATATATGTTCAGTGGTTAATGGTTGCCAGATATGTTTTCATATGTTCCTTTTGAAAAGTTCTTCTTGAGTTATATCATAATTTGCATTGTGTCCTGTGTTTTTGAATCTACTTGTTGTCACAACACAAGATTTGTTAGCAAAATAACACAAACAGTAGCTTGCAATCGTGCAGCCCTAGAAGAAATCTTAGAAAACTAGACTCTAAAGTCGAAATGTCAAACTTTGTCCCAGTCTGGCTCACTCTCAGTGCTGTCAGGAGTCCCTCTACTCTGTGCCCCTGCTGGGCAGCAACCCCAGTCCTGTCTGCAACAGGTCCCTGGCTCAAACCACAGCATGTACTTCTATCAAGACTGTAATGAATGCATGGTCTGCTTTTGGTTGTACCATTAGTAATGGTACGCCATGCATGTGTTTTGTGTTTTCCTCTGGCAGCCTCTAGGCAGGTTTTGGAAGTTACATGAAGTCATTTTTTTTAGCATCCCAATGAGATTGAGGTGATTTAATCCAATCATGTTTTGCTTTCAAATCCATGTGCACAACCACTTCTGACCCAAAGCTTCGAATTGCTTATAAATGTAACGGGGACAAATCAAAGCATGTTTACCTCAAGACCTGCATGCTGAAGGATTTGTCCATCCCACTTAAACCTGAAACCAACCAAACCAAATCTATTTCTGAACAAAGAAATTAACTATGATAGTTTCCTTTTACCCGCACCCGTCACGTGATTTGTAGGCTCTATCAGGCTATGTATATTGGACCATGACCTCACCATGATGTCACCATGTTACAGGAAACAGAGCCTCACCACAGGAGTAGTCTGGGCCGGGGCTGTGCAGGAGTAATGAGTGCTGATTGCACATGTGGTGGCACACAATGCTGTTCATGCCCCATGGAAACACATGCATCTACTCCGTTTCCCTCGTTTGGAGTCTATGCTCATATCCTTGCCATCCTGTAATGAGAAAACCCCAAAACACTCTACACATTTATCTTAAACTGTCGGGCCCTCTGCAGTCGACCTGAGTGGTTCCATTGCGACCCTCCGCGGCACTGGCTGATTTTAAGTGATAAGGCATGGTGCACGCAGAAGGTTCTCGACCACAAGGAGGGTGCTGTTCATTGGTACAAAACCAACACATTCCCTGAAAATGACTATGCGTGCATGGGCTGTCTATATTTGCCAAGGGCTGTTGCCAATTTACTACAGAGAGAGGCCCCTTGATTGCAGATTTCCTGTTTTTTCATAACCTGCAAAGTGGCAGTGAAAAATGCCACATATCCAGCATCCTTTACTCCTAAAAATACAGGCTAATTTATTTTATGAGGCAGAACAACCTTGCCACAACCAGCACATGACGTCCCAAAAGCAAACATCACAACAAGGGGGCCTCTTCAAAGTGGTGCCGTTAATTAGATTAGTATGTTTGCATCAACCCTATTGGTCAGTCACCGCTACTTTTGACACAGTCTTACTTTAACCACAGCAAACCCTCCAAAACATCTTGACTTTAGTTTCAGAGGCTCTTAACAGAAAGTGTGTGTGTGTGTGTGTTGGGGGTAGGGGCACCTGCTAAAAGAGTTGTCAACACTAAATTTGAGCCCCAGAATGAAGCTTTTTAGTTTTTGTCCCTCTGGAGTGTGGAATGATTTATGGTCTCAGTAGGTACAGACCTGACATCCCTGCCGTTCTGGGCCACAGGCCCATGTTGTGCCTGTGATCTGTCACTGATTGGACAGCTTGGCGGGGGAGGGTACTGGAGGTGAAGTGTATTGGTCTGCCCTGTGTGACCTTTGACCTGTAGGGGCTCCAGGAGTGTGAGGGAGCTGCTGGATTGTAGGACCAAAGAGGCATCTTCTGTCTAGTCAGAGTCTGAGTAGAGTCTCTGCTCTCCATTATTTTTTGATAAATTCAGAGACATCGAAGCACATGCAACCAGGAAGAGAAACATACACAAATGCACACACACACACACACACACACACACACATAAACGCACACGCACGCGCACACCACACACACACACACACACACACACACACATGAACGCACACACACACACACACACACACACACACATAAACGCGCACGCACACACACACACACACACACACACACACATAAATGCACCACACACACACACACAACACACACACACATAACGCACACACACGCACACACACACACACACGCACACATACACACACACACATTAATGCCACATGCCCACAACACTTGTTCATACACAATTTGCTGATACACTTACTCATCTGTCTCAGTCTGTGGAGCAGTGGAACAGTTAAGGCTTTTGAGTCAGAAAATCCTGTCAGGGCCTCTTTCAGCAGTGCTGACAGCCTTGAGTTTTTCATAAAAGTGCCTCCGTAGGGCATTAAGGAGAACAAACACGGTAAAATGAACATTTAGCTTGGTATGACACACCACTCAGTCCCTGATTCATCAAATGTGTTTTTGTGAGCAGCGCAGTGTTAAATAATCTTATTTTCCTCCTCGAGACGACGACATGATTATTATCCCTACCAGTCAAAATCAATTTCACCTATGCATCTATTCTTTGTAGAGACTGAAATGAGGACTTACTTCTGAGACACAGTTGTTAACTAAATAACTGCACAACAACAAGTGCAAATGAATTAGGAACAAAAAGGCCAGTTTGAAGAACTAGTTTTCACAATGCTATGTATCGATTTTCAAAAATATTCTAGAAAATGATGTGTTTTTATTGTGCTTCTTAGTTCATATCAGTAAAAGCAATGTTTTGTTGTTTGAATTGGGTAAGGACAAATCAGATAACATGAACTGAACTGTCTCAATGTTACCTTTAAATCAAATTAAAAAAAAAAGATTTATGAATATTTATAGCTTTTACAGCGCTTTGGAAAAGAGCTCTTCATATTTTAACCACACTGACTTCTTATGTGTTGCAGCATTGTGCTGTTTAGGGCTAATGCACATCTGGTGGGCTTAGAATAACTACACCTCAGAAAAGAGTAGAGTCACACCTCTCCATTAAACAGGTGTCCTTATAATACACTCACTCTCGGGCTTCTGTGTGCACTTGGAGGATGAGGAAATTCTGGACATGAATAATATAGTGGGTATGAGGGAGGTTTTAGGCTGTTGTACAGACTCACAGTTGTAAAAATGTCTAGTCATGTCTGTGCTCTTGCCCCATCTGATCACCTGACACGAGGAATGTCAGACACTTGAAGAATGTCTGCTCGCATCTCCAACACTGCGGTGTTGTTCTTGTTCACAGAAGTTAAATTCTGTTGGAATATATATTTGTATTGTTCCAAGCTGTACTTTTGACACAATGCCATCTTCTTTCCTCCCATCCTCCACCTCCTCCTCCCCTTTGTCCCTCCAGTGAATGGATTTCACTCCAGTGGAAGCCCATTGCATCATATGGAACAGACCCACAATCACACACGCAAGCCCAGTATGGACCAGCAGGTATGACTGGGGATTTTAAAACACATTTTAAGATGTCCCTTGCTGACTTTTAAAGAAAGGCAGGATTAAAAGTCATTTTCCCATAATAGCTGAAAAGATACAGATTTATTTTCTAATTTATAATATCAGCTTATGACTGACACCAAGTTTACAGTCTCTTTTACAAGTTTAGAAACTTGTATTCACTTTCATTATTGGAAGTAAACTTTGACTCTGGATCTTACTTCAGATCCTGTGTACTTGTACTTGTTATAATCAGGGAACTGAAAGAGCCTTACAGAAAAAACAACTGAAGAACAACTTCCATACATGCTCATCGGTGTGAACAAAATGACACAATTAATTATTAATCTCTATAGGATTTACAGTATTGAGAAGAGCTATACTGAGTCAATGTGCTGAGTGTGTGTGTTTGCTGTGTGTGTGTGTGTGCGCGCGTGTGGTGGCAGCACTGGGCTTAAAGTTTACAATAGGAGACAGAGAAGTAGGGGAATGATAAGCCTATATTTAGGAATTCTCTCTTTCTAACACCCCTGCCTGCCCTCCTCCCGCTCCCCAACACACACGCTCTCCACACACACAAACACACACACACTCACACACACTCACACACACACACACACATTTTTTTTTTACCTCGGATTGGAAATGATGTTTAAAAGTCAATCCACTGGCTCCACAGCTCACATTCAGACATTCACCCACACACCCACTCATCCTCTCTCTCTCTTTCTCTTTCTCTTTCTCTTTCTCTCTCTCCCTCTCTCTCTCACACACACACAAACACACGCGCACACAACATGCTGTGCAGCACACCTACCTTCCCACCCCACTCACCACGGCAACAGCAGCCGCTGCAGCAGTAACAAGATCACAACAGAGACAGAGCGGCAAAAAAGAGGGGCCATCCAAAGAGAGAGAGAAAGAGAGTGAGAGTGTGCATACGTGTGTGTATGAGAGAGAGAGAGAGAGAGAGAGAAAGGCAAAAGAAAAGAAAATCGAATTCAACAATGTCTGTCATGGAGGGGAGCTTTGACGACAAGTCTTGTGTCTATCCACAGAGTCCCACGTCCACTTCGCCCACCACAAAACAGCAGGACAAGGAGACAACTATCACGGTGAGTGACTGAAAAAAAAGCAAAGCCAGTTGTAGCCCATGCCAGTGGCAATGTTAGCAGCCTTAAAACATGCGGGAGAGAGGAAAAAACAACAGGCATGCTCCATTTAACCAGACGTGATTAAAGCCTTTGACTAACGAAAACGGGAGTGAAACAACATGGGGAAAACAACAGGTTTTTCCGCAAAGCCGCACCAACTTGGGAACGAAAGCCTAGAGAGCCGAAATGGCACAGGAATGCACTGGTTTCTCCACTAATTTGGAGTGCCTGTCTGGCATAGAGTCAACTGAGGCTGCAGAGGAGGCTGGTCAGCACCAGTAGGATTGCATTTTTTAATTTTTAATTTTTTTTACAGTAATCTCACAACTTGTGGTTCCCCCCGGATGTCAGATTGTTAACTGTTTAGTGGTTTGGCTGTTTGCCTTTTAAGTGCTCAACGGAGCGTCCAAGTTGTGACACATTGCTGAGCAGTTTGATGTTCCAACGACTTATGCAATTGTTCATTTTAAGAGGACTTTTTCATTGCCTTATTTTGCTATGCGTCTTATAATTAGACGGTAATGATGAAAAAATACTGATGCAAATGTAGTTGCTATCATTGCACTGGGCTGATTGAGGATTGATGATGGATTGGGTTGATTGATAGTATTGCTTCATTCTCTGGACTGACTGGCAGGGCTGGATGGAGGAATTGTGTGCTGACTGGGAGGGCTGGGACTGACAGTCTGACCCGCATCAAAATCAACCACAGAGAGGCTGCCATCAGCAGATGGTTCATTTTTGTCCTAATCACCACTTATTCACTCTCAGCCCTCTGCCTCCTGACCCCCACCCCCGAATCCCCACTCACTCCAGTCTCACAGTATGGTGAGATCAAAGGCGGGGATGATGGCGTTGTCAGGGCTGGTGGGGAATCAGTAAGGCTATTGATTATGCAAGGCCTGATTTTGAGTTGAGAAAGAGAATAAGTCTGCTCAGTGCTGCTCTGGCTGTGTGGGGGTGGTGATTGCATGCTGTTGGAATGGGTCAGTGGGATCACTGATGCATGGCTGTGTTAGAATTCATTGCAATCACTTATGTCACTGGCGTTAGACATTTATATTGAACTTTACATTACTGTACAGAGAAAAATTGGACAGGATTGGACAAGTTTTTTGGAACTGTTTACTGATTGTCCACACATATCATGGAATTGTGACATTTCTTAGTGGAAATATTTGTAAATAAACAGAGGTACCATAAAGAGTCTAAGCAAAGTGAGGATGCAGTGTACTGTCTATGGCCCGAGTAAAATGGAATGGAAATGTTTCTCACTGAATAACGTGTTTCACTCCAGACAAAAATGCCTGGAATTGTGCAAGCAACCACAAAACTTAATCTCAAGTCCATCCATTTGCAGATTCCTCTGTGGCACTAAAATGTGCTTTTGAGATATTCATAGTTCCTTCACTAAGTGGGGGGGAGAGAAGGGAGCATTCTCAGTGTCACACATTCTTTTCCTCCTGATTGGCCGCAACGTCCACATCTACGCTCGAACAATACTGTCTTAGTGATGGCATGTCCATTTTTGGGGCATGCCTTTCCTGGTCTCAGACTGCAAGATTGTTTTAGAGCTTTAAGGAACTTGGGAGGCAATGGGAAGGGATGAGTTTAGCATTCTTGTTGATGTCTGTAAAATTGAACCGCCTGCTCACCTGCTAATAACCTGGCTGTGGGTATTAATAACCTGGCTGTGGGTAGTAATAACGTAATAGTTTTAATGCCCAAGGAAGTGTCCTGCTTTGTCAGTGTAGTCATACCATGCTGAAACAACAGATTAGCATTAGACCGTCTAATCTGTGGGAGATTAGGGAAAGTTCCAGACAATTATTGCAGCATCATTAAGATGTTGTTTCTTTAACAGAGCTAATTTGCTTGATTTGTCAAAACCTTAACTCAAGGAATAAGTCTCTGAGTCATTTTTTCTGGGATTACCAAACATGACCATTGCAATATGCCACTAATCTGAGACAGCCTTATCATGCGAGGCATGTAATCTCAAAACAGAACTCCTTAAATAAGTCATTGCTTTGCTTTAGTTAGCCTGATGTTGCTAGCCGCCTCGGCTAATACATTCCTCCCCAGGGTCAGACACAGCAGACAGGGTCAGGCCTAGTGCCTCCGGTCAAGAGCCATGGAGCGGATGTGAGAAATGAGAAGTGAAGTCAGACTTTGGTTTGACAAAAGGGCGCTTTGTCCGACGGAGGATCATCAAGGTACACACAGTCGACCCCAAGTCTTCCAAACTGCCCCAGTGGGATCATGGGTAGCTCCCAAAAGCGTGGCACCTCAAAGGAACCAGCTGACACAAAGGTTGCAATCGTGGGCCCTGTCCTTTCCTTATTCATGCCTTGTGAAATGAGATGGAATGAAACTCTTGTTTTTCTGTCCCAGTTATTTTTGTGGACGGAGTATGGGGCACGACATGTCTGGCTTTCAGCCCAGGGAAGACAACACTCAACATACACACACACACACACACAGAGAGACACACACACACTGACACACACACACACACACACATACACACACTCATCCTGACACTACTTCTCACCCCATGGCCTAGTCCCCTCTTGCCTTTCCCCTTCAATTAAACCTAATTCAAGTGAATAGAATGCACAGATAAGTGCTTAACAATCAGTCTGGGGCCTAAATCTGTGGGTCTGCAAAGCTGACAGACCGCCAGCTCTCATTGGGACAGTGTCAGACACACTTATAGGATTAGCTTAGTGTTTCTGGGCAATCATAACAACAGTGCTTTGGACACTGGCCTGGGCATCTTCACCACTGAAGGAGTTGCATAATTTTTCCAATGCCTGGAAAGCTCAAGTTTGATGGTGTCTGATGATACAGTCCCTGTTTAGCGCATCAGTGGCTAGCTGAGACAGAATTTTGATTTGAGTTTGCTAAAATACAACAGCAGTCATGGTTGAGCTGTTTGCATGGGAGTGATGCAATGACATGAGATGGTTTTGTGGGAAAGGTGGCTGACCCCACTGTTTGACGGTCTTGTTGGCCAACAAGAAGGAGGGACACACAGAGTAGGACACAGGCTGGAAGTCAGATTTGTTTTCTAGTTGCCTAGTCAGTTTGTTATGCTTTGTTTGGACAGCTAAAGTGGATCACAGTGTGACTATTCGTAAGATGTCAGTGTTTGAAGTCAAATTGTTCAAAATGGTAGGTATGGTTGTATATTATAACACATAGAAATATAGTAATGCCGTGGAATGAAATGCTGCCCTCAGTGTGGAAAGCTTAGTCCATAGATCCATAGCATACCTAATATACCTTGTATACTTGTTAGTAAAATGTTAGTATGAGTAGTTTTAGTATCTTATTTTAGTCGTATCGCACAGCTTTACTATGTGTTACACTAGCCAAAAGTTAGAGATACACAGATCTGCTTACAGATGGAGACACACAGTGTGGTATAATTTATGTGTTTTGTTCTCATGGGGTAGTCTTAGTCTTAGAGATTTTCCAGCATTTCTCGGCTGTGTAAGTAGAGCCTGTGTCTTGTTTCTTGTGTCTTTCCTGGCAAATGCTCTTATGTAATTTGTCCATAGTTACATGAACATGAACCAACACTGGATCCACTTTAGGCCCATTGTTTATAAACAGACAAGAAACAGTATAATTCCATGTTTGGGCAATGTAGAGCTTGTTTGGTTGTGTGTGTGTGTGTGTGTGTGTGTGTGTGTGTGTGTGTGTGTGTGTGTGTGTGTAGGCTGTTTTGTGCTCAATAAGGATTTTGCTGTAGTTAGCAACTTTTTAAGAATTTCATGGTGACTGCTTGTCCTAATTCCTGTACTCATCCCAGCATGAGAGATGCCATCAGCCATTATCAAAGAAACTGCTCTTTCACAAAAAAACACACCTGTGTGGAAATACTTTGTTTTTAACTTCTGATGCTATGCTTATTCATCGTCCAGTTGAGGTATGTGTGTGAAGGGGTCTGTCAACAGTGTCACAGTGCCTAGAGTGTGAAATATCAACTCCCTGCACTCTCCACAGACAGCTATGATAACACCTCCACACTCGGATAAAAGACACCAAACACTCACTGTGGTCTCAAGCTGTCGAGAAGGTCTGAACCACGATGACCAAACCTGTCTGCCCCCACGCAGTCTGTACTGACACTTTCAGATCAAGCTCCTCCTATCTCATCTGTCTCCTTAACTGAAATGAATGAATTTCTTCATATAATTTACCATCTACGGTGACTCACCCAATCCTCCACAGACACACAGACATCAGCGCTGATGACTCAGGACAAATTAGCCCGACAATAGATGATTCAGTGCTGGTGGATTTAGCTTCCCAAACGCGGATGATCCTGGAGCAACCACTAGGCACCTCAACTGTAGCGTGGAGTGTCTGTAAATCTGTGTGTGTGTGTGTGTGTGTGTGTGTGTGTGTGTATGTGTGTGAGAAGCGCATTATTATTAAATGTCCAGGTGATTCCCTAAAGCTAGACTGCCACAGGCTATCTGTAAAACGATCAGCAACCTCAGTTAATTAAATTTCTACCTAGACAAATGAGCTGGCTGCGCAGGGTTGATTTTAGAAACAGATAAAATAAGGCTCATCAAGGAAGCATGTGACCCAGGCCCCTTTTCGTGTTTTTATATCTGCTGTGGTGGTTGTTCTGCTGCAAACAGATACTTATCACTGTTGAG
>PYXC01000543.1:797500-820000 GCA_015244755.2 Tenualosa ilisha
ACAGCGAGCTTCTTTAGCCTGCACATCTCCATTGTGCAGAGCAGGGGTTCTCAAGGTGGGTGCCATGGCACCCTTTGGTACCGTGACGGTTGTCCAGGGGTATTGTGAAATACTTAATAATTTTTATTTTGAATTTGTTTGTCATTTATAAAACAATTTAATATGCATTTATGTGTATAAATTACTGTCAGTTGGTTCTTCTAACCATAGCTACTAGTCCTTGCCACATTTTGCGTTTCGGCTGTTATCCCCGAAAAGTTGAACCTCATTGGTGTACTATTTTCGCTTACACAGCAGAAGAATGTTCTGCTGCCTAAAGTCCCGTCAGGAATAAATTCAAATACGCAGTTGTCATTTTAGGTAGCTAGCTAGAGCGATCTACAGTACTATGAATATGGCATGTTTTGAGAAAAAAAGAAAGAAAGAAAGAAAGAGAGAAAGAAAGAAAAAGAAAGAAAGAATGAGAGAAACAGGACTTGAAAGGAGAAACGTCTGAGCGCTGAGACTGCCTTACAACAAACTCAGGTTGGTGAAGAAAGTCGTTGGCTCCTTCAGCTCTGAAATGAATTAAAAAAGAAACGGTTTGATCGTATAGTGAGAGGATTTGTGAAGCTGCACATCTGCTATGCCCAGCATGCACCTGCCTGCGCTGACTGTATTGTGCATGGGACGCACTTAAGGAAAGAAAGTGAATAGGAAAGGCGTCTGTCCACCGAGCAGAACCCATGGTTTTAATTGTTTTCTAAACAGTATGTTGCTATGCTATTCTAAAAGGTGGTGGGAGTATAGTCTAATATAGTGGCATGGCATAATTGTGCAAAGTTAAAAAGGAAGAATTTAACTTAGGGGTGTCATGGATGAAAAAAAATGCTGATGGGGTGCCTTGAGCTCAAAAAGTTTTGAAAACCACTAGTGTAGGGCTTAGCTGAGATGGCAGCGCAGTTTTCTGGACAATATCATTACAGTACTGTAACATGAGTAGTGCTTAGGACATACAACAGGGCATTTACTACGCAACCCGACTCTATGGTTTCCACATAAATAGTTTGCAATTCTTTTTTGTGGTAGTGCATAAATGCACACTTCATCTTGTAGCCTGAAGTCTGGAGAAAACAACACTCTGAATGATGGATCCATTGTATATACTAAGAAGTGGAATGAAAAAAGGGGAATCCTGTTTTTGCACAGCATATGGTGATCCTCTACTCTGCATGTTGCAATGCTCGCTGGACTTCTGCTAAAGTGCAGTCAGCATGAGGAGGAAATCCTCTGCATCACAGCTATTGCACAACATCCCATGTTTCTATCTATTTCTGATGTTTTTCCTGCGTTGCCATGCAAACAACGCTGTGGCAATAGTCACTGCTGTCCACTTCCCTTGTATCATTAAGCATTAAACAGTCTTTTTTTTCTCTTTCTCTCTTGCTCTTATTTCCTCTCTTACAAACGAAAGAGATGTCTTGTTTAAATGAGTGAGTGAGTGAGGGTGTGAGAGTAGGAGTGAATGCTATGGGTTTGAGTTTGTAGTTGACCCAGTTGTCTGAGAATGACCCTGGCCTGCTTTGAAACACACAGTGGTTGGGTTTTCAAAGCCTGAGCCTGAGTCTGGGGGAGTGCTGTTTGGTTGGCTGGGGTCACCTCACGGGGTCACTCACCCTTTAAGGGCAACAAGGGAGGCAGAGAGAATGTGAATTTGCCCCCATGACTTTGACTTTGTGATCACGCCACCACCCCATCCGCATCCCCTGTGCCACAGCCGTCTCCTATTTCACATGTCTCAACTCGCCCAACAAACTCAAGAAAGAAACTTTCTCTAGTTTTGTTGTCTATTGTTAGAGATAGAATCTAGAAATGTCACACCTTAGGGTGTCTTTTTTTTTTTCTCCACTGCTGACACCGTGCGTCAGGCTGACAACCCCCATGTTTCTGTCTTGTCTGTTTTTTTTATGTTAGAATCAAGATCGAAGAAGAATACGCCAAGAACCTCTCCAAGCTCTCACAGATTCCTCTAGCCGCACAGGAAGAAGGGTAAGACTGAGCGCGCTCACCACCATCACTACCACCACCACCGCTATCTCCACCAGCCGCCGACACAGCTCCAGGGATCAGCCAGGTTCCCAGAAGAGCAGCGGCTATATAAAGCAGTACTAATCACAACAAGCTTCTTCTCCAGTCGGTTCTCACAGTCCACTCAAGCCTACGTGGCCCATCTAACATTTCTATGACCTGTGACTAATATGACCGGGGGCCGTTAGGGATATGTAAGAGGTCATGGTCAGCTAGGGCTTTTGTCCGTGTGTGTGTGTGTGTGTGCATGCGTGTGCGTGCATGGTGTGCGTGCGTGTGTGTGTGTGTGTGTGTGTGTGTGTGTGTGTGTGTGTGTGGGATGTGTCCCCCTGTGAGTTAAAAAATATGCTGACGTTCAATGAAAGCAGAGTGTGTTGGCACAGACTACTAACGTCACCCTATTTGTGTCCAGTTGTGTGAAAGAGGGGATGTGTTTTTCCATCTGTGAGTCATCATATTTGTAGGTGTGTGTGTGTGTGTGTCCACACATGTGAAGGCTGCACAGTCCCCGATGCAGAGGTTTTATTCTTCATCATCAGAAATGACACATCCATCTCCTTCTTTTTGAAATGCGTCAAAGTCATCAATCGGTGGACAAGAATGTGCTTGGGTTGCAGTTGGGAGTCATGGGCGCATAAGGACACCTCATGTTTGGGAGTGAGAGGGTGGGGTGTGTGTGTAGGGGGGGCAAAAGCAGTCGGACTGAGCCGAGAGCCTCAAGAGATGTAAAAGCTTAGAGGAGAAGAGTGCAGTCTGTGTCCCAAGTACCCGCTCGTTCTGCCAAAACCCCCAGCCCTTAATACGAATCTGTCGTTGTTTACATCAGCTCGCAAAACGTGTCTAGGCTCGGCTAAGTGTAAAAGTGCAACAGCTACAGCAACAGCAGCAGCTCACCGCATATTGCATCCATTAAGTAGTTAGGCATCACATGGGCCTTTTTTAACAGACGGCTTAAAGAGGCTAAACAGCATAGAGAAATCTGCTAAATCTACCTATAAACCAAGCAGGGCAATCATGCCTGTGACTCCAGTGCATTGTGTGGCGCTGGAGTCCAGTTTGTAAAGGTGACACGTAGACATGGTGTGACCGCCCCACCACTGCCACCACCACCACCACCACCCCCACCGCGCAACACCCTGTTTGATAGAGAGGGCTAATTGTTTCATATAGAATCTAGATTATGCTGCAGACATGGGCCCACCCATTCCCAGAGAGACAACACAATGCTTGCATTATCCTGTGCTACCCCCCGCCCTGCTGCACTATCCACTCCACCCCGCGAGCCCCCGGCTCTGGTTTTGTTGCAGGGCAGAGACAATCACTGTTTTGTTGGCCCGCTCCTACGGCCATGCCCAGAACCGCTTGTTTATTCCTGAATTTGCCATTTGTGCTGCGGCTGCAGCAGGAGGAGCTCCATTGTGCTCCATTGCGAAACAACAGGGTAGCGGCCGGCGGTGCTAACCAGACCCCCCTCACACACACACACACACACACACACCACACACACACACATACACACACCCCTAAATGGTGCTCCTCTTCTCTTTCAGGGCTGATCGATTACACTGAAGCAAGGGAAACAGCTATTTACAGTTTGGTGTAATTGGTGGTTTTGAATGATCACCATAGAAACTATGGAATATAAAGGTCATCTCCAAAGTTGTGTATCACTGCAGCTTTTGTTTTGTTGACGTATGGTGAAGTCTGTCAGGCTTTTACAGACCACAGAGAGAGGCTATTGAAAGGACACGCTTGAGTTCAGGTTAAAGGCTGGCATTATGAACATATCCTTCCTGGTTGGAACGCGCGTGGCTGTGCCCCTGTGATAAGCGGGCCAGAGAAGAATGTGCTGGAAGTCAGTGGAACTGCATTCCACACCGCTCCGAGCGGCGCCCATTCAAAGCCCCCCTCGTTTGATCTGATGCCAGCTAGGGGAAGCCTAGCTAAAGCATGTCAGCGTCCACATATGGATCCATGTGTGTTACAGCTTATAGCTCATAACTCATAGATCTCACATATGGGTATCCCGAATGCACTTCTTAAACATGCACAATAGAACACTTCATCAATACATATTATTCTTTATTGTAGAACTGGAGGTGTTGCCTGATCTACTTCAGTTTATGGTATGGGAGTTGACTTGCTGGAGTTAAGGAGAATTTCTGTTGGCTTACTGTACCGTATTAGGTTGTAATGTAATACTTTCAGAAAGAACAGGGCTGGTGTTTGTATGTGTGAGTGTGATCGGTATTTACCGACCGTATTACTGACCGCATTTACAGACAGGGTGAGCCCAGAGTCTCTGTTGCCACAGTTTATTGTCTTAGAATAAATATCCTGTTGAATGTGTGTGCCGGGCCAGCAGTGGCTCACAAGTGGGTGTGTGAAGTGGGCTGTGATGTCTGTGTCACTGTCTATGCAGAATCACCGCGTGGTCAATTAGTGGGCGTTCACTGAGAACCCACAGAGACTGGCCAATCCGTGCGTAGGGGCCTGAGGTTAAGGATTGACTCATGAGGGTGAGAGAAAAACCGAAGTCCACCTTCAGCTAGAAGACTTTTTGGTTACACTGACTCTGTGGTGCATTCTAATTCTAACTGAGAGAGATACAATAACATAATGAGGCTTTATGTGTGCAGTCATCATATGTAGTTATAGATTATAAATAGTTATCTAGATGCTCATTATGAAGCTTTATGAATGCTATATTGCACTCTATGAATGCTATATTACACTCTAGGAATGTTTAGGGTGGTTTATGGATAAGGCGCTGAGAGGAAGTGTGACCTTTTTTCCAAATAAAGATGAATGAAGTTCATTGTATTAATGTTTCCTGAATGAAAATGTCACGCCTGTGAAGGAGTCCAGTACCTCCACTGAAGTAGGGGGTTAATGTTATACAACACTCTCCGAGGTCTTAAAATAATACCTCACCCACATCCTTCACTATCCCCCTCTTCACCCCATGCTTAATGAGTCTCCCTCCCATGTCTGGGATGAAGCCTACTCAGTACTGCATGAGATGCACAGTGTGGTGGTGTGGAGGGCGTGGGGGTAGTTCAGGCAGCCGGACGACCTAGCGTTGCCCTCTGATAGGCTCCCCTCCAGAGGCAAGAGGTCTTACGCTAAGCTAAGCCCCTATCTGTCTTCTGCAGCACTCTGGGAGAGGCCTGGGCTCAGCTGAAGAAGAGCCTGGCCGACGAGGCCGAAGTTCACCTCAAGTTCTCCTCCAAGGTGAGCAAATGCTAAGTTAACAACAGGAAAGAATGGAGGGGAGGGAGGAGTTTGGGGGCCGTAGATTAGGGATCTAATTCGGGTTTAGGGATTAGGGCGCCCCACTTAATATTTATTCACTCTCCTCTCCTTGAAGACTGATTAGGACGCACTTTGTCTCTTAGTTTCAGTCCTTTTCAGCTCCATTAGAACCCTTCTTCTTGACAGGGGATAGTATGGAGTGAAGCAGGCTTTTATGATGAATACATGCATGATAACCCTCTGTTGTTATTGGTGGGATGCTGTTTTCAATAGACTGTTAATGTTAACTGTGGAAAGCCAGCTATTTTTAAGGTAGATGTGATGAAATTCTCCTTAGAGCTATAAATGGTGTCATGACAGTTAAAAATGGCGATTTGAATTTGACATTAAATGTGTGAGTATTATGTTCTGCATCGCAGGGATAAAAAATACATATCTATTGCCAGTGCAGTTTTTCACTACGCGCATGTGAGTTTTAACAGACATTTCATAAAATGGAGAAATTGAGATTTTATTTGATTTAAGCAGTGCTGAAAAACCCGTAGGCCTTCCTGCCACCACTGTGCGAGACGGTTTGCTTGTCCATGAGGCGCGTAGGTTTATGTTGGCCGAGGGGAAAGTTCTGGAACACAGCTGGCCTGAGGAAAAAGAAGGAGGATGGGGGAAGGAGACTGTGGGAGGTTAGGGGAGGTGGTGTTTAGTATGTATACACACAAGGAGACGTCCGACCAGATGTGCAGCACACTTGTCTCTGTAGACTCTGGCAGTGTGTGTGCAAACCAAGAGCCTCCCAGTTACCCAAGGCTGTGAGGTAATGGCAATAGAGTT
This sequence comes from Tenualosa ilisha, assembly GCA_015244755.2. Lineage (NCBI taxonomy): Eukaryota > Metazoa > Chordata > Actinopteri > Clupeiformes > Clupeidae > Tenualosa > Tenualosa ilisha. The sequence goes on from PYXC01000543.1 coordinate 803,651, forward strand.
ACAACACAAACTCTCCGTAGACACTAGACCTCTTAATCGGCTGGATCAGGTTTGGTGCAGATAGCTCTGTGACTCATTTGGATAAGTTAATGAAATTTGAAATGCATAAACCCAATAGAAATATCTCTTTTGGAATATGAATTATCGCCCAGACAGCGTGAAATACTTCACATTAACGTCTAGAATTAGGTTAAAAATCATCTGGTGCTACAGATGGGAGACATCTCCAAGGTGTTTCGTATTATTATTGCTATTTCTAAAATCTGGACCAGCTCAGTCCTTTTGACGGGTCCGTTTGGAGCTAACTTTGGCCTCTCTGGTTTCAGCTGCAGAGCGAGGTTGAGAAGCCTTTCCTCACCTTCCGAGAGAACTTCAAGAAGGACATGAAGAAGTTCGACCACCACATCTCCGACCTCAGAAAGCAGCTAGCCAGCCGCTATGCAGCCGTCGAAAAGGTAACATGCACCCATTTCCCTCTGAACATGACATTAGCCACTTCAGTGACTTCTAAAAGAAGACTTCCTGACGTCAGCCTGGTGGTGGCATTTTTTTTTGTTTTTTGTTTCCCCCCAAATCTCCATTTCCAGTCACCTCTGAGTGATTTGAGATTTCAGAGAGTCGTAACCCGGGTGACCTAGCGATCTGCCCTCCCCCAAGCTCCTCTTCTAGAATGTCAAGAACCCCACCCCAACACACACACACACACACACACACACACACACATGAATTATTGAGATTCCAATGTGTTTTTCCAAAGCAGTGGGCCATCTCCAATCTCTGTGAGGGAAGAGGGGGCTCCTCTCCTCCCCAAGTGACTCTATAAATAAGCAGATCAGCTCAGGTGCCTTCCACTCACTAACGACTCTGACGTCAAGCATGTAATCACCCGGATTGCCATTCCGCTCGTAACAAATGACACAATTGTCCGAGGAGGTCAGACGGTGTGAAAGGGAGGTTGCGTGACTCACCAGCCCTGACCAACGCGATTAATTTAAAGTAGTTGAGCGTGAAGGTGGAGGGAAGAGAGAGAGAGAGAAAAAACTTGGCATAATCTGAAAGCCCGTGTGTGAGCCGTGCGATCTGACACATGTGTGCTGAAGGTTTGAGCCAAACTGGACCTGTAAAGAAGCCGAGCCTTGACCCCCGGCTTGGGCCTCACATCACAGAACATCATGCACAGGGGAGAGACCCAGTCACATCAACAGCACTGAAATGAAAGTTATCATCAATAGTTTGGTTATTAAACAGATTGTCCTCATTCTGTCCCCACCACCCTCTCTGTATTAGGCACGAAAGGCACTTGCAGACCGACAGAAAGATCTAGAAGTTAAGACCCAACAGCTGGAAATCAAGCTGAGCTCCAAGATCGAGGAGGACATCAAGAAAGCTCGGAGGAAATCCACACAAGCAGGTGAGTCATCTTCATGATCATGGGCAGGAGAAAACCATGACCTGAACTGTAAATAACAGGAGTAGCACCAGAGAACACTGGCTGCATTGTAGGGAGAATAGTGAAGAATTATAGCCGTTGCTACTGCCTTGGCGGAATGTCGGAATTTCACCTGGCTGGAAAGTACCTGTTTTTTTTCTGTGACTATTGCGAGCTGGCACAACTGGAGATCAGTTGCTAGGATCATTCCGAGTTCCCAAATACATGTGCACTGAAACAAACCTCAGTCAGCTGAGACAGAGCTCCATTTAAAGGACTTCAAATGGTATGCCAATTCAAAAGGCCCACTCGAACATATACAAAACTGTCAGTAGCTTGTTATTATGGGAAAGGGTTCTTGAGCATGGATCTGTTACTCGGCCAATAGAGGATTGTCATTTGAACCTTTCAATGAAACAGAACCACATGCAAAGAGAAGAGAAATTTGACCAGGCAGAGAGGAGAATAATTTGCAGTGAAATGATCCAACCATAAGCGCATATGCGTGACACAGGGTATTTATGGTTCCCTGCTAACTGTAAGCATTAGTGTGAGATTCTGTGTGTGTGTGTGTGTGTGTGTGTGTGTGTGTGTGTGTGTGTGTGTGGGTGTGTGTGGGTGTGTGTTTGTGTGTGTGTGTGTGTGTGTTTGTGCACACTGGTGTACTGTATATGTATGTATGTGTGTGTGTGTGTGTGTGTGTGTGTGTGTGTGTGTGTCCATGCATGTGTGTGTGTGTGTTTACGAGTCTAAGGCTGGAGCTGGGCCTGAGTGGCTCAGCCGTTCTCACAGCGCTGCTGGAGTATACAGCCCCTCTCCCCAGGGCTCTCACCCGGAGGCCAGCCACACTGGCCCAGGCTGGGGTCAGGAGAAGGGGAGAGAGGGAGAGAGAGAGAGAGCAAAGGAAAGAAAAAAGAGAGTGAGGGAGGAAGGGAGGTTAAAGGCAGATAGAGGAATAGGGTGGGGGAGAAATCGAGGAGAGAAAGAGAGAAAGGGAGGAAAGGAGGTTAAAGACTCAGAGAGAGAGAGAAAGAAAGGGAGAGAGTGGAAAGACAAACACGTGTTGCCGTGGGGAGTGGGGAGGCTAGTGTGTGTGGGAGTATAAGCAGCCTGAGGGGGAGGTTACAGCCAGATATATTACCTCACCTTGCGCTGAGGGGCTAGCACTGGAGACGGGACTCTGGAGTGTAAACACATGCAGCCTTGAGAACCAGGAGGAGTTGTTGCATTCAGAGAAAATGACTGAATGTGCCCCAGCCATCCGCAATGATCCCTCAATTTACACTGCAAACCTATTATTGTTGTTCTTCCTGTCTGCAGAAGTCCCTATATAACCAAAATTCCAAGCAACATGTCGTTAAATGGGTGGGGAGCTAAAGTAATTCTAATCTGTTATCATTAAATATTGAGTTGAGACGAAGAAAAGAAAGCAACAGCTGTGTACCATTTGCCTTGCTAGCATTGTTTAGGAGACGTCTGTGCGTTTGTATTGTGTGCTGTCGAGGTCTCTTGCCAAGGCAGGAAATTCACCGTGCAGCGTCTGTGACTGAGTGGTATGTGAGCTCCGAGCAGCGGAGGAGGTGTGAAAAAGCACATCTGCTAGCCTAGCTGAAGCAGAGGGGGGCAGTTCAGTTAGCACTGAGAGTCCCACAACATAAGTACAGCAGCCTGACAGATAACACGACTAGAGTGTGTAATGACAGCTCAAGACAAAAGAGCTAGTGAGATTGGATGTCTGATGTGCATATATGCTTATGCATATTGATGGATGCCAGTATTTATCTTCATTCAATTATATTCATCTATTACTCTGTCTTTTTTCTTTCTTTCTTTCTTTCTTTCTTTCTTTCTTTCTTTCTTGCATTGGGCTGGACTGTATTTGTTTGGGTGGGACAGGCTGTAGGTCTGTAGATCCAAACAAGCATTCTGAGGGGAAAAAAGTTTGAATAAAATGTTGAATTTGCACATTGTCATTCTTTCCTATGAATGGCCCATTTAATCTGTATACTGTTTTTAAATGTAACCCAATATATCGCCATAACCTGGGCTAAAACATAAAAGCCTGCTGACATTAGGAAGAGTATGTAGTGGGTGATGTCATTTGGAGCGTAAGCATCAGCTGGTTGAGTACAATCACTGGTCACTATCGCCTCCTAGTGGGTGATAAGAAAACAACAATAACGTCAGGGTTTCTGGTAGATGCTGAACTGTTGTGCTGTGTGCTTCCAGGAGACGAGTTGATGAAATGTGTGGACCTTTACAACCAGTCTCAGTCTAAATGGTTTGAAGAGATGGTCACAACGAGCTTGGTAAGATAAATCTCCTCTCACGCTCAATTTTAGACACTGTTGGCAGAGTAATGCTTGCAAATAAACTTTTAGTTGGGCCTAATAAATAATCAATTAAGATTGGTCAATTAAAAATCTTGTTGCACATGGACTGCGATCTGTTTGTTTGTTGTATTGCTGTTGCTCATATCTGACTGTCTGTAAATCCCTGTGCTCCTGCTCACAGTTTGACGTGAGTCTTGGTGACGTTGACATGACAGAGCTGGAATCTGTTGTTGGAAAACAAAGGCCTCTGAATCATACCTCTGTCCCTTTAAATAAAAAACTAACTGGATGACAAACCAGAGATGTGATTCTTATCATGCGATTTTCCTTTGTCTTATTTTGTGTCCTTTTAATAGGACAGATTTGAGCCTTTATCATTTTTCCCATTTGAGAATCCAGTTCAACTAAATTCAATTATATTTATACAGCGCCTTTTACAATAGTATTTTCTCATGGCGCTTCACAGCAAGGAGCACCCAAGAGCAACAAGGGCAAGGAAAAACTCCCTTGTGGTAGCTAGTATAGGAGGAAACCTTGGGCAGATCCGTGACTCAAGGGGCCAACCCAACTGCAGGAAAAGTACAGTGGTTATCATGACTGACTACAATTTGTCCATGATTGTAGCTGAGCATCATAATCAAATAATTTAAGAGTGTGTTGAATGACTTGACCCTTTAAGTGTATGTCCACAGGAGCTGGAAAGACTGGAGGTAGAGAGGGTGGAGATGATCCGTCAGCACCTGTGTCAGTATACAACACTGCGGCACGAGACAGACATGTTCAACCAAAGCGTAAGTCTGCAGTTTGGAACATTGTGAATGCGCCTGTCTGACTGAGTACCAAATGGAAGAGTTATCGCTGCAAAGTTCAAAACTCTTCACATGTTTATATATTAGCTCAGTAAATGCAGGCGTGGTTTTACAAGAACTGTCTTTTCGATCCAGCCATCTCTTTTTCATGATGTAAAGACATGAAAGTACCACTAGGTGGCAGCTGAACTCTATTGCTTCTCATGGCATGATTAGACACAGGGCTCAAAAGCTGTTGATTTCTGTGATTATTAAAAAGTCTATGAAATATTTTAACTTGTTGAATTCTGCAAAATTTCCATTCCTCAAAATTCACATTTTTTAGATTTATCTCACTGACCGTGTAGAAAACTCTGGAAAAACACAAGAAAAAAACTATTCATCCCTCAGAGTGTGTAAATGGGAAATATACATAGTGGCTCTGGACCAAGCTATTTGCTATTTTAGCCATTCAGCTTGAGGGGTGATTTGATTGGCTGCTCAGCTCAAACGTCAGTAACCTTTGACTCGGGTTGACCTTTACTTTCCTCTGAAGAATGACTGCTGTGGTTAGCCTGTGCTGCTCATAGCTGTTATTGTTCCTGAACTCACCTTTGTGTTTGTTTGATCTGATGCAGACAATAGAGCCAGTGGACAAGCTCTTACAAAGTGTGGACGGTGCCAAAGATCGGGAGCTGTGGGTGAGGGAGCACAAGACAGGGGAAATCCGACCCGTGGACATGCAGATATGACCTCTCACGCACACACGCGTGCACACACACACACACACACACACACACACACACACACACACACACACACACAGACCCTGCCATACACACAGAGGGACATGAAGGCTGGAGTGTACTGTTGGAATAATACTCTGTACTATAAGGCGCTTTTTACACAAAACTTACCCGTGGGATGACTGACAGAATGCAGTTTGTGGAAGGCAATGGTCTGTGGGAGGGTCAAACCAATCACTTTATCTGCCAAAGTTCCATTAAGTGTTATTGGCTGAAATGTTTGCCCCGCCCCCCTCCTTTGAGACTGCAATGTTCCGAAGACACTGGAGTGTTTCTGCTGGGAACGTTTGGGCACAAACTTATCCAAGAAATCCACTCAGGAGAAAGGACTGCCCTCGTATGAGGAACTCTTCATGATGTGGACACACTATAAATATATAAATATGATTAACTATGTCTTATTGTACAGCTTAGAGGAATGAAAAAGGTTAAGAAAATCCTTTCCTGATTCTATGAATATACATGCAGTATATGATGACAGTGTAGCACCTGGCGTATTCATTCAAGAGTCTCACAAACTAGCTGCTGCTAAAATGGAATTGGGTTAACAAAAAATATTTCTTAATTATGCACCCCGCTTACATCTGTCTCTATCTTTTGGAGGTTACCTCACCTTACGTCTGCCACAAAGACACTGGTTGGTTAGAGTTCCCAAATAGAGTCCTAGCCTTCTGACCATCTCATTTTACATTTCAGCTCTCTTCAAATACTTTGGTCATTTGTGATGTGTGGCTCTCACATGGAGGCAAATGTCACGACTGTGGAAAGAACTGAGTCACAGGTCTTTGTAGTCTCAAGTACGTCCTCATGTGTAGTCATACCAAATATTTAATTGTTTGGTAACACTATTTGAGGGTGTCACTATGAGTGACATGAGTCTGTCAAAAACATGACTTGACACGTATCATGTAATGACATTTTATTAATGTTTATGACTCTTGTCATTAAGTGTCATGTGATTTTTGTAATGTCTGCATCTCAAACAGTGTTGACTTTACATTACAAAAAGCAAAAAAGACCTAATGATGACAATCGTTAACATTAAAAAAAGTATAATTAATATTCATGATGTTATGTCATGTTTATGATAGGTTCATGTTACTCTTATGTTGACACCCGCAAGTAAAATGTTGCCCATTTGTTTAAAGTTGACCTGCAAATATTACAGTATTTGAAACGCCAGTTTATGAACAGCTTTTTACAACTGAAACTCTGTGCCTAAATAATTTCTTAAGAATACTGCATTAGCGAGAGATGCAGTCTATTATTTCTTAAGGAGACCAGTTGTGTCATGACTGCTCTGGTATGCTTGCATACAGTATTCTGAAATGTGGAATTATCCTTTTTTTCATGACTGTCTCATGTAAATACAGCCCATCTCTTGCAGTTCTATTTTGTGATGTATTAATTTATGTCTGGTTAAGTGCACTTTCTGCCATGATCATTTCTCTAATGCTGAGTGGCCCATTGCTTATTCACGTTTATCTGTCTGACATGACAAAAACAGTGATAGAAAGCAATGATAGTAAATGAAGCATTATGCAATCAGCCCTAAAAGTACAGAAATTACAAACTGTTTTGTTGTTCAGTCTTATATAATAGACCGAAGAGACAGAGAGGTGATATAAATAACATCTTTCTCCACATTATTGTTTACAGTGAGGTAAGCTTTAGTGAACATGAGATGAAACATTAGACTCCAACACCAAATCAAGAGTATTTAGTCTGTGTCTGACAGAGGAGACATTTAGTCATCTCATGGAATCATCGTGTTCTCAGCACAGACTCAGTGTCTTCCAACGTGGGCTCCCGAATAGTTCTCAAGAAGAAGAGAGAAATAACATGGCAAATAGTCTGGTCAAGTGTTCCAATTTTTTACTATTATTAACAATCCCCTCCACATCTGACCCAGCAATCAATTTCTTTCAGATTATTTTGACAGTCTGAATCTCTGTGAAAAGAAACAGAGAATTTGTCATTGAAAACAAGTTGGTTGAAGGGGTGTGTTCAGGGGTGAGAAAAGACAAGATGTAAAGAATAGAAGAGGTACAGATAATATATTGATTTTATTTTCTGCAATGCCTATTTTTATACTGAATGAAATAACACTGTTTTCTTCCACTTATATTTAACTGGATCCATTTCTTTTCTGTTTTGTGTTAATAAATCAGCTTGATTTTTTTGTTTTTAATCACCAGGTCTTGCCATTGTACTTGTGGCTGTTCCATGTTGATGCATATTGATGTGCAAAAGTGTTTTACCTGAAAACTGATGCCAATTAGATAACTAACAATATCATATGAAATTGTACATAGAGACAGCAAGTAGAAAATGTTCTGCATTCAAGATTTGCTTTATTGTGGAGACGCAGTGATTAAACTCCAAGTTAAAAGAATGTCTCTGTTGTCTCTCTCTCTCTCTATTAACATTTGTGTTTGTGTCATAATGGCTCTTGCATACAACATGACTACTGCTTGGTCAGAGTTCTCATGATAAAAAAGTTACCTGAGTTCGGGCGAATACATTTGGTGTCTGCAAATGAGTGTAGGCTTTAGTGTGCCAGCATTTCTCCACCAGGGTGCAGGTAAATAATCATAGTGCAATGTTTAGGTCATGATAAGCTGCGGTTAAGCCACATTTATTTTAGTCGACAAAGCAGACAGCAAAACACCAAAGATCTTCATGCAATTCAGGCAGGTGTTGAGGCACACAAATTAACACAATAAATTTTACTATCTTTTTTTCAACTGTACAAAATTGTATAGTAACCTATCTGTACAGTCAGTGCTGTGTCCAAATGTCCCAAAATTCTCTGCAATATGACTGTTTTATAAAAACTTGATTTGTGTACCACCAAATAAATCACTGAAATCAGGTTTATCATTTGAAAAGGACTTTTTATTTATATACTTTTAGATGACAAAAATACTGATACATCATTTAAGCAGTGACATTAGTGGAAGTGTCCACTTTGACATATATTTCATGTCTTGAAACCCAAAAAGCATTCATCTCACATTGGAAGCTTTAAGGTACAATAATAGTTCTTTCATCTTTAATAATACAATCAAAATGGAATGTATTTGAAAATTTAAATTGTGATAAACTTTTTTTGTATTTGAATTGATATAAATACATAGAATTTGTTGGGGATTTTTTTTTTTTTTTTTTACACAAGTATAATATATATAATTTCGATTAGATGTTCTAATAGAAGATTTGTGGGCATAGTTATAAGCTTTGTAATAATGTTTAAGGAATCATGTGTTATAAAATATTTATTTGGCAAAGTTTTCTGTGTCCATGCACAATAGTTGGCAATATACAGTGCCCCAGAGCCATTACAGGTACAAATTACTTGCAAAGTTAAAAAATAAAAAACAAAAAACAAACAATTGTAACATTCCAGAAAAAAAACACTTTGGAATTCATTCTCTCATGCAGGTAATTGAAATCTTAGTAACAGAGAACCCACTGCTTTGCTGGTCTGAGACGGTTTAGGGTGGGACACTGAATGTCCTGTCTAATCCACCATGAGCTTCTTCAGAGAGTTGAGATAGGCAGGAATGAGAGAGCTGACCGACTCACCGTCGTCGTCGTTGAGGATCTTCTCACCCCTGCCTTCTGATCCTGCAGAGCTGGGCGACCTCACCAACCCAGGGTAGGGGGTGCTGTAACCCTGCATCAGACACACATACAAGTGGGTTTTAAACACAGAACAGGACCAGGGGAGCATCTACAACCGAACACTACGCGGTAGGAAAGTGGGGAGAGTACACAGGAGAATGAGTGAGAGAGAAATGGATAGTAGACAAGAGACATGAAATGGGACATGAATCTGGGTCCTCATAGGCACTGGACGTGTGTGTGGTATGAGAAGATGTGCCTTACACACACAGCTCCCCCCAGTCATACACTTCCAAATATTTTTCTTTTGCACACTACAGTACATAACATATAAAATGAATGTGTGTGTGTGAAAATACACATTGACACTGCAGTACTGCATATTCAACAGCAGAGGGAGGCAGTGGCCAAGGATCATCTCAGGTTCACTTACAGATGAATAGCCCTTTCCAAAGCTGCCGCGGTTCTTGGTGCGGATCTTGGTGAGTGCGGACTCTGCGATGTCGGCCCGCTCCTCTGCATCGTCCAGCTCGTGCACCGTCTTCCTGTATTTGGCCAGATTCACATTGGCCTGCTCCTCCTAACATCAACAGACATACCTTTCAGACTTTTCTTCACAAGGCTTAAACATTCTTCCCATTGTAACAATGACACAAGACAAATGCTAGTGCTAAACCTTGTTAGATCCTAAGATATGCACTCTTGATGTTACTCTAACTGAATGGCACTAAAAGCTCACTTTCAGCACCTGGTGAGCTTGAACAATAAAGTTGGAAGTACTACTAAACTATTGCTTTAAGGCCCTATTTACATGTATCTAGATATTTTTATAAACTGATTATTTTTTTACACATATCCAGTGGAATCCAGAAAATACAATGTTTTGAAGAATCTCCAATTTGGAGGCAGTTTTAAAAAATATCCATTAGAGGCGGCTAAAACTCCATTTATGTATAAACAAAAGGCCCAAATGGAAAAAAAAATATCCATTTATAATAATATCTACATATGTGTAAACAGGCCTAAATCTGTAACCTGTCAGTTTTAATTGCAGGCCTCTTGAGAAATTAAAATCTTCACTGACTGAGGCTGTGCTCAGAATATAACCACAATATAGAGTTTTCCACCACAGAATGCACTTTGTAAGTAAGACTGTAATTGTAAGTATGTAAGTGGCCGCTGTTAAAGCAGGCCAGAACTGGAGAGTCTAATAGTGTTATATTCACCGCCTCCTCCACTTGTCTCTTGTAGGTCTTCATCTTGATCTGCAGTCGCTCCACTAGCTCTTGCATGCGCAGCTGGTTCTTCTGATCCTCCTCCGACTGGAAGAGGAGCTCCTTCAGACGGCGCTCGTTCTTGCGCAGCGTCTTCACCGTCTCGCCGTGCCGCTTCTGCTCACTCTCCAGCTCCAGCTCCAGCTCCTTCACCTGGAGTGAGCAACGACAGGCTCAGAGGGAATGCCGGAAACATCCAGGCTGATATACACCAACATTTACACACTGCTGTGAGAATTAAGACAATAAATCTGTTCATGCTACAAGATACAGACCAAGATGATACAGACCTAAGTTCCATATAAATATCCATCCATATAGAGAAAGTGCAGTGGTATGATCACACAGGTGTAAAAAAACTAATCCAGAATGTTCTATTTAGCTGCAGACTTATTGACTAGCCTCTGTTACCTTGCCCTCCAGTTTCTGGATGATCTTCTTGCCCCCTTTCATGGCCAGCTGCTCAGCCTCATCCAGTCTGGTGGTCATGTCCTTGATCTGGGCCTCCAGGCCCTTCTTCACCCTCTCTAGGTGCAGCGTGTGCTCCTGCTCCAGACGTAGCTCCTCTGCCACACGCGTCGCCTACACACGCAGCACAGTGGCACAGCAGCCATGGGAGCAAGGCAAGGCAAAGCAAGGCAAGGCAACTTTACTTAAATATCACCTCTCAAACAATGCAAAGGTAATGCTTTAGAATAGCAGATACTAACACTTAGTAAATAGTTAACTAACTATGAGCATAACATTTATACAGATTTGTAAATGATTAAGAAATGCTATGTTAATATGTTATATATTCAAATGAGGGTATATTCCCCCAGAACAATAATTTTGCCCGGTTTCAACAGTTGAAAACACGCAAACCATACATTTGATAGAGAATAGTGCAAAGACAAATGTTGAAACTCAGAAAATTTATGTTTTGGGGTGAATATTTGTTCCTAATCAGTTCATTATTTACTAAGTGTTACTAATGCGTTATAACCATCTTATTCTAAAGTGTTACCAATGCAAAGCAAAGTAAAACACGAGGCAAGCTAAGGCAAGGCAGTTTTTTCTTATCCTCTTTCACACACTGGGTTCATTCAAAGTGACAGTTTCCAAGGGTAACAGAGACAGAGGACAAAGTTTCATGATTGGCCTTGTTAAATGTAACTTATCTAAATAGGATTTAATAGCAAAAATGATTTTGTATAACAAAGATCAAAGACAATGTAATGTTTGCATTAATCTTACAGAAGAGACATTTCCCATTCATCTCAATGAAACCTAATGTTGTATCTTGGCATCATTAATGGCTCTCTGTGATGTGCGCTGTGAGCTGATGGTCTGTCTCACCTCACAGTTGGCCTTCTTGATCTTGTCGCTGGACCCCCTGAGCTCCCCCTGGAGCTCCTCGTGCTCGTGACTCAGCTGCTGCAGGTCCACCTCCAGCTTACGCTTCCCACTGCACACTGTCTGCAGCTGCACACAGCAGCCAGACGGGAGGTAGACGCAGAGGGAGCGGGAGACAAAAAAGAGTTAGTGAGTGTGTGTCTGTGTGTGTGTGTGTGTGTGGTGTGTGTGTGTGTGTGTGTGTGTGAGACAGAGAGAGAGAGAGATTTTATGTTTTGTTTATTTGCTCTATTGCTGAATATATGTTTGATTTTCTTTTTTGCCCTATTAATAATATGTACATTCAATGGCCTAATATATCAAGCTTTGGCAACATTGACTTCATTCATTTATATTAATAAAACATCACTTCATTAGATCTGATTTAAGACAGAGAGAAAAGGAAATGTTAGATGTGTCTGCGGTCTCAAGTCCTGCCCTTCAGACTGTGACAGGTGTGATTCTGATGATTGGTGTGATTGGCGTGTCTGTCATGTCACCTGATTGTTGAGCTCGTTGAATTTGTCGGTGCTCTCCTGTAGCTCAGTCTCCAGGGCCTTACGGGCACGTTCGGCTGCCTCCAGAGCCACGCGGCTCTCCTCGCTCTCGGTGGCCAGCAGGGTGCAGCGGCGCTCCAGCAGGGCCCGCTCCTCCTGCGCCTCCTCCTGCTGGCGCACCTCCTCCTCCAGCTGGGCCTGTAGGTCCTGAGGGAGAGGAAACAGAGAACAGGAGCTTCACAAGGGCAAAGTTATGGTATGGTACTGCATCTTAGGTTGACTTAGGGTTAGGGTTAGGATATGTTTGGTTTGGTTACATTGACGGTATACATGGTGGTGCAGGTGGTAAAGGTGCCGTTTGGCAACCCGAAGGTTTGCAGGTTCGAGCCCCGCTCTGCCTGACCTAATTGAAGTGTCCTTGAGCAAGAACCCCAAGTTGGTGGTGAGCAGGTTGGCACCTTGCATGACAGCCTCTGCCACTGGTGTGTGAATGGGTGAATGTGAGGCATACAATTGAAAGAACTTTGTGTGCTCATAGGAGTAGAAGAGTGCTACATACATGCAGTCAATTTAACATTTACATGGTAACAGGTGCCCTTTTTTAGAAAGGGGGGGGCAGTAGTTGGTTGTAATAATTTTGGCATAAATATGGCTTGAGGAGTGTACAAGGGTTCATTTGGCTACAGTGATTTCTCTTCTGGAACATAAAGGACGTGAGTCAGTCATGATGGAGTCTATTAATCTTTTAAACAATCCAGTCTTCAACACATCTGTGGATACATCTGCTGGAGGCCAACCTTGATCTGCTGCTGCATCTTCTTCACGGTCTTCATCAGCTCTGTGTTGTTCTTGTTCAGGAGGTCCACCTGCAGCTCCAGGTCATTCAGCTCAGCCTCCATCTTCTTCTTCAGCCGCGTTCCCTCAGCGCGACCTTTCACCTCTACATCTAGACTTGCCTGCAGGGACTCTAGTGCCCTCTGGTGGCCCTTTCTAGAATACAGAGAGAAATGTAATGTTCAACTGATAGAAACTCAGTTTGGAAAATAGAACATACATATTTTATTTTATACTGTTTGTCTTTTGTTAGGTTTGAGGTGAGCATGAAAAGACAGCACTCAAAGTAAAGGGCACAGACAGAGAAACACCTACAGAGGACTTACCAGAGAAATGTTATGTTAGGTAGTGTGGCAGGAAAAAAGAGTAGAGATGAGAGGATTTTGTGTCAACAGATATGAAACAACAACTCAGTGCAGTCATCCGTAGTGACGGGAAAATAAAAAAATTATTCATCAAAAAAGAAAAATAGAGGCCAACTAAACCCGTATGAATTAACTGAAACTCCGGTGAATCGTGTAAATTTTACTGTAGTTTATACAAAGTTATTAGAGAGAAATTGGAAAGGTGAGATCTGGTGAGGAACCGTGAGGATGAACAGTATACCTGGAGGCCTCAAATTCCTCCTCCTTCTCCTGAAGCCGGCGTTCCATGTCCCCTTTGACCTGAGACAGCTCCACCTGCAGACGCAGCACCTTGGTCTCCTCCGCCTGGTGGGGAGAGAGGCGTCAGTCCAGCCATGTTATAGCAGCTTAGCATGAGGCTACAGTCAACAGAACATCATGAGTTCAACACAGGAAATTTCATACATTTCTATTTGGAAAGACTGAGTGTGTCAGAGGCACAACATCATAGACTGCAATTCTCAAGGGTGTGCAGGTGCAAGTGAAAACGATGCATCGTCCCACACACCCAGAATCACTAAACGCAACACACACACACACACACACACACACACACATAAACTCTACACACGACAACCACATATTTCTGTCATGACTTCCATGACACATCTATGTAGCCTCTGAAGTGCCGTAGTCTATGGGGGGAGTGAGAACAAAGTAGAGACACTCAAAAGCAGAGATGGATGGGCCTGATGAATGCTTGTGATGCGTGTGTGTGGGAGTGTGTGTGTGTGTGTGTGTGTGTGTGTGTGTGTGTGTGAGTGGGTGCGATGTCACTGAGTGCGTGATGAAAGACAGCCCTCTGGATCTAGAAGAAGTGGGGCGCTGAAGCAGAACTAATGGTCTCTCTCTCTCTTTCTCTATTTCTTTCCTTCTTTTTCTCTCTTTCTCTTTTAAACTATCTATCTTTTTTCTGCCTGACTTCTGGATTCTCTTTTTGTTGTTTTCTGTTATTTTTTCTCTCAATCACCTTTTTTGAGGTCATTTCTATTATTTCATCCTCAACATCAATCATCAATCTTCATTTCCATTTTGTTGATCTTTTTCTGCTCACTTTTATATTTCTTTGCATTTCCTTTTTTCTCTCTTTCATCTTTAGTCCCATATGTCATTCTATGATCCGTTCATCTGTTCATCCCTTGCTTGCACACATGCACACACACATGGGCACACGCACACACGCATGCACACACACACACACACACACACACACACACCCTCCTCCCTCGCTTTGTCATGAAGCGTGTCAGTGCTTATTCACCCTCCGTGCCCCAGGGCGAACCATCCATCTCTGCAGGCACCAGCGCTGCTAAGAGATACGATCTTATCAGGGGCCTGGAATCTCACAGAGCAATTGGCCCCTGCTAATTTAGCACTCTACCCAGGAGCACTTTCTCCCCTCTGCTCTGCTCCACAGCCATCACTCAACGGGCAGCCTTTCCTGGGGCCCAGTGAAAGATCGTCCCTTTCGACCCCCCGCCTCACACACACCTCATGGTGAGGATCATAAGATGTCGCAGAGCTTCAGGGGGCTGTGAGTGTGTTGATGTATGGCGTTCACTATGTGTGTTGTTGCATAATGTCTGAGGGGCTGACAAATTTTGAAGCTTCTCATAACTCTTGTGATGATCTATAGGTTAAAGGAAAAGTGTATGTATGTCTGTGCATGTACATAAAGATCTGTATATTTGTGTTTGTGTGTGTGTTTGTGTGTGTGTGTCTGTTGTTGTGTGATGGCCCTGCCTGTCCGTGTTGGAGCTTCCACATCTACAGTATTTCACCTATGTTGATTAAGGCTCAGTGCTTTTGTCTGTAGTTCCCGCCGCTGGCCTCTAGGTGGCAGTGCGTCTTTCTCAAGTGTGGGCAGATGGGAGGCTAAGGCGGGAGCATATTTATGACTGCTAGCCTGAGATGTCTCTCTCCATGTCTGTGTTGTGTGGGGCCAGTGGGGCCTTCCCTCGATTTTTTTTTCCTTTGTGAATTTTGTTTATGTAATAAATTGCTCATAGTACATAGCTGATTTTTTTGCATGGCCTCTCCATTCATAAAACTCCATCCTTGGAATCAGGTGAGAGAGAGAGAGAGAGAGAGAAAGAGAGAGAGAGCTGCAGAGAAGACAACTTCACAGGAACAATGGATCACATAAAAGAAGAAAGACAAGGCTCAAAGCAAACAGAGAGAGAGAGAGAGTCAGTGCCTTACACTGGACAGTGGAAGGTCAGGTCAGACTAACAGTCATGCAGTGTGGACGGTACCTCCAGTGCAGCCTCCGACTCCTCCAGGGAGGCCTGCAGCTCCTCCTTCTCCATCTCCAGCTTCTTCTTCATCTTCTGCAGCTCGTGGACACTCTTCCCCCCGTCAGACAGCTGGTCAGTCAGGTCAGTAATCTCCTCTGATGGGCAGGCAGACACACACACACACACACAAACAAACATACATACAGTATGCATGAGAGACAAATCAGGCAAACACAGAGCTGCATCAGTGCAATGTAGAATCTAAATGTCAGTACAGACATTGTGGGAATGGGCTCACATTTGAACAAACAAATTGTACAAATATGAGGAGTGTTTTTGAAATAGCTCTACACAGCTACACAAACACAAACACAAACACACACACGCACACACACACACACACACTTTATTCATAAAGGTTGCCAGTGTAATGAATGTATCTAGTGTCAATGGACAAACAACTTAATATGTTTGCACAACAAGAAATAAACAGGTAGTTTGTCATCCTCTCTCCCATCCCTCTCTCCCTCTCTCCCCCAGTCTCCTGAGCGTCTCACCCTGGTAGGCCTTGTTCTCACGGCGCAGTGCCTCGGCCTGCTCCAGCGCCTCCTCGTGGGCCGTCTTGAGCTTGAAGAGCTCGGTGGCGTGCTGCCGGCTCTCCTTCTGGCAGGCCTCCACCTCCTGGCTCAGCTCGTCACACTTCTGACGCCAGTCGGCCAGCTGCTTCTCCAGCACACGCTGCTTCTT